>VXAZ01005904.1:925603-1039811 GCA_013399875.1 Gymnorhina tibicen | reverse complement strand
GCCGCCATCCGCCTCCTGCTGCGCATCAGCCGCCCCCGCGGGCCGTGCCGCCGGGAGAGCCCGGGCGGAGCGGGGAGGCTCGGCGGCGTTCCCGGCCGCGCTCGGGAGGAGAGCTCGGGGCCGGCTGGGAGACCCGGCTCCCCGCCGCCCTCCCCTCCCACACACCGCCCGCGGCGCCTTCATCTGCCGCCGGCGGAGGGGCCGGAGGCAGCCTGGATGCTCAAGAAGGCGGGTGGGGAAGTCAGCTGGAGGCGAGTCCCCCTCGGCAGCCGTCGGGGAGCGGATTCCCCGGGCCCCTGCCCCGCCGTCCCTCCGCGTCCTACCCAAGGGGAGCCGCGAGGGGATAGTGGCCCACAGCCGCTCCCAGCACTGCTGCTGGGGCCGACACCCTCTCCATCATGAGAGGACTTTCTCCTCTGGGTACCGATGAATAAGTTTCTTCTTCAGCGCTCCAGTCCTCGCTCCCTGACCTCCTTGAGGGTGCTGACCCTAAGTTTTCTGTGCTGAAGCTCCCTCAAGGCTTTCACACTCCCCCGAACTCTACCTGTTCAGTTCTGATTCTGCTTTTCACAGGGTTCAGAAGAGCTGGAAACAAAGAGTGTGTATGATTCATAAAATGATTCTTCAGCTGGGAAATGTCAGCAGAAGCCGTGTCATTCCTAACTGAAAGGCTGCTGCACTTTGCTGCATGTCAATTGAGCTAGACTGAACACAACGGGACATTAGAAATGCATTCTAAGTGCTTGGGTTGTTTTACGTAAGGAGGATGAACCACATAACACAACAAGGGCTGAGGAGATGAAAAGCCGTGGCTAAAACTCTTATAACCCCATCAGAAACTCGAGGTGTTTATCTCCTATAGCTATCACACCAGGCTTCAGAGTAACAGGGTTTTTGAGGATCAGAATAGAAACCTTAGGCAGAAAGGCAGAAGGCAGAAAGCATTTGAAGAGCATCATGTCCTTTCCTGCTGGACTGACCCCTCAGGAGTACTCCAGGCAGCATTTTGGAAGCACTGGTACCGGAGCTAACCAACCAGGTGTGCACCAAGTGCCAGGTTGCTGTTGTCCTTCCAAAGGCTCAAGCACTCATTGCACCTCCCAGGTGTTACGCATAGATACACGCCCCTTGCAGGTCCTAGCTTCCTACTTAGACAAGGTCTAGTTGTACACCTTGCCCTTATGTTCTGGTTGCTGCGTGAAGGAAGCCTGTGAATGGAACCCAGGAAAAAGCTGTGGAGGCTTCCAGAAGGTCCCAGATCTGGACAGTAAGGGGATCAGGCTGAATCAACAAAAATGAAGATCCACATCCAGAATGGCATCACTTTCTGAAGTCTGTCATTGCATTCAGTGGTACTGGTGCAAGAAATTCTGGAGAAAAGACTGTGTTAAAGTGGTAGCACATCTTCACAGTACCTCAAAACCTGTTGCCTAGGAATTGAAGATGGCAGGGAAAAAAATAAATACCTCTTTCCTTTTCCACTTTCTTAATTGCTGGGTAGAAATTAACACATGCTTATTCGGGGAACAAATACTGCTTCTTTCCAACATTTTCATTATTTCCATGAAATTTTCTTTCCAAGTTTAGTTCTTGCTTCATTTGTGTAATCATTAAGCCAGTCCCCTGAGAACCATCAACAAGTAGATTCAACCTGCTGACAGCTGCAAGATATCATCCATCAAAATTATTATGTTCAAGGCACTACTGATGATCTATCTCAGTGGCTTAAAGTTATTGGTCTCAGATAGACACCTCTTTAAAACACAGCCATGAATTACCATGTCTAATTTCAACAAAGTATTTTTCAGTTTTATATGCAAATTAAAGATTAATTTTGCTCCTAGATGTCTGCAATTAAGCAAAGCATCCATGATAGTTTGTGTTTGGAAATTATAATTAATAAGAAAAGGAAAATCTGGAGTTCCAGAACCTCAAATTAGAAAAGAGACGGGGAGAAGAAAAAGAAAGAAAAAGCAACTCCTTTCATTAGTCTTTGATACCTTGGTCCTCAGCTACCTGGTTATTAAACACAGTCTTCTGTGTCATAGCTTGTTTTCTCTGTTTATTCTTTTCCAGCTTATTTTCAGCTTGTAAGTGAAACTCCTCTGCATCTGTTGGGGGTTGACCCAGGCTCGACACCAGATGCCCACATGAGTGGCACAGGAAATGGGGGCTGTGATCAGTTTATCACATGTTGCCTCTCCTGCTCCTTCCATCTTCCATCCACCCCTGCTCCAACGTGGGGTCTCTCCCATAGGAGACAGTTGTCCACAAATTTTTCCATTGTGAGTCCTTCCCACAGGCTGCAGTTGTTCATGAATCACTTGGTGGAAAATAACACTGCAGTGTTCTCCTCATCCAGCAGCACTAGACCATTTCATAGAATGTTGGATCTGTGAGGCAAAAAGTAGATCTGAGAAGAGGATAAAGCCAGCTGGACTGTGACCTGTTCTGTAAATCTGCCCTGCTCTCTGCTGGCCTGGGCTCAGAGCACTGACCCGGAGTTCAGTTTAAATGATTTCACTGAGCCGAGTCAGGCCCTGAGTTGGAAGCAGGCCTTGTGTCAGAGCTATCCCTCCACATCTTGAGGCCAATTCCTGTCATTAGTCATCTGAGCATAAGCCCCAGTTTTTCAGTCAGCTGAGGCAGCACACCTCACAGAGCAAAACACAGAGAGAGGCAGGCCCTGCAGGGAAGATGGTCAATAGCCAGAGTAGAAGCTCTACACCTAATCAATTTTTGTTGTCAAAAAGAAGTGCTTAGTGTCATTGCTAGAAGTCTCCTTCTGAATCTCTCAGGTGATTGATGATAACATATGTGGTCATTAAGCATATGTTTCAGCCTAGAGAAGAGGAAATAGAGTGGAGACCTCATCTCAGTCCACAACTTCCTTGTGAGGGGAAGCAGAGGTCAGGCACTGATCCCTTCTCTCTGGCAACCACTGACAGGACTCAAGGAAATGGCCTGAAATTGTGTTAGGGCAGGTTTAGGTTGGATATTAAGAAAAGATTCTTCACCCAGAGGCTGGTTGGGCACTGGAACAGGCTCCCCAGGGGAGTGGTCACAGGACAAAGCCTGACAGAGTTCAAGAAGGATTTGGACAATACCCTCAGGCACATGGAGTGATTCCTGGTGCTGTACTGTGCAGGGCCAGGAGTTAGACCTCAGTGATCCTTGTGGATCCCTTCCATCTCAGGATATTTTATGATTATATGTAATTATATTTTCCAAGGAGTGAAAAAGCATCTTTTTACTGCAGTGAACTGCAAATTCTCGGTTGCTCTAAACTGATATAGGTCCCTGGTAATCCGTGGAGTTGAGCTTATTTACAGTATCTGTGGCTTTGGCTGCACAGCTCTGTTTTGAGGGGTACTGACATTATTCTGATAGTTCTCTCACGACTGCTGGGCTCGGCAATAAAGCACTGCCAGGATGCATAACAAAAGAATGAGGCTTAATAAATAAATAAATAAATGGAAGGATGTGTTATAAAATCTCATCTTCTTCAAATTGGGAAATCATAATTTCCCGTTTGCATTGTAGCTCTCCCCCGTTTCTTCTGATTGTTCCACTTCAGAGGAATTAAATGAACAAAGATCTGTGAAATAATTGGACTGAATTGCCAACCTAAGAAAAGCTCATTTGGTTTCCTTCCCAAGAGAAACACTGATTAGATTTGCCTTAGAAAGCCATTCTCATTTGAACAGTATGAGTTATGATTTGGAGAGGATCTGCGGAATTGGAGCTCCACTGAACAAAACTCTGAAGTTAACATGTGCAAATGCAAGACAAAAAGATTCAAAAGATGGAATAAACAGAAACAAAGAATAGAAACATCCAACTGAGGCATGTGAAATCCACATCACAGGTATTTTCACAGTTTTTGTACAGCCTGAACCTGTGAGGAACTGACTACTGTAGAAAACTGAACATGGCCAAGCTGCTTTCATAAACTAGCCCCACTAGTGCCAGGGATGTCCTGATAAATAAAAGCAAAAGGTCACACGTACCTGTTTAGTGTTCTATGCTGTAATCTCCATGTTGTCCTAACTGTAAGTAATTGAGCTCTATTTATTTTACCTTACTCTGCACCACTGGGGTGAGGTACAGTAAGGGGGAAAGATAGGACTCTGCTGGTTTTTTTTAACCAAAATTAGTGAGCTTTTACCTGGCTTGAGTAAAAATAAGTGCTGGATGCAAAGTAGCTGTTGTGTCCCTTTGAAATCAGTGAAAAGCATCCCACACGTTTTGGTGTAACAGCGTTGGGTCCTTGTTACGTACATGAAAGCCTTAGCATCTGCCTGAAGCCAGTCATTTTCCCTAGCAAGATCACAGTGCAAGCCATTACAGGCTGAACTATCCAAAGAATGAATGGTAACCCTCTAACATTGTTTGGTGTGCCTGCCACAGCTAACGGAGGCATCTGCCTAAGAGCGGACCAGGGCACGGACAGGTGAGGAGCCTTCCTGCCTGTGGCCCCAGCGAGCGCTCGCTCAGCTGGAGCAGTTTTGCCACACAGCATTTCACAGATGCCCCTGCCCCGTTCTCTGTCAGAAGAGAGCCCCGAGGGATGGGGAGCACACAGTCACCGTCAGCAGGGACACTGGCTCCTGGCCTAGGAGAGGTGTGGAAATTCCTGCTGACTTCGAGCCGAGCTGTGAGTTCACTTACCATCTCGTGTGAGTCAAGCTGCCTGAAGACGCGGGCTCCTTGAGCCATGCAGAAGCACTACAGACGACCAGGGAGTTGTGGAATTCTCCTGCGAATTTTCACGCTGCTCTATTTAAACAAACACGATTGCAAATGCAGCCTTGTTAATGTTTCCCAGGTGGCTAGCTTCGGATAATAAATATACACAAGAGCACTTATTTTGTTATGCTCGTTCTCAGGACAATCCTATCTCTAAGTGAAAAGAAAACTATCCTGCTGTGTCTAGGGGAATTTCAGCAAAACGCTAGTCAGGCCTGAGGCACTGATAGGGAGACAGCCCAGCTCCTCCAAACAGAATAAATTGACATTTCCTGTCACATAATGGCTGTCCATTAGCAGCAAGCACAGGAAAGAGAGGCACTTATGTGAAATATAAATTAGGGCATAAAAGCCTTTCCCGTTGTGCTGTTTGGTGGCAGTCACTGCCATTTCTGGGCCTCACTAACAAGGCTGAGGAAAACCCGGCTGACAGTCTGCAGCCAAATGTTGGTAATCACAGATTAAAGACATCTCTTTCATGAACTCAGAAATATCTGTACTTGGATGTAACAGCAGCCTGCACAGGTGCTGTGGTGGACTGTCCTGAGATACAGGAGACAAATGATGAGTGGTAGATCTCTAACTGCTGTCTGTAAGCACTGTGTCAAGTTGTAAACTTAGAATTAAAGAAGTCAAAGAACTAAAAAAAGTGTATGGGAGGGCTACTGGGAGCTTGCAGCTCCAAGTGTCCGTGTCCTGACCCTCATTGCTCTGACCCTCATTTCAACAGCAGTTTGAGTAGTCGAACACCTCTTAGCAGATAGCAGTGACTTACTTCAACAACTGAGTAAAGAGGAGAAGAAAAAATCCTTCTTAAAAAGGATTTTTAAAAATCCACTTAATTTTAGGGGTTGGAACTAGATGATCTGTAAGGTCCCTTTCAAACCAAGCCATTCTATGATTCTATGATTTGCCTTGGAGTTATTTTAACCAACACCCTTTATTTCCATTTACTGTATACAAGGCTCAAGGTGTAAGATATGTCTCACTAATACTCATGTTACAGTAGTCATAAAAAACAAGCATTTGAAAATGTGACAGAAAGTTCAATATTTCAGTAGAGTGTTGAGTTCTGCTGAACCTTCATTTATCTGGCACAGTTAAATGTCTTTCTAGGGCTTTCTGTGGACCAGTGATTAAAGCAGGGCAGGAGCAGCCCAGCGTGGTTCCCCACCTCATACAAGTTAGATAAGGCAAAGGCAAAATGCTGAAATAAGAAACACTTTTGAAGAACAAATATCACTGGCTGGGACAGGTGGGAACTGTTGTCTTATGAAATGGAAACAACCACAGACAACAAAGGCAAAGACTCAGGAAATCTTTGCCAGTGGGAACATTCTGTATACATTCTGTATGTACTAGGCTTTACTTAAGCAAACAAGCTGTCTGAAAGCTGGTGTGAGTGACTGATGTACCTGAACTGAGCATGTTCCTGGCTCTCACTGGAATCTGGGTGGGAAAGACAGGTTCCTGTTGGATACTCTTGTCTCTTTTTAGGGGGGAACCTTCTTTGGTAGTGTGAGTGCCAGGCTACCTGTGCCCTATCTCCTTTCAGCTTACAGGCACACATGGCTAAGGCGTGATAGCCCATGGCATAGCCCATCGGAGCTTCCAGAATGCAGATATTCCCCAGGGCAGTGAAATCATCCTGGTTTCAAGCCAACTTGTCCTAGTTCCATACCAACAGGAGTTTTATTTCAGCAAACTAATAATATACTTGAAAGTCCTATACAATGGTCAAAGACCATCCATAGCAGTAACTACCAGCAAAACCGAAGTTTGAAAGTTGATACTGCCAGGGCATGAGGAATGAGGAGGACTTACGAGGAGGGGCTGAGGGAGCTGGGATTGTTTAGCCTGGAGAAGAGGAGGCTCAGGGGGGCACCCTATTGGTGTCTACAGCCACTTGAAAGGAGGTTGCAGCCAGGTGGGGATCAGCCTCTTCTCCCAGGCAACCAGGGGAACAGGACAAGACAAAACTTTGACAGCCTCAGGTTGTGCCTCTTGCCCCAAGCAAACCTGTGGAATTGCCTTGGGAGTGTTACAGCTATTTTTATGGGGCTCAAGACAGGGGTGTCAATATGTCTTTGCCAGTATCTCTGTAGCACCTATGAACACTATTCTGTTTCTTGTCAACTTAATGTCATATTCAGAGGGACACCAAGGCACTGTAATGCAGCACTCTGGATTAGCAGCCTGCAAAGAGATTGCAACTAATCTTCTGATGTCACTTGGAAGTCAAATAAGAAATGGCAGCACAGCTGCCATTGGGAAAAGGGATTTCCCAGAACGGTGCTTTCTTTTCAGCGCAGAGGAAATTCAGGGAAAACTCTGAGTGGTTTTCCTGAGGGCTAGAGACAGACCCACAGAGTTTTGAGAAAAGCTTCAGAGGCTGGCAGTAAGACAGAAGAACTCATGAGATGAACACTGCTAAAATCCTGAGTGGCTGGTAAGACTTAACAATGCTTACAGCTTCCCCTGCACAGGACAACAAATAGTCGCTGATTCAATGCTGGTAATGGTTAGAGGGGAAGGAAAGATTTCACAGACTATATTCAGTAAGATTAGCTTCCCATTTATTGCCTTACATATAAAGAATAGCCCTGAAGGACAGGTTTCATGACCTTAGCAAGCCTGCATTCCTGAAGTTTATCCTTAAGCCCTTTTCTTGCCAAGGGAGGTGTGGATTGTTAGAAAGCATGATGTGCTAGGTATGCAGAAATAAGGAGATTAAAACTGAGCTTTGGACACTTGGGTCACGCTACTCAGAGAGAGTAGGAAGAGAGACCTGGGAAGGAGAGCTCTGCAGTTTCTTCTGCCCCTTTTGTTGCCATGCCACTGTCTTTTCTAGAGAGTCCTTTTAGATTTAGCACCCTTCTTTGGGTGACAAATAATATTTAATTCTAGGGCTATTTCATTTATGTTGTCCTTATCCTCAAAGCGTGGACTGATCAGTATAGGAACAGTGAGGTGAGTGGCATGTGGCTGTAATTCAGAGGTAGGCAAGACAGATGTCTGGCAGTTTTCATGGCAGTTCTGAGTCAGGTAACTCATTCACATGGACTCTTTAAATACTGAAGAGGACCGTCTTCTCCAAAATCAAAACCTTGAAATGTGAGCAGTCATCACTCACAAGGAAACTCCATTCAACTTTCATAACTATGTCAAAAATACAGCATAAAAAATGAGAGAAGTTAACTTCAGAAACTTCTGGTTGCTAAAGTAAAGCCCCAGCATTCAACAACATCAAATTGTGATCAGGCTGTTCTTGGCACTGCGGGAATCACGGTTATTTTCAAAAATAAATCATAAATATGTATACTACATCAAAATTTTTTAAAAGGGTCATTGCAGGGTGTTGCTTTTTCTGAAAGATGTACAGGGTAGGCCAGGTGACTAAGTCACTGCTGCACTCATTTCAAAGAATAACAAAACTAAAATTAGGACAATACTCTAGAAATTGCTGTACCACACCGAAGTCGGTAGTCACTTTAATTGTGGCTATGTTTTGTTTATGGATAATATGCAGGAGTGAACAGTAGAGGGTGTTAGTTTAAAGGAAAACTTGAGTTCACTCTGTGGAATACGTCCTGTTTAATACAATTCACAACAAAAGAAATCAGGTGCTGGGAAGTACAGCTGTGTCTCAGTGTGAATGGCAATAGGGAACCTGTCCATCGCCTCACCTCAAGAGCAAAGTAAAGGAAAAAAAAGAATTGCTAACAAACCTCTCTAAAAATCACAGAATTTTAGAATTATTTATATTGGGATCATTGAGTCCAGCTATTAACCTGACACCACTAAACCATGTCCCCAGGTGTCCCATCTACATGTCTTTTAAATACTTCCAGGGATGGTGACTCCACCACTACCTGGGCAGCCCATTCCAGTGCTTGACAATCCTTTCAGTGAAGAAGCTTTTTCCTAATGTCTAATCTGAACCTCTCCTGGCGCGGTTTGAGTCCATTTCCTCTCATTCTGTCATTTGTTACCTGGCAGAAGGGACTGCCCCCTATTTTTATGTCACTTATGACTAATTAGTAGACTTGAATGGTTTTTCAATGTAGCCTGCAGATTGGATAATTATTCTTTTGATGACTGTCTGGGTAGCAGCTTGTAAAATGTTTTAAATTAGATTGGTTTTTTTATGGCATGCCTTAGTATCACTAGATTTGCCTTTGTTTTCTGCAGTTTCCTAATGTCAAAACAGTTTCTTCCACTCTTCACATAATTAAGCAGATATAAATGGTAATGGATATAAATGGACAAACCTAAGCCTCTCTTGCAGTACTCACCAGAGGGAATGACTTTACTGACAGGGCTCAGTGCTATTTTAGGTGCTGTGGATTATCTCCCCCAGCATCTAGCAGCCAGACAAAATGAGTCTTTAAAAAGTCTTATATCATATATGCCATCCTGAACCAGATGTCTTGGAGACCCTTAGACATCTCAGATAGCACTAGACTGATGTTTAGGCAGATGGCCTTCATCCTGTTTGTTTCAATTCTGTGGGTCTGAAGAGAAAGAATATATATAGATATTTTTAAAACTCCTTAATTTATTTAGACTTCCTCAGGAAACGTATTTGTGGCTACAGCGTTCATGAGCATCACATCTAAAATCCTGAATTATGGGACTTTCTCCCCTCTCCATTCACTTAGATGCTAAATCTGTGTCCTGGACACACACCAAGTGCTTGCATTTTGATTTCAACTCTCAGATGAAAATCATCAAGCGTGGGTCTTACCACAAACTTGGCTACCATTATTTTTGTACATTTCAATGTACATTTTAGTTCATAAACCTCCATGAACATCACAAATGAGACACATTTTAAAAGTATTGTACAGTTGTAAGTACCAGGTGAGTATTATGGGGAATTTACTGAAGTCATGTACATTGGTGTCCAGAGCTCCTGTGAGTCCTCACAGTCATCTGGGGCCACTGCTGGGAAGATCAGAAGGGCAGTGCCACTGAGCTCAGCATTACACAGCTTATAAGAAGTCCAAAGCCCTTGCAGAAGTGTTTGTAGTTCAATTCAAGGGGAAAAAAAGAGCCAAACAGAAATAGATGTGCACGTAGGTACAATGTATAATAAAACTTCCTTTATTATTACCTACTTTGCCAGAGCCACTGCGTAAATATTCTGAGATCTGTCTTTGCTGGTTTCTGTGCAGGAGTGGCCTTGTCTTCTCACCTTCTCCCTGACTTCTTTGAAGTTAAAAAGTGTTTGCCAAAGCACCTGCAAAGCACATACACACAAGGTCACTCTTATACAGGAACAAAAGTTTCAGTCACTGGTGGGAGGTGAGGAATTTTGTGTTCAGTGCTTTGGCATGCTGTGAACTTCGAGGCTTTTTCAGCCCAGTTGTACAGGTAATGGTCAAAACTGGTCAGACTGGTCATTTGACTGTATTGATCTCTTGAAGCAATACAAAGTGAGTAGGCTTGGAAAAGGGAGAAAAAAGGATCACAGGCTATTAGTCAGCGGCCAGGTTGTCACTAGGAAAGTTCCTCTTGGTGGATCAGACACCCTGCACAAAATGTCATGCATTTATGAGAGAAAGAATTCCCAAAATTCCCAGCAACTATGGAAAATGATGGGGCTTTGCTGTTTTGTACCAATTAAAAAGCACATCTCCTTAAGCCTTCCAGTGTAACCCATTTCTCTGTGGAGTTAAAACCTGCAGTCTCCTGCTGGTCTCACAGCCAGATTTAAGCTAAAGATTCCATGGTAAGAAAATGAGAAAGAAGAGGCAAAGAAAATTCTTTTTTTTTTGTCCTGGAGCACACGAAGGAAACCTGTGTAGCTTTTGTGCTTGGGCTGAAACCACACAGTGACAGAGTGTAGCTGCTCTCTGACCACAAGGGCTGGCAGAACTGAAGGGATCAGCAAGCACAGCATTGCTCATCCCAGCCAGAGCTAATGCGGCTGAATGCATTTAGCCATATATTTAATTAAGGAACAAACAGGCCAACACTCAGCTGCCAGCCCTGCAGGCATACTCACAATGTAATTGTCTGGAAACATGTTTTTAAATTCTTGTGCAAAAGATATTCAGGCACTCAATACCAAGTTGTTAGGCTGAAGTGCTGACTCTTGTTTGTCAAGGAAGGGTCTGAGTTTTCTTCACCTGTAAAGCAGCTGCATAAAATAAAGATTGATGGTAAATCCTGGCAGGAATTTTCTTGTGGAAGACTTTCTCTCTGGTGCTATACCTCTTATAATTTATCTACAGGCAAATTACCCCATGTCATCCATTAAGATGTAAATAAAAAAAATGGTCAGTAAACACCAAAATATGCTTCTGTTCAGGAAGAAAAGGACCAAGATAAATACTGAAAGGTATAACTCACTGTGTCATGGTGTCTAGTCTGCCAGCATTCAATGAGCTATCTATTAAATCCGAGAACATCTTGCCTTTTTATGGACAACTCAGATTCAGTATCCATGACTTCCTGTAACAGAAATCCCTTCAAAACTTGTTTAGTCCCTGCATTTTGTATGCTTGTATTTATATTTTTAAATAATTTGCACACCTAGCAAGAGCAAAGCTCTTTCAGTTCAAGGTGACTTTCATGTTAGAGCAATGAAAACAGCAGAAGAAAATAAACAGGCAGCATCTGTGCGTGGTAAACGAATGCAGTATGCGTGAAAAGACTTTCAGAACAAAGCCAGCCTCTGCAGACAGGTAGAGAAGGTTGAAAACATGAAGTACACTAGAAAGAAAACAGAAAAACATTCTGCTATATTTGCCATCTGCATTCACTGCATTGCCTGAATTTACTCCCCTCACACATTTCTCGGTAAAAGATTTGGTTTCCAAGTGAGTAGGTTCACAGCATGTTGTATTAGAATGAGCATGGAGAGATGGTGATTCCTTGAATTTCTGGCATGTAAGGAGACCGTCTCCCCCTCTCATGTTTCCAGCACAGTCCCACAGCATCCCAGCCAGCAGGGAGAGCAGTGGCCCAAGGCCTGAAGAGCCAGAGCCTGCAGCAGCAGCTCCAGCAGCGCAGCGCCCGGAGCGCAGGAGCGGCAGCGGCACCGCGCACTGCACCAGCTGTGCCTCCAGGCAGGGGCTAACAAAACACTCCAAGGAAGGTGTCATGTCGGTGATCTATCTGAGGAGAATGCTGGGCTTGAACAGTCATCATCCCCAGATATTTACTACTTACTGCTGTACCGGATTTTGTTTTCAGGCACAAGCACCCAAGCTCTACTTTGACTCTGAACCTGCGAGCATCTGTGTAGCTCCAGCATTGTAGGGTGGATCTCAAACCAGTGAAGGCTGCCTCTTGTCTGGGCTGATCAATGCAGCTGCAATAGCCACTGTCAAGTGGCTTCTGGTTGACTCAGGGGACTGACAGAGCTGCTTGCAAAAAAAAAATCTGCATGTGTACAACATAAAACAAAGATGAGGTGTGCAGGGGTCTCCATTCTCCTCATCACTGTCTGACATAGCAAAAACTCAGCATACAGTCACAAATCTGAGCTCAACATGAGTGCATGTTGCCAAAGCCTGTGTCACAAAAATTTCCCAACATCCTCTCCTCAAAAGCCACAAGCAACTAAAGATCATGTGGAAAACAGGCAGAGGCAGCTGCGTGGATGGTGTAATGCTCAGCTCTGAGTTACCTGTGAGGGAAACTGTCTGGAGCAGGGAATGCTGCTGGAGATGGACAATTACCTTATCTAAACTTGCTAAGGACTGATACATGGGGCAACTTTCACAGGAAGGGGTGACACTGCCAGTGCTGAGACCCCAACCTTAATAGCTTTTGGAATGGAAGAACTGGGCAAAAAGAGGAGGTGTTCAGTTCAGGCCACAGATGTGTTTGTATTTGTTTGCTTCTGACCTTTTCTTACAGCCCTGTAATTAGAAGACCAAGCTTGCAATGTGTTGAAATCACCCCTCACACAGTTTTGCCCTTCAGCACGTTTGCTGTTAAATTGGAACCTGGGCACTACTGAGCTGGGTTGAGGCGCGTCTCTGCAGAAGCAGCAAGGCTGCATCAGCAAACCTTGTCCCATGGCTTGGGCAGAGACAGTGCTTGCTTAATGCTGTTGGCCTGGCTCCAGGGCCACTGTGGGGAGGACAGGGATCACTAACTGCTTGGTTTTCAAGAGTACTCAGTATAAACCTGCATCCTTTTCTGCTGAGCACTCCCCCCTCCCAGGAGAAGCACCTCCCAGCTGGAGGAAAACCTCAGCTTTGATGCCAACACTCCCATTTTATCAACAGGAGAAAGTTACAGTTGGCCCCGGAGCGCTCAGAGCTGTGGGGATGTGTGATTAAGAGGAGCTATGTGCTCTCTCACAGAGTTGCTGTATTTATGCAGTAGCCAAGCCATAGGCAAGCAAGGAAACAGCCCTGGAGGAAATGGAGGAAATGGTCCATTGCATACCTGGGGAGAGTGAGTCAAGGTTTGTTATCCAAACTTCCATGAAGCTCCCCTTTTTCTCGGAAGATAGGACATTGATCTGGTTTCCTGTTTTCACAGCTGAGCAGGAGGTTACTGATGACTTTCTAAATGAATTCAGGCTCAAACACTTTTCCACTTCCTGCCATTCTAACAGCTGGTACCAACAGGACAGGTAACAGGTGTTCTCTCCCTATGCCTTTCATGCAGTACTGAATGCCAGGGGCTGAGTCCCAGCCTTGGGTCCATGGCTTGATCCAGAATGACAAATACATATGCAGGTGAATATTCTGCTCATTTGTTTGGGGGCTTTTGTTTAGTTGTCTTTGCTCTGTAGGCTATGTCTCTTTAGCAAATAGGAAAAGTGCCATCTTAGTTGGAAAAGAATCAGAAAGAAGTAGTCTGAGCATAGTCTCAGCAGCCCAAACGCCACCACTGCCAACTTTGTGTGAGGCAGTCTGAGGAAGCAGCAATCTGGATTTTGATGATCTGGTTTTGCTCCCTTGACGGAATCAGAAATTAGGCCTTCCTGGTCAAGCTCGGCTATCTGGTAAATCCAAATGGAAAATTCATCTTGTTGGGAGAATGACTTGGGGATGGTTTATTATCCCATTCCATTTTGGGTGTTTTTGATCTGTTTTGTTTTGTTTGTGCCTGGGGTGGCTGCTGTCCTTGCCCCACCCACAACTCCCTCTAGGAAAGACAAGACCTGAGATATTATTGCTACATCAAAGCAGAGCAATATCCCAGTAGTCAGACCCAGTTATAAACGTGTCATGCCTCTGGAACACAAAAAAGATCTGTGATCAAATTGGCTATCATAAAAGCTGGAATTCACCCAATATAAATGTACCACTGGGTTACAATATATACATGTGTATACTTTAATTTTCCACCTGTTTCTATTTGGTTAAACGTATCTTTCCAACACCATTTTACTTCAGATGTAAAGATAAATACATTCATCTGCCTGGAAATTGCAGAATCAAGCTTGAGAATTTCTTTAATGTCCATTCACTTCTCTTCTGATATTGATACTGTTCAACAGCACAGCTGACTCTCTCTGCTGTTTCTCTTTCATACCTCCAAAGTAAGTCTGCAAAATCATAAATAATTTAGTATTCATTCATAAGTTTATTTTTGATTCAAGAACTAAAATGAAAATGTTGCAGTTACAGGTGCTAAAATCTTTCCTATCTGCAGCTACATCCATTCCTCCCAAGCTCTTTCATTGTGCACCCTTCCTGCGGCTTCCTTTGCTCTGTGCAGTGGTGCTGAGGCTGTCTTGCCAATCCTCACTGCTCCATGCTGACTCTAATAACCCTGGGGATGTTGCTTTTACCAGGCTCTGGAGAATTTCCCACACCTGGGCTGTGCAAGCATCAGGGAGACTTCAGTGGGCTGGAAGGTGAAGCTCTTGACATCTGCAGAGTTTGACACCTTGATGAACACCAGGATGATGAAATGGAGAGGGAAGATGCAAGGAGAGAACCGGTATCTTCAGTGAGAGAACACACTGACCCACCATGAGCTTGGATGTCACAGTTCACACACCCCCTGAAATTTATCATGAAACAAATAACCCAATGACTATGTTAACAGAGCAGTAGTTCTGCATAAAGATCTTTTGCCTTCACCCTCACAAGTTCAAACCAGTTTGTTTTTTAGGCATTTTTAAGAATTCTCATTTTCCAAGTCTGTAGCTTGTAGCTGTTGTATTCATAGACCAACCTTTGATCTTACTCTTTCTCAGGAATCATCTTCCAGGAATTGCTGGGGACAGAGGACAGGCTACATGGACCTTTGTCTGACCCATGTTTATCTTCTTCGCTTTTCTATTTGTGTCACTGAAAAGTCACTTTTTAATCACATCAAATGAGACCACCAACTGCTAGGCACCCTCCTGGCACAAAAGGATGACAATCGTAATGAATGACAAAAGACCGGAAGCTGGAGGAAAAATGAAAGAGAATACAACAGGAAGAAAAAAAGTAAACAAAAGCATATGCTCTATTTTGCTTCGAACTTTGGTTTTCAAGGAGCATGTAAGAACCACTTGTGTAGTAGAGAACAAAACTGTGGAAGGAATCAGAAGAATAAAGAAGGATAAATATGTAACGTACACGTTGGGGAAGCAACAGCACAGATTGAATACATATAGAGTATGAGACTTCAGTATGATTAGTTTTAGGAGTGATTTTCATCCATAGCTACCACTGAAACTCTGATACTGCAGTTTAAAAATCAAAAGTGTGCCTTTGAAAATTGACTAATAAATGTGCACCATCAGCACTTACATACACAAAAGGATCATTCTGGTTCTTCTTCAGCACCCTATGAGACAGAAATCTAGAGTTCACTTGTGTAAGGGTCAGGAAATTTCTTGATTGTGTCCTGTCTGTCTGCAGTACAAAAGCATTGCCAGACTAAAATACTGAAAGGTATTGTGGCCATAGCGCTTCCCTGAGTAAAGTGAAAGCCGCCTGTTAAATGAGTGTTCCCCATCACACACAGTTCACAAGCTGCTTATTTCCTTTAGCCAGTGCACAGGCTCTCTGTGTTTCTTCCTAAGACGCTGAAAGAACCCATTCTGGTCTTGCTTCCAGGATCTGGACTGAACTGTCCCCAGTCTCTGCCCTCAGATACCCCCAAACATGCCTCCTAAACCAATGGAACTGCACTTTTTCCCCTTGCCTTTATCCACATTTCATTCTTTATGGGGAAAGAGACAGAAAGTTTAGCACGCTTTCCTCTTCCCATGAGCTGACGACCCCGAGAGAAGGAAGACAGAATGTTTCTGGCCAAGCTGTAACATGGTATCGAGGGACAAACAAAAGCTAAATCTGGCAGCTGTTGGGGGGCCCTTAGCCACACACAGCTGCAGTAAGGAACAGATGCAGGCATAGCTGAACTGACATCAACTGCTCATTAAACAAGCCATGACCAACAGATGGGAACACTGCTTTATTATGATAGCCTTCTCCAAATGCTGAATGGACTAGATGGAAAATGAGACTGGAAAACGAGTGGGTGCTAAAAATGGGAAATCCTACTGTGGGAAATCCAGCCAATCCACTAGAATGCCAGGTGCCACAGCTGCTCCACTCTTGAACCCAATTCAGAGGAACTGTGTTTGCCACAGAAAAGGATAGAAAATGTTCGTTTTCAAAGGTCTCCCAACTACCCCATATTGGCAGTTACAGTAATTATCAGCATAATTGCTTCAAGTCACATCTCATTACAAATGAAAAAGGAGATTTTGGCTCTGATAGCTTTTATTTGCTAATGCATCAGGCAATGCAGAGTATTACTGTGTATCATACCTGTACTTCACTCCAAATTTTTTTCTCATTTATTTTGTTTTTACTAGATACACATTTTAGAAAATTGACAAGGAAGTCATGTGGAATGAACATTGATTTTAGGCATTACAGAACAGAGAGAAAACTAGAAAGACAGGCAGAAGAATTTTTCTACAGAAAGAGATAACACTATTTTATTGCATCTATAAAAACAATTATTGCAATAACCAAGGACAGAGTTAAGTATCAATGATCTTGCTACATCAAATAGTATTATCTGAGTTACCAAGACAAAGAATCATTAGCCAGCAGTCAGCAAGAATTTTCCAGGCCTTCATTCACTCTCTTATAAACACATGGAGCTAACTAACACAGTAAGAGTGGCAAGCATACATGTCAAAATAATAATGTTTCAAATGTATTTCTGGAAGAAATGAGACAGAATTCACTTCAACACAATAATGAAGCTAATAAATGCTAAATAACTAACACAATTACTTAATCTTTATTCACTTCTGTTTATGTTGTTTCTGCAAGTGGGACCAGTAGGAATGGGCTGTTAATTCCTCTTAACAATCAGAAATATTTTATCTGAGCATAAACCAAACCACAAACAGTCCAAAATGCTTCCTTAATTCATACAGTGCCCACAGCTCTGTGGAAATATAAGGCTTTATGGAAATACAAGGCTTCGTCAACCACCTATATAAGAGCAATGCAGCTGAATCCACATTATCTTGGGGAGCACAAAAATCCATCTCGGTATCTAGCAATGCTCATTCCAGTTTAGGAGAACTTACTTCCTCATATAACAGATGAATGTACACATGAAGTCAGCAGAAACATAGGCAGAAGTGTTGATCAACACAACAATTAGTTATAAAACACAGCCCAGTCAGACTACTGAATATATATACATATACATGTATATGTGTGTGTGTGTATATATGTATCTGGACATAAGAAGTGACAAGACACACCTTTGGAAAGGAAATGCAAGAAATGCTGATGGCATTAAATGCCTTTAATGTATTAGACAATATACACATAGGGAAAACATTTATGTAAAGATGAAGAAAATGCCTTTACTTCAGTCAAACAGATCAGGACTATTGAGCTTTTTCAAAAGTTAAAAGATACCCAACTTATTTACATATTTGATATTACAAGGAAAAGAATATGTGGGAGGAATATACATCTTTCAGATAAACTCAGCTTAACAGACTGCTTTTAGAAATCTAAAAGAAAACCAAGCATAACCTTGTTCCTGTAAAAGATATTTAACTACAACAGTTATTATTACAGCTATTCAAAACATTTCTCTGAGATGCTGACTGTTTTAAAAATCTGCCTTTGTTCTAAAAAATCCAGAAATAATGAAGTAATGAAAGCAACTACTAGGAAAACCTGGAAAGGGATCACTCTGATGAACATTGGTTTGTCCGGCATATGAAAGGTAGTAATTGAGACTTCAGAGTGATACAGGGGTCTGAGGAGGAAAACAGGGTGTTTTACCTCAGTTGTGCAATTTAGGCTCCTGACTTGAATATCCAGCCTTATTTCAGCATTACAAAAACTCCATGAAGGGAAAGTCCATTGTTAGATACCTGATATTTTTAATATCTGGTCCACAGAGACTAACTGAATAATTCATTAGAATGGCAGGGCTTTCCAGCTTCTCATCCGTGTTATTTAACACCTACCTACATCAATGTAATCAAATATGACAACTTCTAAGGAAAAGTGTTAACCTGCATAGGTGAATCTCACAGATCTGGTGCTCAGCACATATTGAACTGCCAAGCAGTAAGTGTAAACTAATAGTTCATATTTGACTGGAAGTTGCGCAGAAGGAAAAAGCAATGCCAGGCAAATTTGTTTTCTTTATTCTCTTCATCTTTAAAATGAAATCCAGCATTAACACAGTTCAAATAGATATGTATGTCAGGGGTCAGGTAACACATTTGATAGAACTTACAAAATTATACACACAGAGTGCTGTGAAACATTTGCATGGTATGAAAATGGAGCAACTATCTACACCCAAAGAGGAAAAATACACAGTCACGTACAGAGACTGGATAAAGAGGTATCTAACAAAACCATGTGAGGATGACCATACAGTGCCACTTAACATCTTTATCAGCTCTCTGGCTTTTCCCTTTCTGATAAAACACAGAAGGATATGTAAAGGAAAATAAACTTTAGAAAAAAAAGAAAAACATATTCAATATTTATAGTGTCACAAGAAGAGACACGTTCGACCTGCATATAACGTTGAAGCCTTGTTAGAATACTATGAGATTATTTGCTAAGCTTAGGCAGAATTAAAATGCATAGATAACCACCGGTCTCATGTAATCTTTCCTCCAAGCTGCATGGAATCAGTTACAGGACTTGCTGATCATATTAGCATTATTTCACATTTCCTCAGCATTTGCATCTCCAAACGTCCAAGAGGAAGGCTCTGGGACAACTGAACATTTCCAGTGATGTGGCCCCACCTTTGGAAACCATGGTCTCTCACCGGACAAGCCCAGCACCTCTGCTCTCATATAATTCTGATCAGGCCACTCTTAAAATGCCCATTATGTAATGGGCACCATAACACCCACTATAAGCATTGTAAATGGAATTTGAGGCAGTCTTTAAAGGATGAGTGAGAACACAGAAGGAACATTCAGAGGAGCCAAATGAAGTTGATTGACAACATGATGATTGAGTGAATTTATAACCCATTACTTCTGGAAGTAAATAAATAATGAGGCTGTTGAGAGCATATTTTAAATGGTACAAGGAGGTACACCTAGCAAGTAAGGATAAAAACCCTGTTATCTTTCCACTGACAGTAGGATCTTGAAAATGAAGAGCTGATTGGCATGTAATGGCAGGCCTACACTAGCCCAGTCTCTGCTGCAGAGTGACAGGGAGTATAGGTACTGCTGTCAGCTTTAATTGAGCTAGCTTATACACCAAAAGCAATTTAACCTCTACAGGTGCAATAATTTAATACCTGCAATACAGACATAGCTTTAATCTGACAAAGAACAAACAGTAGAGGGATTGGATGATATACTCTGCTCACAAGCAGGTACTAAGGTTTGGTGTCACTGCATCCTCACTGCTACTACAACTGTTAGGGAAATTAAGGTGGCATATGCTGGAAATAGTTTTATTCATTTCTTGCCCTTGCTGTGAGAACACATGCCGAGAAAGTGTCAAGAACAGTTTCTAAAGGAGGTGAAAGAATTTAATCACATAGGACATGGGAAAGCTAACTTGGCTAACACCCAGAAATGCAGAAACCTAGTCCTTGTGTGGGGAATAGCGAAAGGCCCATCAGAACTGTTTAATTCCTAATAGTTATGCTTTTCCTTAGCTACTTCTTTACCTCTAAATTCTTCCTCATTGCTAGACAGTAAATTTCTTCCTCTCTGTTTTATTTCACTTCTGGAGACAAACACAAGATTATCGAAGTCTGACATCTTCTCCCTGGGATGCCTTTTGTCTATTGTTGTCCTCTTCTGTTTATTTTTTCCCCTCTTTTCTTTCAAAATACTTTTCTTTGCTTCTTCTCCTCCTTCCTCTTCCACAGGCGGCAGAGGGCAGGGCTTTGTGGTCTCACCGTCCAGGCTAGAAAACCCAGAAAAGGGAATTCACAAAGCTAAACACACACATATCATAAGTCCTCTTCTACAAGACATAGATTTCACCTTTTTCCACATCTCACAGTACTGACAAGAGAAGGACTTCTCACACTCTTGACCATCTGACAGGGCTATAACTGTCCTACAATTCAGTTTCCCTTTTACTTATGGAGTAAGTGAAGGACAGACTAAAACAGGGCTCTGGCCCTTCATCTTATCTGCCTCTTATAACTCCAGAAAGGATGTGAGAAATAATGCTCTTTTGCTGTGTGGGTCCAGATCACACAGTGGGTTTTTTTGCATATGGAACTTGTTAGCTACATTTGCAGAGTGCTTGTTCTGCCATAATTACTTCTTTCCCCAGTGATGGCAGGAAAATATCCCCAACACATGCTAATGTCTGATACTAAAATCATGAGAGATATATTAATACCTCTAAAGATTAGTCAATTACATATAATCCCTACTACACACCACAAAAACATTAAAAGACAATCCCAAAGAACTCAGAGCTGGAGTTAGCCAAGCCATTGTAATATATCCAGGTGCACTGTGGACTTTCTGTCAACAAGGGAACCTGGGATATGCCTTTTAATCTTTTTTTCCCTTACTACTCCAGGACTTAGCACAAAGGGTTTGTCTCTTTCTGAGGTTCTAATATCATATTGCATTCAGACTTTTTGATTCCTTTCCAATAAATTATGCTTTTACATTGTTCCTATCAACAATATCGGCACTTTCTCATTAGATCTGTGCACACCCATGAGCAACATGCTGCAGTGCTCTCCTCTAAGTATGACATAGGAGGTAGGGATTTCTTTTAGAACTATAATAAATAACAAGTTTCATCACACTTTCATGCCCTCTTAAAAGGAAGGGGTTCTAATGGAAACTCCATTTAGTGCATTAATTTCAGTTAATTCTCCAAAGAATTCCTCTGTTTGCCAGTGCATAACTCAATTTTCTCCTCATTTGTACATAAAAATGGCAAGTCAGCTTGCTAATAAATTCTCTTTGGAGAGTGAATATTTTGTATTAAAGCACTCATTCATGAAACAAAGCATGTAGAATGGACACTATTCTTATTGTTTATGCATTTAGTCATATCTTTTCTTAATATGGTACCTCATTAAGAATACAATCCCACTCAGTGGAAGGGAAAGACTTCTTCTGATTTTGCTGGAACTCAGATCAATTATATACCTGCCCCTTTCCAACTGGTTGTATGCATTAAGAAGGAAACCATGATCTTCAGGTTTGCTTTTTGGTGAGAAGAGGCTACGTCATAACCATGTTGTGGCCTGGGAAAAGGCATTGATGGGTTTCAAGATTTGGAATTCTGCTCAGTAAAGAGAGGGCATTCATTTGTTTGTGTGCTGTGACTGCAAGCTGGTGGAAGTTTGAGTTTTAAACTGTGCTGGGATCACTACTAGAAAATATGTGGGAATCACAGGACTTAAATCTTAGTTGCTTTCCATTCCATCATTCTCAGTGAATCCATAGATCAATCAGGCCACAACTGGTACCCTCAACCCATAATTTTTAGATGTAGTCTTTAATGATGATAATCATATTAGAACATTTCAATGAAAATTAAGAACATCTGTGGGTGACCAAGCACTGGAGCAGGTTGCCCAGAGAGGGTCTTCAGTCTCCTCACTGGAGATATTCAACCATTTGGATGCAATCCTGTGCAATGTCCTCTACAATGGCCCTTCTTGTGCAGGGAGGTTGGACCAGATGACCCGCTGTGGTCCCTTCCAATCTGACCCAGCCTGTGATTCTGTGATCTAAAATTGCCTTTAATGGTGGAATTTATTTCTCTCTACAACTACCTGAAAAGAGGTTGCAGCCAGGTGGGAGTCAGGCTCTTCTCCCAGGCAACCAGTGACAGGACAAGAGGACATGGCCTCAAGATGCACCAGGAGAGGTTTAGACTGGACATTAGGAAGAAATTCTTCACAGAAAGAGTGACTGAGCATTGGAATGATTGCCCAGGGAAGTGGTGGAGTCACCATGCCTGGAGGTGTTTAAGAAAAGACTGGACATGGCAGTCCGTGCCATGGTTTAGTTGGTAAGGTAGTGTTGGGTCATAGTGTTGGACTCGATGATCTCAAAGGTCTTTTCCAACCAACCTAATTCTGTGATTCTGTGATTTGTCCTGTTCATGCAACTTCTTGGAAATAAACTTCCCATGATGGAAATTATACAATTCTTTGGCAGCAGTGCTCATACTACATGGAAGAGGAAATCCTTCATCCTTTGGGATATCAAGGCAAATGGAAGATTCAAAACAAAATTATGCTTTCTCACACAAAATGTGAAACTGTGGGACTCCCCCTGGGAAGAAGCTATGGATGATGAAGGTTTACATGGTTTCAAAAAAGTAACTGCACAAATTTGTGGAAGAAAATTCCATTAAGGCTGTTTAATACAGAGACTCCAATTCTGCTTCAGAGATTTTTTTAAATCCCAAATTATGGTAGGTCAGGAATGTATGCTGGAGAAATATCCCTAGGTGATTGTTCAGATTTTATTGTCCTTCCTAAGGTTTGTTGTTGCTAACTTTCTGAGGTTGTTGGTGCTCTGAAGGGTGTCACAATTCAATGCTATTTCAACTGGATTAAACTAGAACTTAATACAAGGTGAAAATGTAATCCACAATCAGTTGGAACCACTGCATTTTCAGTGTACACTTCATATCTTGTGGCACATGAATTCTGCAGAACCTAAGTAAGGGCTCATACTCATCTTACACACTCTCTCTCTCTGTCATTCTCCAGATCTAAGCCCAGAAGATGAACAAGTATCTTAGAAAAAAATTGCAATGTAAGGTGTAGCTTTACATAACAGTAAGTATATTAAAAGGAAAATAAGGTCTACAACAAATAGAAACTCCATCTCACCTTTCAGCAATCCTCTTAACAACTTCCTGGGACTAAGCTTCAAACCATCATATCCCACCAATCTTTCCAGAATGAAAATAGTTCAATGAATTCTCCTATAAACTTAGTTGCATATGTAGAGTAAGCCAGTTCACAATAGCTGTAGTTAAGAGTACTACGTATGGAAACCTGACTGCATAGCTGAACTCAAAGTGCAACATTTATGATTCACATTTTAAAAATTTGGTATTTCTAGGTTCAAACATACTCACATCTCATAATCCACCATCTGCACCGTTTTTATGTACTGACAAGAATAGGCATACTTGGTTTGGCTGATTTTAATGAGCTCACTTCTTACACAGTGTTCCTGCAATAACACAATCAACATTCAGCTAATTTAAACCAAAATCTCAAAAGCATTGAAGATACATATGCATAAAAAGTTAACTGTTTAAATGGAATTGTAATCAGCCTCTAATAAAGATAATACAAAATTTTCAAGTACAAAGTAAATTTTCTTTAATACACACTATGCAAAATGCAATTAAATTATAATGGCTTACAAACAAAAAACAAACCAAATAAACATAATGAAATTAATTTCAGACTATACTGACTGTGTTAAAACTCCCTATGTTTTTTATTTTAGAAGCATGGAACTTGTGAAAGCCACCAAATGTATTAAAGAAGAAAGAACAGAGTATGATTTAAGAATAAATTATCCTATAGAATTTCTTTGTTCAGGTCTATCATATGAGCTCTTCATTGCACTCTGAAATCTGATTTACTCTGGTTAGCTAGAGACCCAGATGGGGACAGTGAGCTCATTAGCCTGGAAAATTCTATCTGCCTCTTCAAAAACAGAATAATGGTAAAACTGCCAGACTGGTATAATCTTCCAGGTTTACTTACTTCCCTGTTGTTGAACATCAGTACTGTGTAGAGTTTGCTACCTGTTTCCACCCTCTCTGGTGTTGCTATGACAATGGCAGGTACATAATATTCATTTCCTGCCTGTGTCCCAGTTCTGGCAAACACATAGTCTCCAACCTGCAAATCAGGAAAGCATCAATGCAAGAACCATGTAACTTGTGACATTTACAAGACATAACAGGTAACTACTAAGATATTTTCACGTGAATCATCATTCTATCATGTTCCCATGATTTAATATGGATCTTTGAAAGAAAAGAACTCGGTCCTTGTGTGTTCTGATCACGCAGTTTCCACTGAATCGGGGAGAGAACTCAAAACAAAAATAAAGGACCAAGCTCTACTAAATGTACCCGGGCTCAGCTAGCAAGCTGAATTGAATGAGGAAACTTACAAACTGTGCATTCCCTTGGACTCTATGCAAATTTTAAGGCTTTCAATAAGCTTTTAAACCAACTTCGAGAATTTTAGATCATTCCATATGTAACTGATTTATCCAAAATGCTTTTAAAAATTAACACAGAAGTCACAATTTTACATCACATTCTGCAGGTCTCTAGAGTTGTATGTTCCCCCTACAGAATTATCAGGAACTACTATATCAGGATTTGCCTTCATCTCAACCTGAAAAAAAAAGGTATTTCTCTAGTTTTATATGTAAAAATGCAATTATAAACGTATTTCTTTTATTCAAAACAGATGGATCCATGCTGTATCCTATATGCAACTATCACCTTTCTTGTGTGTAAAATAAGAATCTCCAAAAAAAACCAACTGTGATTACAGATAGTCTGCTGATAAATGTTAAAGAAAACCAGAAATTGAACAGGGATTATAATTTTTTTATTACTGTTATTTGCCTTAGTATATGGTTATTTGCTGGATTTAAAACATGCTGTGGAAACCAAATGGTTAAAACCTGCTGTAAATCACAATAAGTATAAAAGGTTCTCTTACATTTATAATCTATGTGCTAAGAAACAATAATTCTACTAATAAATAGCTCACCTTTCTTCTATGGCTGGAGAAGTATTCATATTTTATAAAGAAAACAATACAGATTAATTTAGAATACATAATTTTAATAAACAAGGGAATAGGATTACAATGAAAACAAGCTTCAAGCAAATGAAAAACTTCATGTTGAAATAGCACGATATTACTATAATTAAAATCTCTTCCTTAAGATAAATAGATGTATTCAAACAATTTTTTAAAAATCCATAATGTATTCTAGGTCTGAGCAAATAAACTAAATATAAAATGCATATTTGCAATCATGAAAAAATACAGTGTTTCACCTGCAGATGTGGGCATGGCATAGCACCTCCCACAGGTATAGTGAACTTGACAGGGACATCACAGCTCTCCCCATTGCTGAAGTCAACAAGTGCACAGGTAGAACTGATATTCTTTATCACAGTTCCTGAAAAAAAACAGAATAAAATATTCAAATTCTTTTTCTTTCACCCCTTGTGGTAATTATTTTGTAAAAAAATCCTATGGTCTGTCACACATCACTGAGGTCAAACTTGTCTATACTATACATTCTTAATTTTCACTTAGCTACAGTAAGCTGTGCTAGGGCAATGGAGACATTTGTACCCAAAAAAATCATGCCTTACTAATCATTCTTAATAATGCTATAAAAAGAAAATAAAGACTTTTTCAAGCACAGAAATTTGTAAGCTGATCAGGTTAACACAATAAAACTGGCAGTTAACATAATAAAACTACTACCACCGTTAAAAATATGTAATTGAATAAAAACCCAACCAAACAAGTAAAGGTAACACAAACATAAACACATACACAGAGAGAATATTTTTCTTAAGAAACAACAGAACTCAGTTTTACCTACTAATCATTCTGGCTTAAAACTCAACGAAAAGGCAGCAGCATTTAGTGATCTTTTTGAACATGTGCAAAAGCTTGGCTTATGATTTCCTTCCATATTTTTCATAGACAAACATATCATTGATCTCCAACTTTACAAAATGATTGTCTTCTTATAAATGTGTATATATATGCACATACAAAATATATAACAACTTTTCATGAATATGCACATGTAATATTAAATCTCATTAAGAAAGTAGTAGCTAATTATGACCATAAGTTGTGTTTTATCAGTATGAAGGAAAACCAAATAATATTAAAAATGTGGACAAAAATATATACCTGGATAATAAAATCCTGTGACTTCTGATCTTGCAATTACCTTTCGGCTTTTGTGAGTCACAAATATTTGACATTTTTGTCTCGTCTTAGACTTCAGCTTCACAGTTTCTTTTTCAAGTCCCTGTAATTTGACACAATTATTTCTTCTACAACAGCTAATCCAGTCAGACTTAATCTATTCTTTGGAATTAATAAAAAATTGAGGCAATGTAATCTGTACAGAATTCACAGTAAACTGGAAATACTTCAAACTTTCAGAACAGTTCTAAGTACAGGAAGTACTCATGTAAGAGTTTTCACTATAAAATCCTGTTCTATATGGTCATAGCAATTCCCATATTTTCATGTATTCAGGCAGAAATTTACCTTATGAATGATAGCTCTGGCTACCATTTACAAAAAAAATTTTACGAAGTTGCACAATTCATATTAAAGGTTGAGGTAAGGAAAAATCAACTCTTTTTTCAGAATAAGAAAATTTTCTCTATACATTCCTTTTGTCCAGATAGGAGAGTTTTCGCAATAATCTGATTTGCATTAGAAGTACCTCACTGTATGGGATGAATCATTAAAAAATCAAATAGGAAATCAAAAAATGTTCAAACAAATCTTCAAGTGTCTGGGAAAAAAAGTTTATTTCCAAACTATAAATCCAAAATTTAATTGACATTTTCGACAATTTTAAAACATTCCAGTTTAGCAAAATATTATACCACATCTTCCAGAGCTGCCACTGTCCATTATTCTGCTCCACTAGTTTGGGTTCTTCATACAGTAATTATTTTTGCCATTCTGCTCACAATAATGTTCCCAAATATAAATTACAAGGAAGTGCAAAACTCGCTTATAATAATCACCATTAAATGAAAATGGTGACATTTATTTTCACCATTAAAGAAATCAGTTTCACCATTAATTTTAAAATATTATTAGCCTACCTCGTGAACAATTTGCAGGCATCCATCTCTTACACAGTTCTTCTGAGTCATAAAAATACGCAACTTTAAATCTCAAACTTTTCCACAGATCTACACATTGTTCTGAAAAACTACCATAACTCACACTCTTAATAAAACCTCTGCTTGCTAGGATGTGTATGACTTGCTTCTTTGTCTGATGACATTTTTTTTCCTAAAAAAAGTATTTTATTTGATACTTGATTTTCCCTAATAGTCAATAATGATGGAAAAGATATTAATAACTTTGATTAAATTAATTGTTCTCAGTTTCACTATAATTATCACAATCTCTTTTTTTCAAACTCCCCCTCAAAAATCACAACCCTAGGAAAAAAGTCCTATAAATATGAAAACACACACACACACGAAATAGGCGAGGAGATATTTTAAATTGGAGATATATGGGATTTTTCTAGCTTATTCTTTCCTCCTACAGAATATTAATTATATCAACAGTTTGGGTTTTCAAACTCAGAGTAAACCAGAGGCTCTTCACAGTGCTTAATTCACTGCTTGAAGTACAACTCAACAAAGGCTGATTTGAGAGCAGACCTACAGTTCCAAAGACACAAAAAGGTATTTGGGTAAAGCATTTACTTAATCCCTCAGGCTCCAAAAGGACAGCTGCTGCTGAATATTTATTATCAACTAATTTGTAATGCTTGACTAATAACTTGGGCAACTTCCAGCACTCCACATTAATCCAAATACTAAAGACGACACAAGCATCCACAATGAGGATTCTGAGTCCTGCAGAATTCAGGTGGCTCAGAAACACTGTCTAAATTCAAATCCATCTCTCTTTTCTCTCACACAGCTTTTAGGTGTTCAGCAGGATTGACCCAGAGAGCACCCATTTCTGGCATGCAGTATTTTTATTACAAAAGAGCCCCCTCTGATTCTCAGGGATTTTTTATGTTTAGCTCTGCTTCTGTTGAAGGCAATGCATTAAACCATAATGGGTGAAGGAGAATTTGTTTACTTCTTCCAATAGCAGCTACATTTTTTAATTCCCTTTCAAAAAGAATAGGCTTTGCACTTTCCTACTGTAAGTGAGAATAGACATGAAGAGTATCTACAGACCTCCATGTATCTTGGCTCAAACTTTGGGTTTTCATAATCCTGACACCTCCAGAGTCAAGCAAACACCACTCTTCCCTGGCTGCCAGTGGCAACAAGCCCATTCTGTGTGGACCCAGCCCATTTCTATGAAAGAGCCTATCTTTTTGTACCTACTGTCTGTCTGTCCAGCAGGTTACTTCACTGGTGACAATGCAAAATTTGATCAAACATCTCTAGGTAGTTATAACATTTTAGTTGTTGTGCTATTTGGGATGCTTGTTCTTCCTTTGTCTCCCTAAAGAGACACAAGAACAAAGGCAGGAGATGCCAAGCTGTTTAGGAACAATGAATGCAAAAAGTTATCAACAGATAGAGATTAGTGGTCCTTAAACAGTGAGGAAGAATTAGGAGTGTAAGAAAATGACATCAGGAAACGAAAGGGAGATCCAGAATTTCCATTCTTGCAAAGAATCAAGTCTCCGCAATGAATATTGCATTAGGAATAATTAAATCAATTGTACATAAAATAAATTTTTCAGAAAGAAGAGACTCAATGAGCCACTAGAGGTCCCTTTCCACCCAAATAAACATGCTTTACAAAACACCTTATGCTTATTAACTATTTTATGTTCATTTTAATCATTTGGTGAATAGTCAGCAGGGTCACAAACAAGACTGAGCATTGAACACTCCAGTTCATTCTTAGCAAAACACAGTGTTTTAAAAGTATATTCTTAATGAGAGTTAATTCTTTGCAACAAATGCAGCTTTCTTTCTCTGCAGAAGCCACAAGATTACTTGCAGAAATCCACTACTATGCAGAAACAGAAATATTTACTATGCGAGGAAATGTTTTCCATTGCGCTCAAAGGGCAGATTACAACAGTGGGGAAATAAATGCCTTACATTAAAATGTTACAGCCATCAACAGAAAGCACCAAACTGTCCTGGAATCTATCACACTTGGAGAATAGTAATGCCACGACCCCAGTAGACTGAGGTTGTCTAATGACAGGTGGGCAGGGGACCTGAACAATTCCTTTCACTAGGTGACATAGTCTTGTAAACAGTTTTATAATTCAGTGAGAAAAAAACACTAAGAAATGGTGGATGACTGTTATGCCTAACAAGTTCAGAACAGATAAAATATTTTAAGTCAAAGCAGCTACTTATTAGAAAAAAAAATATAAATTCTTCATTTTTCGTATCTTGGATGAAAGTTGAAAGCCACCCTGAAGAGGAAGACTTTGTTAACTCACGCTTTAGTCAGAACAGCAAAAAGAAGTGAGTAAATGGAGTATGATACAATCTACAATTAGCTCTACAACTAGCCCTACATCCATGTTTAGTCCTGTATTTTGTCTGAAAATAACTAAATGTGTTTTCTCACTTCCTAAAGCATTTACTTCTTGCAGCACAAGAGATCTTCAGTCATCTCATAGCCCTGTGCTGGTGGATGTCTCCTTCATCCTGCTCCAATACAGCACTGGCATAGTCCACCTTTCACAGATATATGCAAATGGAGCAGCCTGAACACAACTCCCAGAGAAGTACAGACCATCAGTTCAGTTGTAGGCTTAAACAGAAAGCTCTCATAGCAAGGACATCCAAAAAGGTTTACTAATTCTTTCAAGAAGTTGTGTAGGTAATTCAGAACCCATAAACGCTAAAAACTAAGGTGTTTTATTTAAAATTTAGTGAAAAAAATCATCAGGAAATTTAAAAATCTGCTTTATTGAGTAGAGCTTCAGGATAATTGTGGTTTCTCTACCATGTCAGAATGACAATTTTCATTTGGTACCATTATCATCTATATCCTTGCTGTCATGTATTTCAGCTGGCAGTTTATTTCTCTACACCCATTTTGTAGGCAGACATCATGGTTGGCAAAACCTTCAACAACACTTTTAAAAGGTTTCCCTTTTTTTTCATTTTTTCCCACCATTTTTCTACCACATAAACAGAATTCTAATTACATCTGCATTTCTGCCTTCCACTCTTAAAGCCTTTCAGTTGCAGATTAGCAGTTACTGAAGACACTGCTCTGATTAGACTCCTAAAGCAGGTTGACTCAGGATAAGTGATTGCACAATGTTAATCACATCATGTCTGAGAGCAAACACTGGTTGTTCCAAGGCAACATTACACTCAACAAATGGAACATAAATGTTTCTGCTGCTCTTGTATCGGGACATTATACGGCATCGGTAAATCAATAATCAAAACAGCTGTAACAGCAACATAATATTTTCAAACTAATGTAAAATAAATCAAGATCATCTGTTTTTTGAAGACATTAAAATGTTTTCAAATGTACAGTCTTCATGGAAAAAAGTCTCAAAAAACTACAGAAAACACACACACACATACAAAAACACTAACTTCAATCAGTTTCAGAGACGCTAGACTAATGTATTAATGAAATGGATAGAGGAAAAAAACCTCTCTGCCTAGCCAAAAGCAGGTGTCCACTTCAGAATGAGCTCCAGATGCCACTGACTCAGTTCACAATGCTGTGAGATTGCCCACTACTTCATGTACGCCCACATTTTAGGGACAGGTAAATTTTAGTGTACTGAAATGAAGTTGTATCCCACCCCCTCTCTCCATCTTTTCTTTTACAAGAAACATACCATGGAAGATTACAGTGATTTACTCCAATATTACAAGATCTTTTAGTCCTGTTTATCAGATAATAACCCAACCACAAATCTTATATCTAAATTGCCTTTGATATATCTGTTTTTTCTCTTTCCTACTATCATTGCAGAGGAGATAAAGATCCTTTGCTGCAATTTATTTCTAAGAGGCTCGATTTCCGTGGCTCCCGCAGCTTCAGGACTTCTACATCCCCAATACTTCAAAAAACTAATTGAAAGCTTGCTCTCTGTTTAACTATCTTCTTTCTTCTATCATTTTATTTAGCATCATGATAAATGTCTACTTTATCAGCTATGATCATGGAAAACAAAATATTGCAGAGGTACATAGTGAAGAGGAAAAGCTAAGGGGAAAAAAATCCTTTCCCATGTATTACCTTTTTATTGTTGCTTATGTGTGATTCTGGGCTTTTCTCAGTTTCCTTTTTGACAACTTCCTGAAGATCAGAGGCTTGTTGTATATATGTTAATGCTCTCAATATCTCATCTTCTAACAATTTTATATCTTCATAGGAAATTGGCCATCCCAAATTCTCTAAAGCCTCCAGCAAAGCTTCTTTATGCTGTATATATTGGACTGGCCCATCCTCTTTAAATCTTAAAAAAATATATTTTTTAAAAAATTAAAAATCACTACTAGGAAAAATTTTAATTACATCAGTGCTTTACAGATAGAGTCACCAATTGTAAAGGCAGAATAAAGCCTCAAATTCACCCAATTTATCTTCTGTATGCTACACATTCTTGCATTTCATCCAGATACTTCTGTGTTTGGTCAAACAATCACGTCTGGTTTAACTTTATCTTACAGAAAGACAGCTACAGAGCAATTCAAGTGGCCATAATCTCTGAGAAATAAGTCAAATATTTTAATATCTATGCATCAATATTAGTGATTAATGTGCTCCTCTAGCAACAGACTGTGCAATTGCTATGACTTTTTTCTCATTACATGCATAATTGGCCATATGTTATGAAAAATCAAGTGTTTTGGATGACACCCTGTCAAGTTTCTATACTCCGCAACTCATTGTCTATCAACAGACATCTATTTCCTTTTTTTTTTAATTACATGCTGTTTTGTTTAAGAGTCTTCATTTCCTCTCTGCACCATAATGGGGTTTTAGTTCTCCTTATTAATGATAGAATTGTGGGGTTTCTTACTCATTAGCTTATGTCTTCCTAAAAGCATTCTAGTTTTCATTCCCATTTTTCTGTTAAGAAATATTTCAGGCCCATTTTCTTTAATTGATCTTCACTTTATTCTCTAGCACAAACAGATGCTAACTTCACTGATGTTTATACAGCCATTAATTTTCTAAATCAATATATAAAAATAGGCTAGTTAATGTAGTAAAAACTTCCAGAGTGCTATACAGTTCCAGCACATGCTTTTAAGGTGCTTATTACACCTTAGCAAACCAGCCACTAGAGTGCTCTTTACGGGATGAGGGAAGATTTACTTTGATGTCAAAAGCAATGACCTGCTGCCCTGCCAAGGCCCTGCACTTGACACTGATTAAGGATAGAGAAGCAACATTCAAATTGAATGCAAGTTCTTTCTGTTAAAAATAATCAGCACCACAAAAAGGATGTCCAGAATTTAATATTACTCCATATCATATATACATATTTGAAAGCAAGGTATAGTTATGAAATATTTGAAAATTAAACCAGTTGGTTATAGAAATAGTGATAAAAAACCATCAGATATTTATGACCAGCCCTTCAGAGGTACATTAGAAAACCAAAAGTGATAGCTTACTTGTCTCTTTCCTCCTGAGATAGTGCTCTCCAAATAACTCGGTTCAGGCGCCTATTAAAGAAAGCAAAGCAGTTTTTGAGGGAATGCAGTTCCTTGTGCAGCTGATCATCTCAAAACTAGCAAATAAACAGTTTCTTAAGATATCTGCACTGATTTGTATTCCAAGCACACTGTATCATCAAATTGTATCCTTATCATTCAGCTATGAAATTATCAACTGCAAAAGAAGATGGGAAAACAGCATCTTCCATCAAGTAACAGCACGACTATTTCAGGGTCATAGAAGGTTTAATGGCAATCACTGCTGCTTCCTGCCAGGATTTTCTATGGATGGTTGTCTTCAGCACCATCAAGTTAAGTCAAATAACAAAACTGATTAAAAGCCAGTTAAACTGCACAGTTCCTCCAATTAAACATTTTCAGAAAATGTAGTCTGAATGTAGTAATGCTAATTTCTATTTTTTTTTTCCTGCTAAGATTACCCCTCAGTTGTGCCATTCAGTCTTCTAATTCATTAAATTCTGGCTATGAAGAAAAGCTACTGACAGGAAAACAGAAGCATTTATTCCAAAGCAATGCAGTTCTGAGATCTTCTAAAAGCACCACTTCTCCTTTTTGACATAAATTTTAAACTCTTATAAGATCATCTAGCTTATGGTTTTCTCTACTGACATGTCAAACAATTAAGCCATCACTCAATTACTTCATTTCAGCTACAGAAATAAACCTTTCCTGATGATCCTAATTACTGTAATTCTAGAAAAAAATCCAAATTTACTTTGGATATACGAGAACCAATTCATTGCTAGGAAAAATTCAGATTGTAACCTGATTGACTACAAGTAATCTTGCCAGATTTACTGGTGCATGTACAAAAAAAAGCACATTAATAACAGATTCTGAATATTAAATTCTTGATGATTCATTTTATCTACTAGAAACTAAATCCCAGCATTTTTAGAATACAAACTACCTAGTTCACTCTCAATCTACAGTCTCAGCATGTTCCACTGCCTATTTCATCCTTTTAAATCTGCACACTCATAACTAACTTGTTTATAAAAGCTTCTGGCTATACAAGATCATATACATTATGAAGCTTCCAGTGTTTTTCTCCTTTAATACTGTATATTCTCTTCGTTATAGCAAAAAAAATCCTGCCCTCACCACTTTTCTCCCTCTAAATCTGATGCTAAAGCCGATCTACATATGGGGAAAATATTGTCATGTTTAGTTCTGTGCTTGAAACCTGGATGCCCTGATGTATTGTTTAATCTACATATGTCAGAATAAATTTGTGACCAACCACTATTTACAAAGCTGAACTGCAGCTTTTGGAAATTCAGTTATTAGAAAAGGGCTGTGACATCTAGAGCAAAATAAATTTGACTGGGTTGCTGTTTCACATGTAGAGGAAAAGCAGAGAGATCTCCTTTTTACACTGTCAATTACAAGGATCTTCAGGCAGATCTGTCTTCTATACCTCTTTTTCATGGAAGTAGGAACTCAATCCTCTATTGTAAATCCACTGATTCATTGATCTCTATTGGTAAACAGAAGTAAACAGTAATCCTTAGTTTTAGGGAGACTGTGGAAATGCTGCCAGTAGAAGATCACCAGAGTTTAACCAGAAAACAATTTTCTTTCCCTTAAAATCAAAGTCAATAAATGTAAAATATTCAGTGGTATGGCACAGCAATGAAAAGCTTGAATTTTTTTGGAATTCACCATCACAAATACACCACTTGAACCTTCTATTAAAATGAGTGACAAATCAATTTCTATGAATTCTTCATCAGCCTGGTATCAACAGTATTGTCTCAGTGACAGAACAAACAAAACAACAGATTTTTATCCACTGAACTCCATTAATATCAGACATATCAAGCCGCATTTTCAGATCAAAGTTCTTGATTTTACCACAAAAGATGTATATAGGACAATAGGAATGAAAAAGAAAGCTGTTACATGCTTTAGAAAGAACTGGTATGATCATATAGCTACCAAGGAAAATAACCTCACAGTAGAATTAATCAAAAAACAAGGACTAAACACTTGTCATCAAGGGGGTTTTAGTCATATAAAATAATTACATTTGTAAATGTTATTAGAATGCAGCCTAAAAATATTTATTAAAACAATTCTAGTCAAAGCTCTCATATGATTACTGAATTACACTATAGCCAAACAATTGCATTATTTCAAAAAAATGCACAAAGTTGGATCATGGAAAGAAGTAGCTTAGAGATCTAATGCCTTTTTCCTGTTTTCTTCTGTTGTGCTTTTACTAACATTTAACTAACAAGCACAACACCTATGCCTCTCAAAAAAAACCCCACCAAATTTAAATTGTCAGTATCTTATTGGTGCCTCAGTTATATTCTTGCATGCATAGTTGGGTGGTGGAGAGCTGGCAGCAAAAAGAGGTCCCTAATTTAAGTATCCAGACTATGGATATAGGAGCTTAATTTTAGGGTAAAAGTCTGGCTAGCATTGTATGTTTACAGATGACTCCTCCTGAGGGATGACTGGTTTCAGGTTTGCTCCCAAAAAGTAACAGAATTTTGCTTTTGTCACTGAACAAATATAAAATGAGCAACATGTTGTTATTTATTATCTCCTTGCCTATTATCTGTTTTTACAGTCTGCTTTTTTTTAAGAAAATAAACATTTCTCCTACATGTTGACGGTGGATTAAAGTGTCAACATGCAGAATTATCAGTATTGAGCAAAGCATGTGTGAGGAAACACCCAGTACCTAAGAAAAAAAATTGAAACACGACTGCAAACATAAATTTCTGGTGAGTAGACTTGCCTTTCATAGGATTTAATTGCTTGTTCCAGCTTCTCTTTATAGGCATCAAGATTCACTGCCTGCGGATTAATTAGTGAGATCTCCTTCTTCTCATTGCTAACACAGGCCAACGGTAACATCTATTATACAATAAAAGACACAGACACCATTTATCATACAAATTTTCCTCCACCAGAATGACTGTATGCCAAGGCTCGGAACAGCCAGAAGGAACGCTGGAAGACCGCAGAAAGGAAAATCTAAGCACCACAAATGTCAGAATTAAGACACAGTTTCCAGCCAGTTCTTCTAAAATTACACAATCCCGTTATGCAGAAGTTAAAAATTAAGATTCCTAACTACTAAATCAGTACTGTCAAACAACTCACTCTAATAATCTGTCAGAAGGAAACAAGTATATCTAGTGCATGACCATATTCCAGGTTTTATTGCCTTAAAACACTCTCATACTTTTTAGCATCTCAATCTAGCATACAGGTGTGAGAGAAGTCATTTAAATGTATTTAATGCTCTTATTCTGGAGGACATTATTTTCTAAGGAATTAGAGTAGTAAAGCTATAGAGAGACATTTCTCACTATCACACTGATCACCAAAGAGCGAACAAGGTGGACACTGGTCACCAAAACTTGTCTTGATTAATTAGGAACCTAATCAGGTTTGTCAGAATCAGGAACTTCAATATTTTTCAAATCTCCCAATACAACACCTACATAAGTGAACTTCATTATAAAATAAAAATGAATACAATTGCGAGTAGATCTTCAAAAGGCAGAGAAAAGGGTAGAAATGGATGACAAAAGAGGAGGAAAGATGCCTTCCAAACTCTCAGTCTAAAGTCTCACCATCTTTCAGTCTCTTTAATTACTCAGTAGTTTGTAAAAGAAAAGCTATTTTACGTATCTGTGTCGTGATGCTGAATATAAACAGGAAAAAACCAAGGAAGAACTGGAGAAGAAAGAGAATGTTACTCTCCCCAAAACCATCTTCAATGCATGTGATTGAGTGGGAATCTTCCCCAAGTGCCTGTCTGAGATCAGGATATAGATGAGAAAAACATGGATGAGGTTCAATTTACATTAAACTAAAAGTCCTGTTGGGGGAATAAGACAGACAATCAGAAAATAGAGCAATAAAGAGAATTATTTAATCAAGAGCATTTTTACACAGTGATGCTTTATTTGTGTTTGAATCATCTCAGCATAGCTGGATTCCAAATTACAGCAGTATAAATCATTTTTTAGGAGCAGTGGTGTGACTTGGTATCCCCTCTCTTTCCAAGGACGTCATCTCTCTGATTAATAAATCTGTGTCACATCAGTGCCAGACCATATCAAAGCTCCTAATATTAAATTAATCTTAAAATCACTTAGAAGCTAAAGACAATGGGAACATGTCAGTGAAGTATCTTGCAGGAGACAGATGAGGTAAATCTCTGCCCATAATTCTGAGCAGTGACATCTGGCTACTTGTAATTTCCAGGTGAATTTGAAAGCTGAAAGGCAGGGACATGATGACCCCTCTCCAAGTTCTGTAATGCCATGATTGTTGTCTACGATGTTACTCAAACCAAGTTAACAGAAGTTCATCAGGGCCTCACCATGCAGGTGCACACTTCTACATTGCCTTACAAATTCTGAGTAATTTAAAGTACAAACAGCATAATTTGCAACATGAATATTTAATATAGTTTGTAAAACACTTTGAATAGAATATAAGGGGCAGACAAGCATAAACACATAATTATACTGTTGAAGACAAAAAACCAGAATGGAATGCGTTCTTAGCAAATACTAAACTTGAAATACTATGCATACTTTGAGAACAATGAAAGCTGCTCATGAAGTCAAGTGAAATTTGACAGATTCAGCTGATAGAAATCACAGAGAAACTTTTTTATTGCCAAAATGTTTTGTCATTTTCTAAATTAAATACTTAAACTTTAATGCTAAAAGAATTCACTCATTTCACAATGGCTTTTATTTTAAACCCCAAATTTCAAAATCTTAAAGACAAAACCAAAGCACAATAACCCTATAAAGTTTTTCTCATTTTAGACCAAAGAAAGATGGTTTTTTTGGCTGAATCTGATTCTTTTGAGCAAAGAATTGAGTCAAAACTCCATGACTTGCAAACTCGTACTTACGATGCCACAGCATGCAATGTATACTCACATGATTCTACAGGGAAGGTTTCCCCCAGAATTACCATAGCATAATTTAGACAAGCTCCCAAGCCATTATTTTTTTTCTGAATATGAGTCTGGATGGGTAGCTTAATAAATTAACCTCTTTGAAATAACTCAGGTGGAACTGACAGATCACACAGAACTGAAAACAACAGGTCAGCCTTTTGTTAATGAACAGTTGTCATGGAAACCTTTTTCTTGCTGCATCTCCAAGGTAAGAAAACTGTTTATAGTTATTCCATCATCACTGCTGGCAAAGGCCGAAAATAAAAATACTATCCCCTGAAAAGCAAACAAGGATGTCCGCATTCCACACCAAGAAAACTAAGATCTCAGAAGGAGGAATGCAGAATTATCTGTACATTTATTATCTTCAATGAAATCTTCTGAAGTACTGGAATAATCAAGATCCTTAAAGTCTCCTATTCAAGTTCAATGTCTGGTCTCACCCTATTTTCTTGATATGCTGGCTGAAGTTAGAGGTAAACTGGGTTTTGTAGTTCAGAAATTCTACTGCTTTCACCTTGTGTGCAACCCTTATCCTTCTTGTTCTTTGCTATATTCAGCTTCAGATCCAGAAAAATCCATTCCTCTAGACATAAAACAATAATTCTCCACTGCCTGAGAAACTGGATGTCTGATTACAACTAATGGAGATTAGTACGTATGAAGAAATTACAAAAATTATTATTTTGCCTTCACATCCCTGAATCTAAGAATAGCCCATGGATCACTGTCTGGATTCTGTACAGCACCTGTTCATTTAAATAACACTGAACTTAATTCAGTCCTGAACTAGACTACCAGGAGTTCCTATGAATTGCCATTAAAAACTACTCGGACACAGTACTTGCTGAATCACAGTTTAGACTATTTTCAAAGACGGTCTGTTTTACAGACTGCTTTGTTTTTTGCAAGGGTTGTTCATTGAGAAACATGGAAGAAAGAGGTCCTCTTAGGTATATTCAAAAGAAGATGTAAAAAGAAGTGACTGCTCACAAATGAGATGTAAGAGATTTGTAAAATTCAAAATGCCTTTTGTTTTACATTTGCAGTAGACTGCTTCACACAGTTTTGTAATCATTAGATTTCTGAATTTTTTTTGAAAAAGGGCTATTTTACATCTGAAATGTGAAAATGTACCTTTTAAAATGTTCTCATATAAAAAGACATAATTCTATTTTTTAAAAAATCACACTTAAAAAATAATCCTTACAGATCTTGGTTTTGACTTGGTTTTACCAAAAGAGAGGAACTGGTTTTACCAAAAGAGAGGAACTGGTTTTTCTTCAACAGTCTGCATGCTTTAGCAAAAATTCCCATTCCTAAATTTAAAAAACAAGCATGAAAACTTTAAAATGTAAAATTGTGTACATTAGTTATAAATCTTTCACTTAGTTCTATACCACATTCTATTACAAATCCCTTGTTCTTTCTTTATTATTTAAAAAAAAAGTTGTTTAGCTTTTTCTTTGAGTATTATTTAAAGAAACAGTTTTTATTAATTGAAATTAGCTGCAGCATATTCATAGGACTTTTGTAGGATGCATCACACAAGAAAAATTACAGCAACTTGCCGTGAAATGGATTTCCTTTAAGTGGAATGGCAATTAGAACTTCATGATACACAATTCACCACAAATTTTGCACAATCTTACAACTGTCTACACCTATCAAAACTTAATTTTAATTACTGAATTACAATACTTTTCAAAAGGTCTTAGCAGTCACATGTAAAAGTTGAGAATGCACATATGCACAAACTGTGCACCAGTACCATTTTCCAGATGACTTTATGGAATAAAACACATACTCCAGTGAATTAGTATCAGTGGAGGCTGCGGTGCTCAAGAAATTGCCAAACACCCGATGGCTGCACACTGCCATCAGCTGGTAACTGTGAGAGAACTTGAGGGTAAAGTATGCAAGAAATACTACTATTGACTATCAGTTTTATCTTCTTACTGATGCATGAATGAACATTCAGATATGTATTATACATTTAGTGCACATCAACAATACCAATCAATCTACAATACCAGAGAATGCTATTATGACATTTATAGAAATTAATTTTAAAAATCCTTTTGAAAACACTATCAAGTTTTGTTCCAGCTTTCAAACAGGCAAGAGTTTTACCTTATCAAATACTTTAGAAACTACGTGCTTGTCCAGAACTGGGATGTATTTTGTACTGTGAGGGACAGTTGTAGGACCTAAGACATCCATGATGGTGAGTCGCCTAGCAGCCAAGCCATGGGTCTTTAACCAAAGAGCTGAAGAGATATCTAGAGAGCTAGAAAAGAGAGACTGTGAGATGTAGCACAAGGCACAAATACATTTGAAATGTTTGAAATGACTAAAGAAAAAACCAAAAACCATAAGTTGGCATTTATATATGCACACACATACCTTTTAGATGCCTTTTTCACATTCTCCATTTTCAGATCTAAGAGAAAACATTTGTATTTTGTTATCTCAGAGGTTTTGTGAATACAAAAGCATGCATAAGTAAGTTGCAATATAATAGCACCACTTTTTTTATTCGAGCCTACAAGCTCGAATAAAGCTCACACACAAGCTGAATAAAGCTCACACACAAGCTCACACACAAAGACAATACAACATTTCAATTTCTAAATTAATCAATGAGAATTAGTTTTCCTCAGTTTCTTGGAGCTTGATCAATAGTAACAGTGCTACGATATGCCTCACGAGCCCTAATTAACCAGCAAGGAAATCTATAAAATAGGTGGGAAATATATTTTGTAAACTGAAATTTGTTTCAGTATATTTATTTTTGACCAAAACCAATGATTAACCAGCTTATTTCCCAAGTCAAGATCTAATACCAAGTACTACCACTAATGAGATGGCCAGGAGCAGCTAATTTAAAGTACATCACTATAAAAATCTGTATAAAAGATACACAAAAAACTAAACATAAGATGCTGAAACGTAAAAAAGTCAAACACATTTAAGCGTCATAGGTAAGGTTTTAGCATGACTTAGAGGATGTATCATAAAGTTCAGAGTTGGACTAATTACTGAAAGAAATTAATACTATCTGGATGTATTTCTAAGCCCCATTGAAAACCCTGTTGTAAACTGCTAGTTTGGGAACTGGCAGGAGTCTGGCCACAGCTCTAAGGGCACTGTCACAATACGCAACTTCATGTCCAACTCTGCATCTCTGCTGAGGTTCAGTCCTATGTACTGCAGATCTGCACAGCTTTGCCTCCAACGAGGCACCACTAGATACAAAGGTAACAGGAGAAATGTTATTACCTGTCCCACTCGGAACTTCTTGTTCTGTCAACTTGCCTTTGAAAACGGCTGTACATTTCACACCCTTCTTGACGGAAAAATTCTTTTCCTCTGGAGACATTCCTTCCTCTAGGCTTTCTTCCCTAGATTTCACACCATGGCTCAGGATTCGCAGCAGACTCGTCTTTGTTTGATCTGTAGTTGTCAAAAGGGAAAGAAAGGAAGAGCTAACTTACTGCTCAAATACATGCCTGGCATTTTTGAGTTCCTCTTTAGTATTCAGTTTTTAAGGGACTGCCTACACAATACTTCAAACACAAAACTACTTCAACACTAAGTTGTACTTTGTACTTTCCCCAAGGATGAGAGTTAACTTTACTTCAGCTGGGTAAATTTGGTTTCAGACTGCATACAAAGGACACTTCAAGGAGAAATGTAGTATTATGAGTGTAGCAAGGGGAAACATTAGTCTAAGCAATGCTGTAATAGGTGAAATATAGATCACCTCTTCATTCTTGCCAATTATGTACTTATTTAGAATAAAAATAGATTAGGGTTTAATTATCTACTGCTAAAAAACTGTTTACAGAGCTTTCAAAACATTCTGCTAAAATAGATGGTTTTTCAAGGCAGGGCCTGTGACAAAGCACAAATGAGCAGACGTTTGTCTGTTTGAGCCAAATGAGTAGGATGGCTGAAAAGTAGAGATGAAGAGAAGTTAAGATTTTCAAAATGATGATTACTTAAATCAGCAAATACTTAACTTGTTCCCAAAACAAGGGATGATTTTTGCTATTTGCAATAGAATCTTTTGAAGTTAGTGAATGAATTCCGCTAACAACTACAGCTCATTTGAGTCTTACCTGCATATAATGCTTTCTTTCTTCGGGCTGGACCGTCAGCACTGCTTTGCCAGGTTTGCTCTTGTGATGGCACCGGTGGTTCTTCTGAAGCACAGCACGGCCTGCTGCTAAGAGAAGTACTCAGCTCTTCAATGTGTTTAGATACAGGGACACAGTATGTGTCTGCTTGTGATTACTGCTCGTAAGTGACAAAAAGAAATTACTGCAAATATATAACACCTGTTTAAAAAACACTAAGCTGAAGTTTTCTGGTAATTTAAACACTGATTTCAAACGCTTCAAACAGTGCAAAGTATTTTCTCTGTTATAATAATACGCATTTCAAAGGAGAGTTTCAAGGAGGTTAAAATATTCTTAGTTTTCTTAATTATTTAAAAGTAATTTCTTATTTTATTTAAAAGATATTCATTACTTTTAAGGTAACACCCTCATATATTTTTAATAAGGACAGAATGTTCTGTAATAGCCGCTTTGAATCCAAGGGCTAAGTAAGCCTACCATCAGCAATGAAAATATCTGCCACATACATATATATGCACATATATATAAACACACACACATATATATATGTCCCAGCATTAATAAAAAATAAAATATGCAAATTCTCAAATAAACACTTAAAAATATTTTCATACTGGACATCCTACCTGCCCTTCCACACACATGAAATCATAACACATCACTGTCCACTTTTAATCTATTTTACTGTATTTGCATACCTTTACTTTAACTTACTGGTTTAAATAGATCTCTGTCTTAAAAATCTGATTTCTTTTAATGCAATTTTTAATGTTTTTTACTACCACTGCATAAATAAATACACAAATATATTTGTATATAATTTATGTCTCAATCAGCATATCCCAATGAGCAGCCATTTAGTCATGAAGTATCAAGCCAGCTCTACTTAGATGACAATAATTTTTCATTAATTCTCTAGGTCAGAGGCAGCAACTGTGTTGGAGACAAATAATTTCCCCTCTTTGCTTTAATTATTCATAATATGTTGAGACTATTGGTATATGTGAGATAATTTTGTTTCAGGCACCACAGCATTAGTACATTTTTCCAGATATTTCTTTTCCATTACCTTGGCTGTTAAAAAAAACCCCAGAGTAAGAAAGCAACAACCTTTCTCTCAAAAAGAGACTGTCAGAGGTTAAAAATGCAAGACAGTGAAAAAGGAGAAATGTAACAGACTGTTCCCACCTATTATTAAGATAATAACAGAATGAGGACATACTTATTCTCTGGATAATCTTCTTCATTATGAGAATTCATCATCAGACTTTTCTCATGAAAGGTCTTCACTTTCTCTAGATCTTGCTCTCCCTGATCAATTTCTCTTTTCAAAAGATGTATGTCTTTATTCTAAAAAAAAGTAAATTAAGTGTTTCAGTACAATTACTCCTAAATATGTTTCATTTCTGAACTGAAACTGTGCAAGTTCTGATAATAATTCCGAATAATGTTTCTTTCAGAGCTGATTTGGTCTACACGTACTTTTAGTTCTCAGATGGGGAGCGTCAGGGGAGGGAGAATGTGTTTGCAACAACAGCACTACAAATGTACTTTGCATTATATTTGGGCTTTTTTGTTGTGGTCTAGAAAAATTTCACAAGCAAAAAAAATCATATTATTGCTTTCATATCACATCAAATCTGACTAGGATTAACCATCCCTTTTTTTAGTTATCTATTGTAATATGAAATCACAGTAATGCAAGTCATGTGGCTCTTCCAAGTAGCATGCAGCAGCAAATGTATTTATTTTCAGATACTCACAACCATAAACTCTGTAGTATCAGCATCACTCAAATAAATGTTGTAATAATGAAACCGTCCCTCTGTTTTAGTAGATAGTTCATACAAAAATTTATTGGCTTCTATATCATCACAGTTGAAGGATACAGTATGGATGGGAATTTTACAGTGAAGTTGGACTTCAGCCAAAATTATCTGGGGGGGCTGAAAATCAAAAAAACCCTTATGTTAAAAATGTGGCATCTAGAAATATATTTATCGAAAACAGAGAATTTGTAAGAATTTGATCAGTTGTTCTGTTGCTCAGAGAGGGATGTAGATCAATTAAAAGCATCCACTTAATACAGATTGCTATTTCAATCAGAAATGAGCTAAATTAGCTAATTTAAAACAGATTTTGGAAGACTGATAAATGCATTAAGGCACATGATGCAAATTGTAATATAATCAGTACTCTTTGTTTCTGAAGTTGTAGAAGAAATTACTAACATATAGGAAATTAAACTACTACATTAGTGCTTAATATCACTGAATAAATATATAAAAATACTTTTGGAAGTATATGAGTGTAGATACTTTTATGAAACTAAATTAGTTCAAAGAAAAGTTGATTTCATACCAGGAAACAACGCAGAGGCTGAGAAAATAGGAAAGCTAGTTTCCTCCTCCCACAAAGAAATAAAAATTAGGTGAAAAAGCAGAACTACCATCTCCAAAAATGCTGAAGGATCTGGTAGAAAAAAACTATTGACTCAATTCTCTAAATTCTGATAACATTTCAGTTTTTCAAAATACTCAAAAATCTTAACAAATTAAGCAATGTTTGCAATGTAATTGGTGTGTTGGTTGCACTTTATTAGTTAAAAGCAGTATCAGCCATTTCCTTTTTTTAACTGTTAAAAAGGTATAACATAATTCATAAAATACATTATTAACAAGGTAAAAAGAAATTACTTATTCACTAATTTTGAACTTAATAAAAATATTAAAAATAAGAACATGAATAAGTGTACATGAAGCCAAATTATTCTTTGGTAAAATATTAATTTATGCTCTTAGTAAGAGAAGCTGTCAAACAATGCCAGTAAACATCCAAAAGACTCCACAAGACTGAGCACTGCAGGCATGACATTCATCTCATAATTCCAACTTCTGACACCACTTTTCTGCATTTTCTGTTTTCTCATCTTAGAAATACCTGGTCAGGTCTTCCATCAGTCAAGAGATAAATAGCCTGAGTGTCAGTATCAGCAAGAGCAATCTGGAGAGCTTTGAGTGTATTTGTGGAACTTCCAACCTAATCAAAGAGAAAAAGATAAAGAAACAGCTATAAATGCTAACAGTCCTTTGCCCCTGTTTTTAAATTCATAATGATAGTGTACTGATTCAAGGGATAATACAGAACCAAAATGACTAATAAAATGGTGAAAACATTTATGTCATGTAGCTAGAAAAAGCTAAGCAAGTGTCAAAGTAACATAAATTGGTACCAGATTGGTATTCAGTGCTTATGCAAACACACATAAGCAAAATGCTGGCAGCAGCAATCTGAGCTGCACAAGCAAAATAAAAGACTATAAACAGATAGGAAGATGTAGGACAAAAGATGCATTCTCTTCATTTTTCCCACTGATGCTCCTGCTTGCCAACTCATCACACTCCCTTGAAACACGTATTTTACTTAACCAAACAGTTCAAAAGTTGCACAAAAAAGTTGCACAACTTTATTTCTCCAGAACTGGTAAAGGAGTTCTTAGTTTTCCAAACGTATTTTTCCAGACTCTCGGCCATGAACCCCGTTGGCACATTAATGTAAATATCATTTATATCTTAGCACAAAGAAAGTTAGCTATAGCAACAAAAGATGCCCAGCAAACTAATACTGTGCTCACAAAAAATTTCATTTGGAGTAATTCGAGCACTTTTCCTGTGTCATTCACATACTTAGTGATCATGATCTATCTTTCTTCTTTTTAAACTAAACTCACTGAAATGCATTTCATTGCTTAGGAGCCTAAACCCTACATTTTGTATCTTCAAATGTCCACCTTTCAAATATTGTGTACAAAACCTTCCAAACTAAGGGTACATGTAAGGTTTTACCAGTATGGAAAACTATCTCATCAAGTTTTAGTCTTTTAATGGAACCAAAGCAAAACCTCTAAAAAGACAAGATTCTGTTTAATCTTGTTAAGGTGTTAAGTAACACCTGAGTACTGCTCTGGAGCAATGAGGATTTTAGTGGTATGAGAAGAGACTTAGGATCCACATATATAATGCATTACAGAAGACAAATATAAATCTCTAACACTGACCCATATATGCAAAAATATGTTAAGAGATAGCATTATTTCTTCCCTCCTATTAATTGTTTTAAAATTTCTTCCAGTCCTTCCTAAGAGCAATCAGTTCTGTTAAAAAGGGCAAAGGAAATCAGGAGAAATGGGATAGGAGGTACATTCTGAGAGTTCCTCTGTATGACTGCATAAGAGTGTGTGGGCCAGGCAACACAATAGCTCATCTACTTTTTAATCTTATATTCTAACTCACAAGCAAACCTTACCAGTACCCACTCATAAGAAATAACCAGCCATTTTCTTCCTGTTGTATTTATTTAATACCCCTGATGTTTCAGTAATTATGAAGTTTTAGACACATCACTCATTGGCCATCCTGGCTCTTTTCAATAATAGTTTTGAACAGATTTGAAACAAAACAGCTTCTTTCACTTCTTTTCACATCTTGGGAACACAGGGTGGATGCTGATGATGTGCAGAAAATAACCATGTACCTTATGGTAAAAGCTGTTCATTTTAGGTTTCATTGCTACTGCTACCAATGAACACCAGTTTTATCAGTGTTTACACAACAATGACATATTTCAACTATATGACATTACTACCACTAAAATTTTAAATGTTATCACATCTAAAGGATTTTTTAAGGAGCAGTTAGTTACTGTTTATAGCTCAGCTTCCATATTCATAATCCTGGGACCAAAGAGCATAAAATGGGATCAAAAAGCATAAAATGGGATCAAAGGATCTACTCTGATTAATATTCCAGAGCAATCCTCTGTTCATTTCAGCTTCACTGTAAATCCAGCTTTTTGATCTCAGACTTACGCCTGCAATGCTCAAAAGAGGCTAGAAGGTCAGCAGCAGATTTTGTCCCTGAAAGAAAGTAGACTGTTCCTGTGCCACTTCCTATTCCATTTCAGATATCTAGATCTGAACTTAGAATGAAATTTATAACCAAAAATTCACAATTTTATGAATAATGTTAGAAAAGGCCATTCACTAATGCATATACAAGTGGTATCAAAATACGATAGTTCAAAGTATTATTGAATTTGTATGATGCTGTACAACATACACAGCTTAAACAGAGACAAGTTTTCAAGCCTCAAGCAGGGCAGCAAAATAAGGCTAAATAAGCTCAGTTACAAGTGTTCAGCTACTCAGGGAGGCCAAACTAATAGTTCCTTTTCTCTGTGTGTTGGTCTGTTAGTATTTTCTGAGAATACCAAGTTACTGATCTTGCTTTGTAGTCTCAGAGGTATTATGTAGCTTCCCCAATTCCCTCATCCCCAGGAATTTCGTATTAAGTCTGAGGAAGAGTTGTCATAATGCTGAGGAGTTTCATTACATGAACACGGGGTTTTGTGCTAGAAAACATTACGTGAGGTGTATCTATACCGCTGTATGACTGATTTTCAGTCCCATGTTCATAACATTGCTGTCCACATTTTACACATTAAGTGGTCCTAAAGCTGCTGATAGTTACAATCTAGTGGATGACTGCGGCTGACTACAAGCAGTTCTGCTCCATTTCAGGGAAAAAACCTCAGATTTTGGCCACTGTCAGAGAAAAAATACTGGGTAGATAGAGAGAGGTTTGGTCTGAGTATGTTTGCTCTCATGTTCCTACGGCACCTAAAGTTAGCTGTCTATCCATCAAAAAGAACTAGAAATGCTTCTCCAGTTTGCTGGGTTTGGTTTCCTGCACCACCTCTGAGCTGTAAGTTTGCCAGCAACACCTCTCATCCATGCAGCAGCCCTGCAGCAAGAATGACAAATTTAGATGCAGGGTCTGAGCAATGATATGGTTCCTATGGAATTCAAATTGGCCAACGCTTGCATCGTGGCCACTACACATAGCAGGCTGCAAGTTGAATTAATATGATCTTATAAACAGGTCCATTGTTAAAGGATTATTATACCTGACAGACATACTGTATTCACATCTACTTAAGTTTACCCATCATCTATATTTTCAGCTTACTCAAGTCAAATACTTAATCTATGTAAAATCACCCCGGCCATACAGAAAGTGCAGAAACATATACAACTTTGTATGCGAAGCAAGCACGCTTTGTGATAATTAGCTGCCATGTTACCTCAAGCCCTTTTATCCAAAGCCAAGCATCTTGCAAATTTTCCTCATTAACTTCAACAAGTTTCTCTTGCCATGCCACTGCTTGGGCACTAAATTTCACAAAGTTAAATCTCTTCTTGTGTCTCAGTTGTTCCTGCAAGAGACGGCATCTGAATTTTACCTACTATTAAAAAAAAGAATACTTGTATCCGAAATACTGAGTTATAGCAATTGTTTTAATTAATATATAGTTAATTATATGGTTACAATAAATTTTTATAACATATATAATAAAAGTTATGGTGTACAGAGAGACATAAAAAACCAGAGATAATTATTGCTTGCAACTATTAAGATTGCTTGAAATTCCCAAAGTAAGTCTCCATATACTCATATTTCTCAAACAATTTAAACAGCAAATGTCTAGGAGGGCATAAAAGAGATTAAACTGGATATGATCCGTGGTGTAAGAAAGATTATCACTGCTTACCGGAGGAAATTGAAATCAGAAAGAAAGAAAGATATCATTTCTAGGAGGAGAACAAGAATCATATAAAGAGCACTGGCAAGGGGAACTAGACAGCAGCAGAAAATGAAGAATTTGCTGAAGTTGCTTTTGGACAGAAGTTATAAGTCAGGGAATATTTGTGCAAGTGAGCACAAACTTTCGGAGTCTGGAGTCTTTGCCTCCCTTTCATCACAATTTTTGTGCACCAGCCTATGAAACCTTCTGGCACAGTATCCAGTATATTTCTAGTGCTGATCTGCTTAGAGGACCACAAGATGCTATATCCTGTGACTTGAGAACTTAGCTTAAAAACCTCTCTGTCATAGTTTTAATTTTTCTAGTCCTACTAATGATTGTTATCAATGCCAGACTGATTTTTTATTTCAGTTACTTCTCTTAGCACTAAAGAAATTTAAGATTAATCATGTCTCTGAAATATTAATGCAAGCTTAGGTGACATCATTGTAGACTTCTAAAACTAGGCAAGACAAATCCTGTTTTAGGTGTGTCTCTCAGTACTCACAGCTTTTGAGCTACTTCTGCACTTTGCCAGTCCCTTTGCAAAGTTCTGAGTTACTGTAAGATGCAAGGAAGTTCAAAACATTCTACACCCTCTATTGTAGAAGTATGAAAGTGAATTACAAATCACAAAAAGCCAATGGAATTGGATGACACTGCTTAAAAGCAAAAACGAAAATGCCAAAAGGTGTTTCATTGCATAGCTTGTTTCTGGTTTGGGTTTTTGTTGTTTTTGTTGTTGTTGGTTGGTTGGTTATTTTTCTTTTTTTTTAGAAGAAAGGTGGCTTTAGGGAAAGAACTACTTAAGCCTTTTTAATTTTTAATATTTTCTCTAGCTTTTTTCAAATAGTTGTATAAATGAGGGGAAAATATAAATTCTTAACTGAAAAATGAGCACATGAAGAAAAATCTAAATATTTTTATAAAGATGCTATTTAAAAAAAAATTTTAAAAATAAATATAAAGTAGAGTAACAACCATCCAGAAAAAATCCGTTTACTCTAAAATGCTCCTCACCCTTCAGAGTCATTGCTTTATCATACCTGTATTAGCTGAAGTATTTTTTCCTTCACTAGTGGCAGCTTGTTGTTCATAGACTGGGATATATCAATAAGAATATAGACATCATCTTCAAACACATTCCCAAAAAGCCCTCTACTTCCTTGTTGAAGCCACTTAATCCTGGGGGGGGAAAAAAAATCAAAACCTGTTCTGTAACATCTCTGGAGCTCTGTGTATCAGAATCTGAAAGGTAGGGTCTTTTTGCCACTGCTGTACTTCTCATTCTCTTTCCCTAAGCACCTGTTAGTAGTCACTGTCAGAAGCCCTTGATGAATCAGTCCCGTCCCTACGTAACATCACAAGAAATTGTTATTTTTTCATTTCAATAGAAATCTGGAGACAGACCAAAAAAAGACAAAACAATACAGCACCTCTATAAAGTCAGTTATTAGGTAGTTTGGGCTGGGAAATCCAACGTGGAAGTAACTATAACTATTGTCCCTGTATCTGTTCTCCAGACTGACCTCAGCAAATCATTTAAGCCTATAGTAGTATGCCTCCCTTCTCTGGAAACCACCTGAGAACCTGTTCTCCAAGGAACTTCAGCACTTTGAAGAGGCTTAATATAACACAGATGCTTCAATGGTTTGTGGACCTTGAGCCTTAAATACAGACCTAGATTTACATTTTAAACAGGACTGGAGTGTGCCTGCCAGTTAAATTCATGCACACATACTGCTGTGCACAAGAACATTTCCTCACTAATGGCTGCAGCAAGTCCAAATCTGATTTCCCTGGAGAGTCATAAAACGCTCATCTACCCTGAAACAGAGACATTTAACACACAGATCATAATGGCCCTGGGAAAAATATTCATTTCCACAAAAGGTTTCAAAAAATATGATATCATGGAAACTTAAGGATACTGTTATGTCAGCCTCCGATAGCTATTTTATCATTGGTTATTTCCCCCAAAGTGTTTGATGAGGTCCACCAAGACTTTTTAACATTCAGATGAAACATTCAAAACAGCAAGCCCTTAATCTTGACTTGGATTTCAAAAACACATACTCACCAAAAGTGCTTATCTCAAATTTTTCTTTGACAGTATGTAAATGTTATCCTAAACACAGTAAGATGAAGATAAACTAGAAGCAATAACAAAACTCTATTTGGACTTGCTAAATGTAATCAGACTGTTATACTTTTGCTAGGGAAGCAGCAATAAAACGAAAAATTCACCAATAAAATGAGAGTTCACATCCTGCTTTTTTCAGTGAGACATCTCATTGTCCTAATATACAAAACAGAGAGCAACATTTATTTTTTCTGTTCTAAAACAGGTTTTCCTTAGACTGCCTATTTTTTGGTAGCTGTCATACAAAACCTAAGTGTCTGTATGGCTGCAGAAATGTAAATTAGGCCGCTTGTCTGAGCAGTGAACTTCTGATCATGTGCATTACTTAACAGCTCATGCCCTGACTCCGATCTAGACTGTTCAAAATTGTCTTCGACACAAAATTGCAAAAAGGGCATATAACCACTTGAGCACAAGCCAAGCTGTGCTTCTTGGTGTTGCAAGAGATCCTAGGTACACAGGATGAATGTTTACTAAGTTTTATTTATGATTCTTGAAGTTGTCTGCCACCTTATAGTCCCAATACTTTTTGGCACTTTTAGCATTAATTCAAAAATGTGCAGACTGACTTTCACACCTGTGTTTCAGAAGGAGAAAAAAAATTCTAAATCTTCATCAGTTTTCTTCTATGGCTACTAAGAAATCCCACATACAAGATTCTAATTTCAAATAGACTTCTGGTTTAGTACTGCTGCTGTCAGTTTACCAACCACTTCAACTTATTATGACAGTAAATGTCAAACTTTTCAATGCTCGTGTAAAATAATCAAACTGATTTTATGTGACAGAACACTAACCTTCCTTCCACTTGTCTGAGAGCTGTCCTCATTTTCTCTTTGTACTGCTTATACTTTTCTGTAGTAACATATACATGAACTACAGATCCATCTTTCCAGAGAGTATGTACAAACTTGTCACAGTATCTTGCATGAATTACCTTCCTCTTTGTCTCCTACAACAAAGAAAAACACATTTCATGTTCCAAAACATATTCTTTTGCACTGCCTTTAATATTTGGGGAACAAACTTCAAAGGTGCATGCTTGTTGCACATGAACAGGAGTAGAAATAAACATGGGATATGGTGGTCACAGAATTTGGTCCTAGCAAGATTCAATAGAAACTGATTTTGTTCTTGCAGCTAGCAAAAACCAGAAGCTTACCAAACAGTGCAATGGTAAAGCTTGAGAAGAACAAATAGAAGACAAATTAATCCTAATTTTCTTAAGGACCTGCAAGACATTGCAGCAGCTGAGACTAACACATCCTCTAAAGATGACAACCAATCTTTTCCCCACCCCACAGAAATACAAAGAAAACCAAGGCATTGCTTAAGCCAGTTCTGATTCTTCCTTTTAGATATTATGTGAACCTCAAAGGAGTCCTTAAAGCAGTCATTCTCAAAAAGCTCTTTCAGACATTCTTATTCTTTGTCTCAATAATTAATTATATGATTTAAACAAAAACTACAAAACAACAAGCCCATATACTATAAAATCAATTTACCCATCAGCTAAGTTTTCAAGCTTTAAAAGAAAAAACAAACAACTCATGGGATGTGAGCGAAAATTAACAATACTCACAGCATCAGTTTGTGAACATTCATCCTCTGGTTTAGTTTTTATGTCAACAAGCCCATCTACATGGCGAAAAACACAATCAGCAAGTGCATCATACAGTGTGAGCTTCTGAGCTTTCAAGCCATACTTCTGCAACCACTTCTCAGAAGTCAAATATTTGTCAGTTATATGTTTTGGTAACAGATGATCAGCTTTGTTTGCTAATAAAGAAAATAAAACAAACAAAATCTCCTGCATAACATGGTTCACTTTGGATAAGCTATTTTCAAAAACAGACTCTGATACTGGAATCAAAATTTTCAAACATGTTCTGCTTGCTCTGATAGCATTGCAGTGAACAGATATTTCTGAGTGATTTTTAGTAATCTCTACTTTGGTTGTGGAGGTTTTTCTTATCACACAACTCAGTGCAACAAATTCCTTTGTAACTGGAAAAAAAAAACCACCAGAGGACAGGGAGCAAAGACAATAAATAGTGAGAAGGTCAACATATAAAAGGAAATTTCTTAGTAACTGAATTACAAAATGCCAGAAAGTATTCCTGAATAGAATCATTTGAGAAAATGAAACAATAGAGATATAATTGAAAATACAGTCAAGACCATTGGTTAACATTAATATTTTTAGAGATCGCTATTTAAAGCAGAAGGCAAACTACAATGTCATATTGTCTTATAAATTTTCCAAGGACTATCTTAAGGGAGAGCACTGAACATCTTTGGACAGCAGTATAGTATATAAATAATACAGATAAAATAATAGGACAGAGGACTCTCCACTCACTCATCACTATCCCAGTAAACCACACTAAACCAAATGACCAGGCAGTGGGTCTCATAGCAGGGTGAATTTATTTTGTCACACTTTAATTTTGGTGGACCAAGGTGGTATAAATCTCCACCCAGTTTAGATGCAGCTACAGTGACCACAGTAGTGAGATCCTGAGCCTGTAAATAAACCTACGGAGGCATCTACTGCCCTTACACACACAGAGATCAGCCAACATCAGGGCAGGTGCGTGATCAGAGCCTGTTTATGTGGAAACCTTTGCTTTATGATTGCTTGTGGTCCTTAGAACAACAAGTGTCAAAAATGTGCTCACGTAATTTTGAAAAGAAGACTGTTGTTTTCTTTCTTCTACATGCTTTAACATAGAGATATTTTGCTGCAAAGCATTTTAAACAGATCAGGAAGGCAGAACCGGGAAGAAATACATGAAAACTAAAAAACTGCAGTTATTTGGATCAATGGGCAATAGCCAAATAATGCTGAAGAACTTAAAAAATATATCACACTGTTACTTCATTTCTTTTAATTTATTTATGAAGTGATTTTGTATCAAGGCAAACACTAACAGAACATTAAAGCTGTGCAGTCAGGAAGCATTGACATTAGGGCTGTCCTTGCAGTTTTATTGTGGTCTCTTTGTTCATATGCATTACAGAAGAGAAGTTTAACTTCATATGGGAAGTCCTGCTAACTCAGGAAGATGCTCTTATCAATATAACAAATGACATCGTGCCTTCACAGATGAAAAAAAACCTCTAGATTCAACTACAGTTATGTTATGGACAGAAATTCAAACCCAGTGCAGCCACAGAGAGTTCTCAGCTTCAAATCTTCATCATCACCACACCAGTCACACATCCACTGATTGTACAAAGCATTCCTCAGCAGATGATCCAGAAAAGGCCATCTGGCCCCAGCCTCCATCTAGACAAAGTGAAAGCAACTGCAAAATACTACTAGAGCTACACAAAATCACCCACAATTCGTGCTAATTCAACCTGCATCTTGTATCAACTGACACACAAAAATACCACTGGATACCATGTAAGTATTTTAAAACCAGGACTAATTAAGAAAATAAGTACTGACGATCTTGGCTGTGGTCCTAAAAACACACCCCCTCAATTGCAGTCCAATCCTGAAGCGGCCTAGACTCTACAGATTCCTAAGCTTTTAGTATTTAAGTCTTGTCAGTGGGATCATTCTGCTTCAGAGCATGCCCAGAGCATCTCCATCTTAGCAGGGCTGAGTAGCTTCTCACTGTTGCTTGTTAAAACCTTCCAGAACAGAACATCAGAAACCAGCAATGCTTCCATCTCCAACAGGGTTCAAACCAATCAATATGCACAGAACAACAAATAAGTCATGTTCTAGGCCAAACATAATGGTGGGAACTACTGGTTTAATGAACACATGTAGGTGTTCCTCCATGTTTCTTAAGAGTTGTTAGAGTGCTTATTTTGAATTGTTTTCAGACCTCCGCCTTTGATTACAAAAATGCAACCCCTCCGCTTCTTCCCTTTACATGGCATGAACTAGCTACCAGGTTGGAGGCTATCCCAAGAAGACTGTGATGGGACAGGGATGAGATATTTCCCCAGCACTCTGTAGAACAAGCTAAAGATTTACTGGTTCAGGCAGAAAGGAAGAGATCACAAAAAAAAACCAAAATAATTTCCATATCCTAAAATCCAGGTAACTTCTAAACCTAGTCACTAGTAAAATAAAAATGGTGTGCTTCAGTCTGAGCTGTTAAAGTTTAGCAAGTTTAAGCTGTAGTAAACAGAGATTTGTATTGGAAAGTTTTAAGCAATCCTAAGTTCAGATAACAATTATAGGTGCTATATAGACATATAGCTGCTATACCCTGTAAATAGACATTTCTGAGAAAATCATCCCCAAACTGATGTGCAACCAAAACTGTTCACAAAAAGATGTTGATCCTTAATATAATGGTAGCTGTCTTGAAAGAAACATAAATGATACCGTCTTGAGAAGCAGACTGGTCAGATTCTGATAAAATTTTCTGAACTTGTCTCACTGTACTCCTGGCTTCCTCCAGCTCCTTCCAGATCAAAAAGACATCTTCACAAACACCAGCTACTGCAAAAAAAATAATAAAAAGAACTTCACATTTTTCTATGATTTCCACTTTTTATAACTCCTCAATCACCACAAAGTCATTGGTATATCCAGATGTTACCATATAAACTTGTTTCCTTGAGGTCCCATTGCAATGACAAGTGCTGTTCTCTGACAGTCTTCAAAAAGGGCTCAAAGCACCAGTACATGGGAGGTGCTTAGTACGTTGGAACTAACCTCCAAAGTTGGCCACAGATTGTTCCCACAGTGGAAGCAAATATATTTTAACACTGCCAGAAAATAATAAGGAAATTCCACATTGAAATTCACTTGTTGCCCCCTGGACTTCATTGCAAAACTTGGCTCCAAATATTAAACGCAGTTTTGACATTTTAAAGAGAAGACATTTTTGACTCTTTCCATTTCCTAAAGTACATAATTAATTTTATTTAAATCTTCTTTCCCTGATGACTATCTGATGAAATTTTGCTAAAGATAAGTTTATTTTCATCCCAACAATTCTCAACAGTCATAAACAAATGCTACCAAAAAAAATTTTTTTACTACCAGGCTATATTGTCAAAAAAATTGGAAAAATCCAAAGCTGGAATTGAGACAACATTTTCTTAATTTTGACAGATATGTCTTCCCTGATGAAAATAATAAAAATATTTCTTTATTTCATAAAGAGAAACTACTAAAATTGAGACCCCTTGTATACCTAAGCAGTACGATCACTATTAAAAATGCGTTAAATTAGGTTAGTCTCAGAGTTTAAACTGCAATATAGGACAATGCAGAGATACTGTGTGCAGTGTTACAGTAAAAATATAAAAGAAACTGAATCATCAGCCATCCTAACTACAAATATCGGTTACAAACTATTGCAGATCACAACCTATTAATGAATTGCATATAAAAATGCTGAACAAGGCAAACTTGTTCTTATCATTCAGTGGTTCAGTTAATCTACAGTGATGGTTCAGTGTGTATGAAAGATAAGACATGCGAACTTGTCTACTAAAGTAGGCTACCCGTAAATAAACAAACCTGATAATTTTGTTCTTTGATAAACTCTCCAGAGTTAAGAAGAAGAAGAAGAAGAAGAAGAAGAAGAAGAAGAAGAAGAAAGTTATACAAATAAGAACTCAATTTTAATTGTGAAATGCTTTCAGTTTCCAATAAATATTTTGAATTGTGTTATTGTACACTGCCATCTCCTGGGACCTTCCTGCATTTTAAAAACATCTGTTGCAGCCATTAGGATAAAGATCAACATTTCCTAAACCACAAAAAGCTTTAGTAAGGCAGATCATTCTACAACATAAAACACAAAAGGGTGAAAAAACCTCAGTCTTTAATGATTACTTGTTAAACTTAAGAAAAGTATTCTCTTCAAATATTTCAGAAAGAAGTCAGCTTTTATTTTATAAGCAGTCTCTCCCCAGAAATGCAAACACACGCATTCACACTATGCATGCACATAGTTCTAAGTTTAAGGATGTTAAGAATGCAATTCCACTGGCACTGTCTCCAACTAAATCTGGATAGCCTCCACAAGCTGTCAATTACTGTCATCCAGATTTAATTTTATGAATATTTTTAATGTAATGTTTGAAAATATTGAAAGAAATATGTATACTTCAACTACCTTTAAGTCAATAACAATTATATCATTGTGTTGTTTCATTTCCCCTTAAATTGATGCTATGGACTCATCAGTTTTACAGGATTATTGTTGCTGTGCCCATTAAGATAGATGTATTGAATTGGTATTACATGAGAAGATATTTTTTCCTTATTTGTGCTTGCAGCACAGCAAAGTAAAACTGCGTGCCCTTTCAAAGCTTGATGCCACTTTCTACACAGGACAAGCACAGGCACCAAGACTTGCACATTGGGAAGTTCCAGTTGCTTTGAAAACCTTTTTTCTGACAACATTTTTTCCTGGATTCAACTGGGAGAGAAGCTTGCAAGCAGTGATATCCACAGCAGCTTTCTCTCTCTACACAGGAAGCTCAGCTGCACCTCTACCTCGGCCTCTTTTCCCCTACAGCTAAAGAGGAGTGGAAAAAAAAAACTGTGTCTTTCAAAACTGAACTCCCAAAATCAAAACCTACATACACATGCAAGGCATAGTATCTTCCAGATGTGGCTCTCAACTATGGTCCATCCCTCAAAGCATATCACTCGTAAATGGCCAAGAAAGCATAAACCTCACTTTGGTTTAAGTGCCCTCGGCTCACACCTCAGATGTGCTATTTTTTGGGGACCACCAACCAAAGAAAGTCACCCCTCTGGAGGGTGCAGTTTACAACCACTCCAAGCCCACCATCTTTTGCACACATTCAGGCATCCAGGAATAATCTTGTCCTAAAATTTACTTTATCCAGGGAGAGAAAGAGCCCTTCTGGTTCCCCTGCCATGAAGCACTTCCCCATGGGCCCTGGCTGGCAGTGTAACAGCCAGACCTCTGAGGACGCCCTGGTTCTGATTCAAAACCCACCCCACTGCAATGGCAGGAGCGTGGCCACCAGTCCCACGCGAGGGGACCGGCCCGAACACCCTGCTGCACCAAGCGCAGTCGGCTTCGCTCGGCGCTCCCCGCAGCCATCCTGACCCTGCAGAGCGCCTCACCCTGGGTACCGTCCCAGGAGGGCCCTGCCCGCGGGTAAAGGCGTTTCTGCTCTGGAGAAGGGACGCCCTGGAAAAGACGAAGAGGATGAGGAAGGGTGTGGGGACAGCCTGTGGCAAGGGGCAGAAGCATTTTGCTGAGAGCAGTGAATTGAGAAGCAAGATGGTAGATCTAAGCAAAAACACAGACACACTTGCACATGAACACGGAAACTCGTAACTGCCCTCATTTCCATTTCCCAGTTATTTAACTGGCAGACAATCTCAAAAGAAGCAGCTTCTCCCCGTGTACCTCCCCGCAAACAAACTCATCCGGTTTGACAAGTCACTGTAACCTATTTGATTTCCATATTGCTAATGAAAAAAGCCTATATGGAAAAAAAAAAAGCCTACAAAATATCTACAGTATCTTTGAAACAGGAAGCAAATACCAATACAAAAGCAAATAATGGAAAACCAAAGCATTTCTTACTTGTCTGATTATCTGACTTAGACCGTGGAAGCAAGCAAATCCAAATATAATGGAGTAAGATCTATTTGAAAATGAATTTGCTAACAAGGGAAGATGGGGATATTGATTTTCTTCACTGCCAGTCCCTTTTTCAGCCTCCATGTGGCAGCAGAACACAGCAATATACCCTCAAGCACTGATTTTTAAAATCTCCACTTAGAGGGCGATGAATGAAGGCACAAAGAAGCATAAGAGGGTACTCCACAGCTTTTACCTGCATATCTGCCAGGTCAAACAGCATTCAAACTCACTGCAGCCCAATCCTGTCCCCTTTCCACTGGGCAAATGGACAAAGCAAATGAACTTTGTATCCCATGTGGTATCACAGAACAGCTATCTGCATCACTCTCTACACATTAGCAAAGAGATTTGCCAGGCCAAGGTTAGGCTGCTGAGACTAGACAAAGCACACGCAAGAAAAAAGCAGAGGCAATGATCTTTGCTACAGCTTCTAGGCAGAGTAGCTACTCTTCAGTCATTATCCTGGCTCTCCAAAGGGAGGGTTCGATCTTTCCCATGTCAGTGTACATAAACAGTGCAGAGTTCATTGACTTCAATGTCATATAGGGGAATGACGCTCTTACGCTTCCCTTTTTTAACACACAACAACGTGAAATTTTCCCTGTGACAACCAGGTAAATGTGAAAAATCAAGCACAACTAAGAACAGAGCCTTATACTGTTCACATAGAGGTCAGATACTTCCCTTGGATTTATCACATCAGTAAAATCCTGATTTCAGTCCATTTGCATTTTCTCTACACATGCCAGCTCATCTATTCCACCACACAGAAACCACTACACAGAAATTTACTGTTTCTATGTCAGCCACCGAGGACCCTCTATTCATTTCAGGATCTTGTTCAAAGCCTATATGGTTTTCAAGCCTTATGTAGCACTTATTGCCCTGTTACTCCAAGCAGATGACACAAATGTGTCCTTTTTCGAAAAGACATCTTTTCTCCACAGCTTCCACCATTCCTTGCCCTCTATGTCTTTAAGTTCCAACTTAAATGTCACCTCCTTTCCACTTGTAATTTTAACTACATAACAAGATTGCTTAATTCTACAGCTTTTTGCAGATGAATAAACTGCACAAAGAATGTAGGCAGAAGTGATAACAGGAAAATTAGTGCTGGATGAGGAGATACTATCACATTGGTGAAATTAGGCTTTATGTTAAAGTTTCTGCCATAAGTAAATCTGAGGCTGTCAGCATAAGGACCTTAATTCTTTAATGATTTACACCTGTTTTGATCTCAAGCACCCACTCATAATGAGTGTAAAAAAATTCAAAATTGTCAGTTTCTCACACTTGCTTTCTAAATGTCTTCTCAATATGCAAAATAGGGGAGAACTGAGCTCTTATCTAAAATTTTAAATAGTTCACTTCTGACTTGTTTTGGTTAAGCCGATGAAAAGGAGTGAACATGAAGATAGCCCATATTTGCAGAATGCTGATATTCAGTGGATACCCAGAAACTATCAGATGTCCTTAAAACAGCTTTTCCAGTCCATAAAACATGGTTATGAGTTTCAGTTTCCAGCTGTTGCATTTGTGGTGCAAAAAGGAACATAATCAAAATATTCCTGTACCTCCCTTTATTTTCTAGAAACACCACATTTGGAAGATTAAATCTCTGGTTCATTCTCTATTTATTTCCTTGTGTAGTTTATGCCACACATCCAAGAACCAGTTTCAGAGCCCATTAGTGAGTAATCGACACTTTTGTTTTTATTGCCTTATTACTACATCCTTGAAGGAGTCTCTGAAACAAGAAAATCAGACAGAGACCAGAATAATGTCTTCAATGTGTTTTCTTTTCTGAAAGGACTTTAGATTCTGCATATGACTGAAATGCTCCAATTGGCTGCCAGTGATGTCACGACTGTGCTTGTAATACCCAGTAAATGCAGAAAGCTAATTGTGTTCCTTTTTAATGTGTAAATTCTACTCCATAATAGCAATAAGACACAACAGACAATGCACTTCAAGGGGATTACTGCCCTTTTGAGCGATTAAAGCTATTCAGCTTTCAGCTTTAGAAACAGTGGTGAGGAAGTAATTTCACTCATATAGGAGCTCTAGGCTCATCTATTGAAACAGGCTGACTGCCCCAGGGGAAGAGGGAGCCAGCTCCCCCCATGCACACCCCCAAATGTGGTACAGCAAGAAAGCACTCATGGCAGACTGAAGGCATTATACTGCTCTGCTATTAGTATGAAATGACAGTGTTTTGAAGCAGACTGCTGTTGGTTTCTAAACTCTTCATGAGTGAGGCTTGAGTGTCTCTTCACATCTCAAAAAAGCAGGTGATACCTCACTCCTTTATTTCTGGTCCCCCACAATGGTTCTTTCTCTTGTACTGTTACAATCATTGCCCTAGTGAAGGATAGGTTAGTACGCAAGAAACTTGATTACAACCCAAATATGGGCCAGTTAGTTCAAGACTGACTAACAGCCTTATGTGAGCCATAAGTGAAAAGAGACTAACACTGTTCTACCTTTGGGGCAACATTAATGCCCCCAGCATAACGGGGGGGTATGTGTGGGTGTGGGTGTGTGTGTGGGTGGGTGGGTGTGTTAAGCCATTAGGCTAAAAACGTCGTATGATTCCTGATGTCTGAAAGAAATATTTTTTTTTTTTACTCTCCCGCTGAGAAGGACATCAGATTTGACACACAAAGCCTCACTTCACATCACAAGCCCCTCTCCTCCCACCCTGGCTGAAACCACAGTCCAGTCCCACTGAACACTTACCCAGAGGAAGTAGCACTGTGACTAATGAGAAACACACTGAGCTGTCTGCCCAGCTCCACCCACCAGTGAAACTGTCTATTTCGGTTGCTTCCTCCTGGTATTTTTTCTATCAGTTCTCTCACCACCACTTTGCACTGCCTTCTCTATGGTCATTTTACTGTGCTTTTTGCCTGTCTTTGTGACAAATTCTTGGGAGAAGCAAGTAAATCTCATATTGATTTAATCCCCTTATATTACCTAAGAACTTGGCCTATATTGATGTGGCTATTGTATCATCTGGTCTGCCACACTGTTCCTCTTCCTTTCTACCATTTCTCTATACATTTCCACAAGGTCACTGGCATAAGCACACAAGTACTATTCTTCATATTCCTAAATAAATTATCTTCTTCTCCCTTTTTTTTCCTCTTCTCTTTCATTCTCACATGCATCCTCTACTCCCTTCATTTTTTTCTTTTCCTTGCCCTCTCCTTCCCACCCAGAGAATTTCCATTAGACCAGTCCTGTCCTCACCCCACCCACACCTACAGGTTTCTTTTGATTTTGCATGCATCAGGTTCCTATACTACATTTCCATTTTGACATCTCGCTGATAATATCAGTATAATCTTGGGTTTTATATTGTCTACCAAGTGGTATTCGCCCCTTCACTTTTCCGGAGTTCAGGGCAATTAAACTTTTTCCATCCTCTTCATATTTTAGTGCAGGTCCAGCAGCATCTCTACAGTCATTCTTCTCAGCAAAAGCATGGAATCTGTAATACAAAATGAGTTTCCACCAGTACACAAACTACATAAATACTTCTCTAATTTTTAAGAGATGCTTTTCATACATACAACTTCAGAATTATATCTAAAGCTTCAACTACAATAAGATTATTAATATTATCAAACTTTTTATTAACATTTATGTACTTTCTGAAGTCTTCTCATGTAGAATATTCTTTCTTTTTGATATTACTTACTGCAAGGCACCTTACTCTTCAATTTCCTGGAAATCTATTTTTAATTAATGCTTTTAACAGGCTGAGCAGGCATGTAATTTAAGATGTCTGAGATGACACTAACACCTTTTTATCAGATTATCCTCCCAGTTGAAAGCCTAACAGGAACATTTATTTCATTATCGACATACAAATCAGGATGACAAGCAGACTTCATTTATCCTCACTGTCAAAACAGAGAAGCTCTCAGAGCAGGAAAAAGATGTATTTCTACAACAGAACTACACTAGAAACAGGTTCAAGCCATGAAAAGCCCATGAACTTGGCTGTTCCTGTGGGAAAGCTGACTTAAACTTATAGACAGTTATTGGGCAAATAGCCACCAGCGAGTTATTAACTGTCCCTGTAAGTCTCTGCACAAAAGCTAGACTCGTGTAAAAAGATGACAGTGAGAATCATATCAAACAAAACAATTCCTCTCAGCTCCCTGCCACAACCCTTTTTGCCTGTCTCTACCACACAAGAAATATTCACTTTCCTTTAATAAAGAAGGTAAAAACACTGCCAAAAGAAAATGAGGGATAGTGACTGGCACTGTACCTGGTACCACAGAGGTACCATGCTTCTAAATGACCACAATCATTTTAAACACACATCAGACCAGAAACAGTCTGTGTTTCCCACAGTCTTGTTTTTGGCAGACACTCCCATCTCCTAAAAGCTATTTCTAAACACAGATGGCTATAAAAGAGCTAAGCAGCTGCCATCTTACCAATTGCTCTGCTGTCATTTGGGAGATTTCTACTGTTGGAGGGCTTCCCACTCTTGCACAAACAACAGTGAAACAAAAAAAGCTAGCAGCCATTTCACAAGTCTGTAACTGTACGGTGACTTCTGTTAAGTAGACAAACACCTACTGACTCCTACTGCCTTCCTGCTGTTGAGCATGAGTTTGGTCTTAGGGGTTTTGTATTTGTTCATTTGTTTCCCTTATTTTGATAACAGAATCAAGATTTAAGTTGTCTTATCCATTTCTACTGAAGGCTGATTCTCATCACATGTCTGATTCCCAGGATAAAGCAGTCAACAAGCTATGTGGAATATATTAATTTCCACCAACCATACCAAAAGGATGCTAGAAAGCATGGTACAGCACTACTTTTCCACACAACCAGGCCTGAAGAATAACACTCCATCAATTTTCTGTTATTCCATGAGCTGCTCATTTAGGACAGGCATTTCCTTTCCAGTACATGTCTCCATGGCATTTGATCCAGCAAAACTCTAGATCGTTTTCTGTGCTTGTGGATACTACTAATGCACAAAGCAACACAATAAAAACTTACTTCAGTTTATGTTGTGACCATTTCCCCTGAACAGTTTTCCAGACTTCAAGAGAGAGGCAATGACAGACAATTTTGGGCATAAAAAGGGAATGGCCTTTCTCCAAGCCAGTGAGAACATATGCAGAAAAAAGCTGGTTTGTTTAAGTAGGGTCTGCATTCTAGTCATGTCTCTTAAGACTATTTCCTCATCCCCAGATCACTTACTGAACTGCTTCGTTTCATTTTCCTCATGGATTATATTCAGGTATGTCCCAATACTATTCCTATCAGCAAAGCACTTCACGAGTACTGAAATCTTTACTGTCCTTCTCTATCATACCTGCCAGAGGCCAAGCGGCTCAACTCCTTCAGAAAACTAATAGTTTCATCTTCCCTAGCATTGAAAGACACCGTGTTGACTGGACAGGAGCCATCTGAAACCCTCTCAAGGAGTAGCTGCTTTGTGTCCACTGGAACATCCCCAACAGCAAAGTAATAAACGGCTTCAACCTGTCATTAAACAGAAAAAAAAAAGGTGATTGGAAGACATTGTTTTACATAAATGTCTGATACTTATTCAAGCACTGTCCTGTGCTCAGTATTGGTAGGAAAATTTGGTAAAACTGATGCATTACTTGGGCTATAAGATTTTCAGACCTTTGGTTCTTCCTCTCATTCATGCTAGTAATTCAAAGGAAGGCCACACAAAATTTCTTCCAGTGAGACAAGAACCTGTCCCACAGACCCTGGGTCTGATTCTGCCCAAGGCAAGCCTCTTTCCACAGAAGTTAACTGAAGCCAAAGAGAGGTATAAAGAAGGACAACTGCACCATTAGTCAGAAAAAGGCTCTGTGCCATATGCCACTTTTATCAATAGACATGCTTTGTTGGTGCCTTGCCAGGGCTGAAAAGTAGGAACTTTTGTACCAGACCGACAGCAGTTTCACTGGCAGCATGTATTCTGAGGTTAGGAAAGATGGCAGTCAAGGGAGGTGATTGTCCCATTCTGCTCTGCCCTAGTGCAACCTCACCTTGAATACTGTGTGCAGTTTTGGTCACTGCCATATAAGAAAGACACTAAACTATTGGAGAGCATCCAAAAGAGAGCAACAAAGACAGGCCTTGAGGGGAAGCTGTATGAGGAGTGTCTGAGGTCACTTGGTCTGTTCAGCCTGGAGAAGAGGAGACTGAGGGGAGACCTCATGGCATTCTACAACTTCCTCATGAGGGGAAGAGAAGGGGTAGGCATTGATCTCTTCTCTGTGGTGAGCAGTGAGGGAATGGCCTGAAGCTGCGTGAGGGAAGGTTTAGGTTGGATATTAGAAAATTTTTTACACAGAGGGTGGTTGGGCACAGGAACAGGCTCCTCAGGGAAGTGGTCACAGCACCAGCCTGACAGAGTTCAAGAAGCTTTTGGACAACACTCTCAGGCACATGGTGTGACTCTTGGGCATGGTCCTGTGCAGGGCCAGGAGTTGGATTCGATGATCCTGTGTGTCCTTTCCAACTTAGCATATTCTGTAATTATTTGAATGCTACTGCTGGTATTTACAGATAATTTGTATTGCTTATTCTTCCCAAGGCAGAGGGATTTTGGCAGGTTTACTATAACCACACACACTAATATTCTGAAAATGTTATTGCAAGAAGAGAGAGAAGCTGAAGAAATGTCCTTTAGTTATTGCTTGAATATTACATTTTGAGGGATTTTGTTACCTGCACTTATCCATGTAACAATCCTCATGGTGAGTATGTTTCCTGAATTTTCACCATCATTAAAAACAAATGTAACGAACAGCTATCCCACGATGACTTTCAAGACAATATGTACAGTATATCAGTCCTATAGCATGGTACATACCAGCTGATAAATACCTGATAAATAGTTGTTTAACTGAAAATATACACTTGAATACACTCACCTCTGTGCCCAGTATGAAGCAGATCATCCTGGAAACTATGCTAAGGCACATGGAAAACAGAAGCCAACAAGGCTTCACTAAGGGCAAACGTGCCTGACAAATTTGGTAACCTTCTACAGCAGGGTTACTGATCCCATCTACTTGGACTTGCATCAAGCATTTGATACTGTTCTGCACGACACCCTTGTCTCTAAATTGGAGAAATGTGGATTTGGTGGATGGACTACTCAGTGGATAAGGAATTGACTGGATATTACACTCCAAGACTTGGGGCGAACAGTTTGATGTCCACGTGGAATGTCCACGGTGTTCCTGAAGGGTCAATATGGGGACTGGCACCTTTTACCATCTTTGTCGGTGACACGGGCAGTGGGACCAACTGCACCCTCAGCAAGTTTGCCAACACCACCAAGCTGTACGGTGTCTGATGCGCTGGAGGGAAGGGATGCCATCCAGAGGGACCTGGACAGGCTTGAACCAAGTTCACTTGGAACCAAGTGAACTTCATGAAGTACAAGGCCAAGTGCAAAGTGGTCCTTGGTAAGGGCAATCCCAAGTTCAAGTACAGGCTGGGTGGAGGACAGATTGAGGGCAGCTCTAAGGAGAAGGACTTGGGGGTGTTGGTTGATGAGAAGTTCAACATGACCCAGGAATGCGTGCTTGCATCCCAGAAATCCAACTGTATCTAAGGCTGCATCAAAATCAGCATGGCCAGCAGGTCAAAGGAGATGAGTCTGCCCCTCTACTCTACACCTATGAGACTCTTCCTGGAGCACTGTGTCCAGCTCTGGGACCCCCAACATAAGAAGGCATGGACTTGCTGGAGCAAGTCCAGAGGAGAGCTACAAAGATGATCACAGGGCTGGAGCATCTTTCCTATGAAGACAGACTGAGATGGCTGGGGCTGTTCAGCCAGAGAAAAGAAGGTTGTGGAGAGACCTTATAGCACCTTCCAGGACGTAAAGGGGCATGAAAGCTGGAGAGGGACTTTTTGCAAGGACAAGGGAGAATGGCCTTAAACTGAAGAATGGTAGATTTGGATTAGATGCAGGGAAGAAATTCTTCACTATGAGGGTGTAAGGCACTGGGAACAATTGTCCAGAGAAGTTAGGAATGCCCCATTCCAAGAAGTGTTCAAGGCCAGGTTAAATGGGGCTTTGAGCTACCTGGTCTAGTGAAAGGTGTCCATGCCTATGCAGGGGTGTTGGAACTAAATGGACTTTCAGGTCCATTTCAACCCAAACCATTCTGTGACTCCATGATTCTATGAATATGGCTAGGAATCCCAGGATGAGCACCACAAAAGACAACTATTTGAGTCTGGGATGGCACTGAGGAAACGTTTCTGCACTCATATAATTTCATGCAGTAGTAAAGCAAATTCAGTATCACCTACAAGTGTGCTCATACATTTCCACCACTGCCTTTGATGCTGATTTGTATTCTAGCTCCCTGAGTAATTTCTGCATTTCAAGCTTCCTTTCTCATCTACCTTTTGGCATCTTCCTCAACACTGGAAGGTGTCTCTCCCAAGCAGCAACCCAATTTTGGGCTGGATCAGGCAAACTAACAAAGCAGCACCTTGCCACCTCAAACTTCTCTTGGATCTTGCAGAGGGTCAAGACACTCCATATGGGAGGCAGGGGCCATAGTTACAGTCTCCACTTGCTTGGGAGCAAGCAGGACCAGGTGTACTAGCATCACTGATAATTCTAGATAAATACCAAGGGTAAAGCAAAAAATGAATGGGTTTTCTTGAAGTGCAAGATTAACAAAATACTTACTAGCTTTAGAAAAATGTACACAGAAACAAAAAGAACTAACTCTTGCATCTATCTGTGTTTTAGTTCAGTTTTACAAAGTTCCCTGTCTGCCTTCCTCCAGCTAAAAAGCTATCTGAGCCTACACACAGATCTCCCAGATGAGACCCAGTCCTTGGACAACACCATGTTCCTACTGCTTTTGCTGATGAAGCTCCTGGCCCAGAGGAATGCATGCATATTGCACAACCATTTTCCCTGTGTTCCTTCAGATTCACATCTTCTCCCTCTCCCTTCTAAGACTGCCATTAATTCATAAACTTGATATTCAACAAGAATAGAAATTTTCACACTTTCTCCAAGGGATTTACTGCCTGCCTCTGCAACTTTTAAAATGCTGACATTTATTTGGCATAGCTGATATAGCACCAACCCCTCACAAGAAAAAAAATTGCGAACCACAGATAATTCACTCTACTTAACTACAAACCCAGCAGTGACATACCAAAAAGGAAATGTTCCTTATAGGTTAGTGGGGAAAGGTTAAAACCTTTCAAGTGAGTCTTTCATATTTTGGAAATTGTAATTTATACATTTAAACAAGCAAACAAACTTCATACAAGAACAGAAAGGATAACAGCATGAACAGTTCCTCACAGTCTTGATCTTGGTGGGGAGGTGTTTTGGATGAGTGAGCCACACTTCATGGAGAGGCACCTGTACAGAACTGGAGGTTAGACACTGTGGATGCATTTGTGGCAGGTAGAGCTCAAAGGATTGCAACATTACAGCAGACTGATCTCGACTGATCTCTTGGGATTGACAGGTGATAAGGAAAGGAAATCTAAGGAGTCACCACACATGGGAAGAAAACTTCTGTGGATGAAGCCAGTTCTTAGGAATGAGTTATGACTGCTCAGTAAGCAGACAACTTTTGCCTAGGACTGAATGGGGCATCCCCCATCTGCACTACAGTGAACATTGTACTTAAGTGAACTGTCAGTTATGAATGATAATGACTCTGTTTAGGAGCAATCAAAATTTGTTTTATGTTGAGCACCTGCCACAACCGGCTCCCCCAGATTGCCTATTGGCCCACCAATATCTGGAAAAATAGTAATAGATGTCTCACTGTCTGACAGATTTTAACTTCTGTTTATTTAAACAGAGACCCACCACATCCAACAAGACTTTTTTCATCCAGACAATGCTGAAATCTAAATAAAATTTTTTGGTTACTCATCAGGAAATCAGTATTATACTGCAAATTGAAAATGCTAATAAAATTTATGGAAGGGGCATTTAAAAAAGCATTCATTAAAAGAAAAATCTCACTGGTGAAAAATTTCTTCCTTATTCAGTTCCTTTTTCATATTAGTTTCCAAACATCAAGGCTCATCTGGATGAGAATCAAGGCTCATCTGGATGAGAATCCAGCAGCATAGGGAGCCAGAAGGTTACTCAAGCAAAAATACCTTCTCCTTCAAACGATGTCCCAGAAAGAGATTTACAAAGGAGTTAGGATTGGATCTGTAAACAGGGATGAATGTTAATGGCAGTGAAAACCAATGATTCTACTCCACAGACAGTAGGCCAAATCCTCCATTACATTCAGGTAAGGAAATGTCATAAAATATCTCTTTAATAACACAAGTTTTAAGTGACTAGCTCAAATGTTGGCATATATGTTTCATTTCTTGTGACTCTGCTTTAATGAATAAAGTCATATGGTACTTTTAGAAATGAACAGCATTTAATTGCAGGAATAACTGTGCATGCTTTGTCCCTGTCCTGGAAGAAAGTCTAGCTGTCACCTGGCTGATGAAAAAGGATTTGCATAGCCCTATCATGAGCTAATACTTACATAAATCTCTGTACTCACTGTTTTGAATTTTAAATATAACTTTTCATGGGCAAGTTGGATACATAACAAAATAAAAATGGTTTCCCTGCCTTCAATAATATTGGTACTCGAAATTTTCTCATAAACTTGCAGCCCTGAAAAACTTATATGGCAAAGAAAGTAGAAGGGAAGATGTTTTCTCTTTCCCTTAATGACTGAATGTTATTTATTCTGGGTACTCTAGGAAAGAAAATAAACAAGTTTCTGCATTCAAAACACAGTACATTTACATAAAAAGACAATCATTAAGCATAGTATGCAACTACACTTGAGGGAAAAAAATTTTCCAAATGCTGTCATTAATATTTATCTTTGCAACATTGATCAGGACAAATCATAGCAGCCAGCCTAGCACTGAATATTCTTGGATTTACTCAAGGCTTCTGAAAAGATGTATGAGCTTACCGCTTCATCACCCATGGCTTCCAGCAGAGCTTCAGCAGAGCTGGTATGGCTGACAGCTGTCATATGGTCCAGCTTCCAGAGCCACGTAACCGCAGACTTTACAGTATGCTCAGACACAGGAGTACATTTCTGTTGCCACTTCATAAGATCCTGAGCAGCCCTGAAAATGAGATTAACTATAAATCAGAAACAGTGAGAATCATGCTGGCAGAACAAGAGAGTGGAGCTCTGCTATTGTTACAATTCTTTTATATTCTTAAGTAAGAATTACAATATACCACAGATACTATACCTAGACTTGCAATAAAGGAAGCAGAGAAAAAATGAAACCATTAGAAAAATACCGTATTTTTATAAGATTTTTTTGAGACAATTGTTTCCAAAGTAGGGTCAGGAGAGATAAAGTATTTTAAAAAGAGCTCCTGATTCATAACTCTCCTTACAAAAACGTAATCAGGTTTTTAAAATATGTGCATTAAAAAACTGTCTTCCACAGGTCTCGTTCCACAACTTGCTCCATGACCTTTGTGTCAGAGCAGTTTAACCGACACTTTTTTTGTAGTAGAGCTGATCTTTAGCTACTCCCCAAGAAGCTGTAGATTCCCCATCCCTGGAGGTGTTCAAGGCCAGGTTGGATGAGGCTTTGAGCAACCTGGTCTAATGGAAGGTGTCCCTGCCCATGGCGGAGGGCTTGGAACTAGATGGTCTATAATGTCCCTTCCAACCCAAACCATTCTGTGATTGTATTACTCTCCTTTTCAAATCTCAGTTGTGTCACAATCTACAGAATCAAGATAGGGCACCAGAATCAAATCTGTAAGACAATGCTTGGGTAAAATAACATTAAGAATCACCATGTAATTACAAGTTAACATTGTGGAACCAATTTTAAAATTATATGACCTAATTTGTGCATCATTTTTTCCACTCATCTGTCCCAACCCAAGCTTACACATTCAATATCTCACACATATATGGGAATTTTCGCAGTTAGGTAAGATTTGAATAGCTGCTTCTATTCTTCTAACTAAATGCAAATTCATTTACTCCTCTTAGGGAACAAGCGCTTGGAAATCTTCTTTTGTTATGGAAATCTACTATTGTTTCCTACTGCTGCAACTGATTTCTGTGACCATGGAAATCTATAGAAATACAAATGGCTATGCCTGTGCCTATGGCACTTCGGGGAGTGCACATTTAGCTGCAAGGCTGAAACCTGTAATGTCTGAAGACACAAGAATGCAATAGTTGGTCAGATAGAACCTCAGTGTTTCACTAATACTGCAACATCTGAAGGGTATTACTGCTGTTGCAAATCCTTCTGATTTTGTAGATGGCATGTGTCAGTATCTGGGTTCTGTTACCCTTTATCTGTTCTTCAGGGTAATGGTGGTCTTCTGTTAAATGGAAGTAGAAAGTTCAGAATGACTATGGGTGAAAATTGATGGGAAATCTACAGATAATAGCATGACATGAATCACAACAATTTCCAGTACAGAAAGCACCGTATTCAAACACGTGTAACATGCAGCTCCTTTTTGTTCTTCAGCAATGGGCCAACATGGACTTCTTTGTCCAGCCTGGAGAGACCCGATTGTGGCTTTTCAATACATGAAGGGACTTAGAAGAAAAATGGGGAGAGTCTTTTTAGTAGGGCCTGTGGCAATAGGACAAGGGGTGATGGTTTTAAATTAAAAGAACCTATATTCAGACGAGACAAAAGGAAGAATTTTTTTATAATGAGGGTGCTGAAACACAGGAGCAGGTTGCCCAGAGAGGTGGGAGATGCCTTATCCTTAGAAACATTCAAGGTCAGGCTGGATGCCACTTTGAGCAACTTGGTGTAGTGGAAGGTGTCCCTGCCCATTTGCAGGGGTGTTGGACCAGATCACCTTTAAAAGTGCCTTCCAACCCAAACCATTCTATGATTCTGATTCTTTCTGCTTACCGAATGAGGTTGAATCTGGCAATTTGGATCACCTGTTCCACAAGTACCATAGAAAGTGCATCCCGACATAGATCAAACTCAGTTGGAGCTGCAACGCCAAAATCCAACACAATGACAATGCACTGTTCTTGAATCACTCCAAATATCTGCCGGCTCTCACTGGTTAACCATTCCATTCGCTGCTTATATAGCTCAATAGCTCCCATTAGACAATCCACAAAATGAAGAATCAGTTCTTTTTTGGCTGTCAGCTTTATTCAAATAAGGGAGAGAAGGAAATTGAATATCAAAACAAATAATACAAATGCAGCCCAAAGCTTAGCACAGCTGCAACAGCTAGTTCGTAAGTGTCAGATATGCCAGCCAAGGTAGCAGTGAAAACAACCCATTTTCCTTCCACTGTTCCAAGAGCAAATACTTGACAAATGCATCTAAGCTATAAAGAAAAGGCACTGCATTTTGTCCTAATTGCTTTTCATAATCTTTTTATGTGAGCATGGGACAGTGCCAGTGGGTTGTCTGACTTGTCTGTCTCAAAACTGGAGTAATTAGAATGAGCTGAACACAGGCTAGGATGTAGAAAGGGCTGCAGAGCAGATGGGTGAACAAACAAGGACACAGAAACTTTGTACCTTCTTAGACTAGAACTTTGACTGGCTTTTAAAATTTTTTTTACAGCAATACAAGGCAGCATACGGTTTGGTTCTAGGGCACTTCAATCTCCACCTTGTCTTTAGCATTTGAAAGGAAAACGTAAAATGTTTCTTGTTTGTACTATTATTTCACTAACAATGCCCAGCATTACAGATTAACTATTTGTGGGTAGGCGCTTAGGCAAATTTAGCTCAGATAACTGCAATCAACAACTAAAACTACCCATACCTTTCCAGTAAAGAAAAATCTAGACTCAGTATTAAAATTAAAACCAGCACATCCTCCCTATGAATAAGTGTATACACATTCACCATGACCTGTGAGTCTAAAACTGCACCACAGATTCCCCCAATAGCTCTGGCCCAAGTGAGCTGATTTACTGGTTGCCTTCTACCTCTAACTTCCTTTCCAGGACTAAGTACAAAACCTTGGAAATACAAATGTTTTTAAACAAGAACATTTCTCAGGGAGAAGATATTTTGTGTGTCAGTCTGCATACTTCTCCCTCTCATTTGTATTTTTCTGTGTTCTTTACTATCAGCTTGAATCCTGTAATGTGCCTCCCAGATACAGAGTCTCAGGCAGTCTGCCAAAGGAATGTCAGCCTGGGAAGGAGCACTTAGAAATCCAGTTTCCTCCTATGACAGTCAGATTCATACAAAGAAGTTTATTGCACTACACCGACCAAACTCCATCTTAAAATAAAGCAGTTTTCTTAGAATACCCTCTCACTTGTAGTAAGCAAGTGCAGATTTCCATTTTTCTGAGGGCCAGGAAACTTCCGACTGTCCAGCCTAATTTTATTCATGGCAGTTCATACCCATTTATTTTTGGACTAGCATGCCTTTAGCAGAGAAAACTACAGCTTTGCCCTATCCCTGTAATTTGCCTTTCTGTAGCTTTCAAGGGCAATAATACTACCCTTCTTCTGTCTTCTTTCAGGCTTACATTTCAGCATCAACCAAGCCCACTTAAAAGATCATCACTCCACTGCAGTTCATCCTACCAGCTCTTCTCAATACCTGCTCTGGTTTGAATGGCTTCTTCTAAGCCTGTGGTAAGTGTATACAATATTGTACTCAATATCATAAAGGAGATCTGACCAGATTTTATATAGTAGCAAAAATGTCTTTCTTGCTGCTCACAACATGTCCAAAGATTAGAAGACATGTAGATATTTCACATTGAATTAATGGGCATAAAATGAGGGGAAAAGGCTCCCTGAAATGGTTCTTTACCCATTTTTAAGCTTTGTGCCTCAAAAGTGACTCTAGAAATCAGAAAAAATGACAAGCCATTTGCTTTTGTAAAATCCTTTATAAATTAACTCTCTCCCTTCCACACTCACATGCACATCTCTTCAATCAGAATCCATCCTCTTAACAATGGGGCTGCCAGCAGCTGTTGCTAAGACATTCCTTAGAACATGAGCCCGGGCAGAGATCCAGCTAGCTGTCTCTATAGAATAGGCTGAGCCTTTTGTGACCTGCTGGCACTAAGCAAAGCACTGCTTTGCATTGGCAATGACAACGCATTATGTCTTCCTATTTCAGTGTGCCCATTTGTTTTATTGATTACAATTTTATTTTTTTTAACTCGTTCTGAGCATCTTCTCTTTAAGGGTTCCCTCTTTCAAGACAGGGTAGATGTTGCTTAGAAACTGCAATCTTGTCTGGAAAAGATTTACTGCAATGCTGCACCAAGGCAAGAGACTAAGATTTAGAAAGGAAAAAAGATACCTAGTTTTTCTACCACTGATAGTTAACACTTACAGTTTGACAAAACAGAAAAAAAAATCAAAAGATAAAGTTCTCAAAAAGAACATAGGTATTTTATGCCATAGGAATGCATTTTAGTCACATCATTCTGCTACAGTGACAATAACTTCTAAGCACATAGGGAAGTTACCACAAGTCAGCCACACTTACATTATACATGCTGCCATCTTGTGCTCTCCTGTATTGAGGAAACAGACCATCTGCATACCGAGAAGCCACAGGTTTCCCCAAGGTGGTCACATAATCTACAGTAAAATTTACAAAAGATCAAGTTGCTAATCTTTGGGACTACTTCAAACAGGTATTTTTCAGGCTGATGTGTATGTCATCCATGTGTGAGGCACACACATCAGTACTGAGCTCTTGACATTATGAAACTTGAGAGAAATTCTAATTCTGTTTTTGTTTTACAATTATTTTCTGGTTATATCTGTGATGGGGCCCTGAGGCTCTCAACCTCTGGCTGCATCTCCTGTTGTTCCTGGCCGCATTCCCTGGCTGGACCCTAGACATGCTTAATTACCTCACCTTGCTGCAGGACTGTATCCTGTTCAGTGAGGGCACTGCCTGGGTTGCAGTCCCTTTTGGCTCCTGGCTCACTTTCCACCCACAGAGCAGCCCTGCTTTTGCTGCTTCCTGCCAGTTTAGTCAGAAGTGAGGAAAAAAACCACATCTAATTACTTATAGGCCAAAAAGCTACATGGGACTTTAATTATTGTGAGGTTTAGGCAACCTCACAACAAGAGTTACAAATATTTGTCTATCAAACATAATACAAAATCTGGTACAGATAATGCTGTTCTCTTACACAACTCAACGGGTGCAGAAGTGAGTGCATCTAAGGAAAAGGTTGCACTCTGCACTTTTAGTAGCTAGAAATCTTCTCCAGGATCTCCACCGATAGGAAAACATTAGGGGTGGGAATAGCGAACGTCATAAAGCAGCTATCTGTACACCATGCTGCCCTGCCGAGCTAGTACATTTTGCTCCTAACACTGTAACAACTTTAACCCTGCTTAACAGCTTCTTCTTCATCTGCAGCACACAAGATACCAGGAACTGCACTGGTGATCTTTGAATGCCCCATGGACACAAGCCAGCTAAAATCTTAAAATTACGCAACCTAGAACTATTGCGATACATTACAATTCCTACTTCTCAGGCAGCAAGCTGTTCAAAGAAAAGAATATATTGCCATGCTCTGCAAAGCACCATTATGGCAGTGGTTAATAATTATTAGCAAACTCTTCCCCTCTAGCTGTCAGATAACTGCAAAGGAACATTTTTCTATAGTCTGACTTCGCATGAAAAGCAGACTGAATTCTAATTAAATTTAACTTTTTCCTTAAAGCTGGATGCCAGGAAATAATATACTATTCCCAAGCACGTTTACTAACCCTGATGATCAATAGCAGATCACAGATTATGGCATGGCATACATTATGTTTGCCATCTGAAAGGAGACAGGATCTTATCATGTGTTATTTGCAAGAAAAAGATTAACAGTCTCAGCAGCACCAGCTATTTCCCAGCTACAGCTTAATTAGTGAGGATGTGAACTGCAGCCTAGGGTAAAGCAACAGTGCAGTTGAGTAAGGAAAGCCATTCTCAGACCCTAAGTCCTTCTCATATCAAAAGGAGATGGAGTTTCTCAGTTCTCTGAACTGGCAATGTCAGCAACTGTGGATATAGCTTCCATTTCTGCCATTATCGTAATAGACGGTGTGAAAATATCCACTGTGTACATTGGGTGCAGAATGAGTGTGACCCTCTAGACTATTCAAAATTGGGGGATTTATTATCCTATTATTGATTTGTCTTATACCTTTCCTGTGCTGGAATCCAATCTGGGACAAAATCTGGGACAGGGACAATTTGTTTCTTTTGAGACCATAACGTCGAAGCCATTTAGAAGATGAAACAAGGGATTGTACATCTGTTCTCCACTGACTGACCGCCAGTCTCTTTTCCTTCTCTTTTGATTTCTTCTTGTGGACCTCGTGGGAATCTTCAGGATCTTGTCTGTGCTTTGAATCAAAGGCATCTGCTGTAAAGAGAAATGAGGGAAACGAAACATTTACATTTTAACCAAACAATTTCAAAACTGAACGAGATTAATTTCTCCTTTCTTTACCTTTATTCCCTCCTTTCTTTACCTGTATTCCATGGTCCTGTATGCACATATAGCTCACCTCTTGTTTTCTTTTTTCTATACTGAATAATATTCTTAATCTGGAAAGCTGCTCTCAGTCCTACACATCCACTTGCTGTTATATATTTTTATTCATCCATATACATTCGCCTTCAATTTATTGAAGAAAATGTCTCTTGTGTGCTGAAATTCAAGCCTGAAATCTAAGTCCAGTTTGCCAAATGGCAGTTCTTTCAGCTCCTAAGACATCTCTCCTAAGTCTTGGAAATCAGAACATATAATAGGCATTCAAAAATTGTCAGACCATCACTGTGTACACATTAGAAGTATTATGCAATAAACAAGTCGTTCCAAAAAATGATATGTTGAACTCCTACCATAAGCAACAGCATTGTCTCCAAAAGATCCTGACTTTATTGCAAGGCTGGTGAAATTCTCTCTGGTCACATCACTTGCCCCAAGTGTAAATGATGATTCTGTCAGTTTCTGCTCTGGGCTGTGGTGGATCATGTGCATGCATAAGAAACCACGGACATGAAGGTCTGGGTTCATTTTAAGTTCTACAGGACATGGAACACACCTCAGCACAGAAGTATGGTTTGCTAGGCTAGCTCTACTTGCATTTGGCAGCAGTGGTAGCTCAGAGCCCAGAGTGCTGAGGCAGAAATGGAAGCAATGACAACAATAATGCCTCTGTTCCTCAGCAGAGAGGTTCTAGGAGGACTTTGGTATTTCCTGTTCATTCCCAAAATACTTTGCATGAGCTAAGCTGGCTCTAGTTGATTAAATACCCTTGCTGTATCTAAGTTTACTTTCTGTGGATTTTGGACATTTCTGTTCATTTTCCCCAGTACCAACATCATCCAGTGTGTCCCAGTCCTCCACTGCCCATATACCGTAATCTGCCCGTAAATGTATCAAACTGGCCCAAAATACAAAGAAGGGTACTTTGTGCCTAAAAGTTTGGGTACTTTAATGCCTCCAAAATAACCTTCAGTCTAGGAATATGATCAGAACTCCCTGCGAAATTCAAGTATTATAACAACTGACCTGGTTCCAAAGGTTCATTAGATAGACAGTTTCTCAGTTAACACTACATAAAGGAAATGAGAGTCTTATCTTCAGAAATCATCTTTCAGTGACATGGCTACTATACAGTGTAGACTGGCACATGTGTGACTTTTACAGTCATCAGTCCTACAAGCAGGATGCTGGGCTGGCATGCCTGTAGAGGTTGGCATTTTACCAGCCCTCCTTTGCTCTGTGCAGAAGCAGCAGTGACAGATGTTAATCTAGAGAGAGGCAGGTGAAGGTTTGCAGCTGCTCGAGCTTTGACTATAGGCAGGCATTGTTTATAGTCACTTGAACAGTCATTCCCAGTTTCCTTCTCCAAAAATACATAAAGGCCAGTACAGCACCCCATACACAGCCCAGGTGAGAGTAGCACAGCTTCAGAATGGCTTGTACACAGCCAGCATGCATACCACAGGGCTCCAAAGGAAACTGGAAGTTATCTAGGAAAACATGGAATCTATGCAAAAATAGTGATGAAATACTCACAGTCACTCCAAGCAAGCCTCTTAGATGGATTAGCAGTCATGATAGATCTCTTGACTGGCAGCTCCTCTTTGCTTTATTCTGAAATCCTGAGGAATCATTATATTTTAAATAAATAAAATATTGCCATGCACAGGTCAGTATGAACTGGAGACCAGCTCCACATGCCCAGCCAGTAATAAACTGCAGAAGGATGAGATCAGGATTTTCCTCAAGCAAAAAAAATATTACAAACTAAAAAAGATAGCTACTTCCCATCTCAAGAAAGGCTGAAATCAGATTTGACAAGGATCCACAAGCTCAAAAGAGGGAAATCAGGAAATTGGTAATATTGTTTCCCTTCCTTCACCCTTAATTATCATAAAATAGAGCCAGTATGCTAGAAAAATTAGTGTGGTGCTTTGGCCTGCTGTCAGCCAGTTGTATCATACTCTATTATTTTGTACTATACCTTACCTTTGCTATAATTCTATTTATGACTAAACCTGGGAGTATCTGAGATGCAATTTTGTGAAGAGATTTATAACTTTGCCTATAAGACTACAAGATGATTCACAAAGAAAAGGAATTATGTGTGTAAATGTGGTATAAGGCCCAACTGTGAATAAGACAGCAGATGAACAGAAGACAAAAACACCAGGTAGCATACACTGGCTGAGAGTATTGCTTTGAGACATCATGCTTTGCCATTGGCTTACTTTTTCTTTTAATAAGTAAGATGAATGAATGAGGGATATTTATGAATCACTAGCAGGCCAGCTGTTAGCCATTGTCATCAAGCAGTATTTCCCACAGGAAAAGCAAAAACAGGATAAAATATTTAACCCAAAGACTTAGCCTTCTCCCCCTTTCTTCAGTGCAGAATAAAACATGCTATTTATTCCCCTTATATGGGTTTAAATACCCATATGGGAACATATAAACCATTCCAGTCTTTGTCCTGCTCACAAAGAAAGACATGAACAGTGTGAAGGGCAGGGAGGACTTTAAAAAAGCAGGACTCTGTTCTGCACCCTAACACCCCAGGTGTTGTGCAGCACAACCCTCGACTAGCCTTGGCATCAGGGCATTAAAAGGAAGCCCTTGCCACAGGGGAGCCCTGGCAGACAATGCCTATAGTGAAAGGCCACAGCAAGCCACAAGACTTGTGCCATTTTTCCCTCCGAATGCAGAAAAAGTACCACAGTACTCTCACAGTAATAGCTGAGACACATTTCAGGCAGCAGCCTGCATCAGAGAATGAAACCCAGGTGCTACCTCATTTTCCAGATGCCATGGGGTATGGCAACAGATTTTCCCTTGCCTTAGCCTCCAGCACCACCCCCAGTTGCTTGAACAACATCTGGATATGAAATGCTAGCTCTGTATGAAAAGGAGCATTTGAAAGCAAATGAAGCAACTTCCAACGGAAACAGTGAGTTCTACCTCAATTCTTGGAAACAGCGAGCTCAAAACCAATGATAGCTGGGATAATCTTCAGCCCAAGATCTGAATCCAAACAGGCTATTTTCAAAAGGTGAACCAGAGTTCATCTGGGCACCTCTACCCTTTGGCTCTGGCCAGTGTAAACAAAATGCTACAGCTGTAACCCACCACTGGCTCAGAGTGTGTAACACATATGCGGGTGGCAATGTTTGCTGAGGCCATTCCACCGGGCTGCCCCAGCAGGTGGGAATGCCTCAGGAAATCCCACACAACTTTACAGCCCAAGAAGCTACCCCACACACCACCTGAAGCACTGAACCCCAGATGGAGTGCAGGGCGCTGAGGTTAGTGGCTGCCCACTGCAGAAATGGAATCATGGAATCACAGAATGGGTCACCTTGGAAGACACCACAGTGGGTCATTTAGTCCAGTCTCCCTGCTCAAGCAGGGTCATCCCAGAGCACATTGCACAGGATTGTGTCCAAGATGTTCTTGAGTATCTCCAATGAGGGAGACTCCACAACCTCTCTGGACAATCTGTTCCAGTGCTCCGTCACCCGAACAGTAAGGAAGTTCTTCCTCATATTCAGGTGGAACTTCCTGTGCATCGGTTCCTGCCCCTAGTCTGGTGTCCTGGTGATTGGCACCACTGAGAAGAGCCTGGCTCCCTTCTCTTGGCACCCCCCCCTTTAGATATTTATACACTAATGAGGGCCCTTCTCAAACAGGGCAGAGGTGTCACAGCAAAACCACAGAGGGGCCTCAGGAAGAGGGCAAGGGCCAGGGTGAGTCCCGGCCATGTCGCTCACTGGCGCTGCGCCCTCGCAGCGGCCACCTGAGGCAACTGGCCGCGTCCCCGTATACACCGCATGGGAACGGGAGGGGAAGAGAAGCCGGGGCCTCTGGGGTGAAGGACCACGGCTCGGCGGCACACCCCTGCGCCGGGGCCGGGGCCGGGCTGCTGCTGCCCTGCGGCGGGACCGGGGCCGCCGCCTGCGCCGCCTCCTCTCCTCCCCGAGCGTGGTGGCGCCCGCCCGGCCGTCCTCACCTGCCTCCGGCCGCGGCCTCACCGCCGCCTGCCCGGCCGCCTTCGTTGCCGCCGTGAGCCTGGAGACCGCGCGGTTGCTACGGCACGGCCCGGCCTCGCCCCGCGCCCCAACCACCGAGCGGCAGGAGGGACGCGCGAGGGCTGAGCTGCCCGCGGCCCGGCGGGACGGGGACGAGCACGGGCCGCTCCGCGCCGCTGTTCCTCACCCTGCCACTGCCCCTGCCTCTGTGCTTACCCCTGCCCCTGCTACTGCCGCTGCCATCGCCCCCGCCCTGCCCCTTCCCCTGCCACTGCTGCCGCGGGGAGACCGATGCAGAATAAATTCATCCTCAACAGGCGCCAAATTCCTTGGGGAGCCAGAAATACGCGGGCCAACTTGGAGAGTTACAGAAATCTATATATAGCGGATTCGAGCCTTCTGGTCTCGTTAATTCTTAATTTAGGCTAAGCCGTTGGCAATATTTATAACAAGAGCAGCCACGCATGTCCTTTATTTAAGTCAGAGGAACAATATAAACTGGCTGGGGAGTTGCTGTGCTCACACAATCACAGAATCGGTCAAGTTGGAAGGGACCACAGTGGGTGATCTGGTCCAACCTCCTAAAGCAGGGTCAGCACATGGCACAGGATCATGTCCAGATCGTTCTTGAATATCTCCAGTGAGAGAGACTCCACAACCTCTCTGGACAATCTGTTCCAGTGCTCAGTCACCCCCACAGTAAAGAAGTTCTTCCTCATATTCAGGTGGAACTTCCTGTGCACCAGTTTCTACTCCCTGCCTCATGTCCTAGTGATTGGCACCACTGAGAAAAGCCTGGCTCCCTTCTCTTGGCCTCCCCCCTTTGCATAATTATGTGCACTAATGAGGTCCCTTTTCAGTCATCTCTTTTTGAGGCTGAACAGGCCCGACTCCTTCACCCTTCTCCTGGAGAAGCCAAAATAAAAACTGTTCTAGTGTAGTAAAACATAAAAAATATGTTCACCATAAACCTGAACCTGGTATTAAAAAGCTCCTGTTGATGTAAGATAACCAGAACCCCAGTATTTTATTTGCAGTACTTGGTCTGTAAATGTTTGTGAGTTCAGTTTCCAGCTGAGAGACAGATGGGGCTGAGATTTGTGCTTTCCCTGTTTTGCTCTGGTTTACTATGCAATCACAGAGTAATAAAAGATCTGTCACTTTATAGGATCAACGGATCAGCCTTATCTACATATTGATGTTCAGATGGAAACATGCACTCACAGGCCATCCTGCAGCACGCCAAAGCATTGGCTTCAGCTCTATGGGATTGGTAAACAGTGACAGGCAAGAGAAGTTCCTTATAAGGCATGTGGTTGGGATGGGAACATGACTTTCTGGAGCTCCAGTTTCTCATACAGTTGGAACCAAGAGTTTAAAGACTAGCCTAGGCATGGCAAATCATTCGGGATTGCACAACTCTTTCTCTGAGGTATAGAAAAGGCATTTATTTCTCAGGCATGAAACAGTTTCCCATTATATCATTAAAACAGTAGATACTGTATGTTCTCAGGATCCTTTCAGACACCATGACTGCCATAGCACAAGCTTCTGTGGACACCCATATTTTTGGGGGAAGGCTTAAAAAATTTCTCATGAAAGTGTAAGTGCCATGGATTTATATGTAGGTGCCCAAAAATCAAAGTAGTCAATCTCTTGATTTATTATGCTGCTCCAAGGAAATTTTTTTATCCAACACTCAATTTTCCTCACTCAGGTAATTTTTTATGCACTATCCAGAAAAAGCTCCATCTATTGTCATGTATAAATGTCTGGAAATGTAGTAATTACAAGGGTTTTTTTAAAGTGATTATATGTGCTGAAACTTTCTCTGCATAGAGTGTGCCAGAAACCTTCACTCGAGGCTTGGCTGCGCTAAACAAAATATGTTGCAAGAAAACATTCCTTAAAATGCTTTGAACTGCAGGGCTTATAGAACTGCCTGACACGCCCAGGGGCAAAGGCTGACAAATGCAAAGCTACTTCTGACTCCCACGGGCTTTGTCTGTTGTCTCTTAGGTAAAATTCTTAGGAAAATCAAATGCTCTCCGCCCATCTCATAAACATTGTTCATGTGGAAGCCCTGCCTTGGCTATTGCCTGCTCTGCAACTCATGAAAATGAGGAATGTATTCTCCAGATGCTGCCTGCTGAATGAAGCAAGGATGAATAATAAAGGAGGTCAGGGATCCAAATAACTTGGAAGTGGGAATTGACTCCTTATCAATTGGGATGATAAAATTAAACCTGGAGCCGTTCTGTCATCTGACCTTTAGGCTGAATGACAAAGTGATTTTGATGGGTGGAAATATGTTATTATGTCATTGTAACATGCATCCTGAGATTGCATTAGCAAGCATGACTTCATTCAGACTCGAGTACCTCAGCTATCGTAAATATATTTGATCACTTTTTCTTATGGATACAAATCGGCATTCTCAGCATTTTCTCTGTAGTGGTGCTTAGAACATGGAACTATTGGCTTGTGTTTTATGATGATTCCTTTTCAACTAAAATAAAGACATAATTCACTCTTTTTCTGTTTTTCATTTAAAAAAACCCCAACTCTTTAACATAGTATCTTATTTCTTTTAGATAACTAAAACCACATTTAACATAAACTTGCAAAGTTTCTTTATTCATGCAAAGCACTGTATAAGGTGAATCTAATCTAACTGCTAATGTATTAAGAAAGAGACTTTCTCATGGTACACGGGATCAGTAGGTAAGGATACTCATGGCACTGATGCTTATGGCTATGATAGTACAAAGAATGAAGCTTCACCAGGAAGTTTAATGCTGTCACACATCCTTCCCCAGAGTGTCATGCTTCCTGTTGACTCCTTTTCAGAGAGAAACAGGAATCAGTTGCAAGGGTTAAGGAAAAGAACAAAACCAAGCTGGACTGAACCTGGGTTAATGCTGTCCTTACACATTGTTTACAGCGACTGTCTAAAGAAAACCCTGCATACACCTAAGAACAGTTAATCAGCACAGAATATATAAAGCATAAAAATATCATCAAATAAGTAAAAAACTCCTTTCAAGTGTATGTTGTTCTCACCCCTCAAGAGCCTCCTAGAAATTTCTAAAAAAAAATTATTCAGACTGTCTGAAAACCAGTTAGCCACAGAAGAGCTGCTCCTGCTATCAGCAGTAGCGTACTGGCATCAGTGTGCAATTTCACCTGTTCCTGCCTAGAAGTCAGGCAATCAAGGCAGGACAGATTATTGGGCAGAACAGCTGGACAGAGTAGGCTCAATCCCACCTATACAGCATTCCACTGTACATTTACCTGAAGAGAAGTATTTTAAGTTTCTAAACATTCCTTAAAATTGCTCTCTCAGTTTTTAAGATAAGTCCTTAAGTTTTGCATATCAGAACTGTGCAGCCTACAACTTGGGACTGACTTACAGTCCATGGGTACCTTATTTTATCTGTTGTGAACTTAGAAGTAATCACTCTTTTGGGTGAGGACATTTTAGGGAGGTAGCATGAAATGAAAGAAACAGACACTGTGTCCTGAGGATGAAGGGGGGCAGGGGGAAGGGAAAATGGGGATAAACTAAAATTTTAGGGAGGAAAGCTAGAGCCAGGAAGGGAGCTAAGAATAATGTGACTGATGTGCAGTGGCAGGGAGAAGCAAGAATTCAAGCTGCAGAAGTGGGATCCACATTAAAGACGTAAATACACTTGATAGGAAATGGGGGAGGGCTTGACTGTCATGGTGGAAGTGATGCATATAGAGAGGCTTTTTACCTCTTGCCGCACCCACAATCTCCACAGCAAATAGGATGCATCAGATAAACGGTCCCGTACTGTAGGAGCACTGAACTGGAGAAGGAAGGCACGGGATAGGAGGCTAATGTCACTGCACAAAGGTGTAACAAACTATAATAGCTGTAGGACTAAACTGTTAGCCACAGAGTGATAATGAAAAGCTGGGCATCTCTTGTAACTGTCTAGTGCCCATGTTTAAAATCTAGTTTCAGGCCTTGAGGAAAGAGCAAATTGTTTCCAACAGAAGCCAGCAACTGGCTGTCCTCACAAGCGCAACCATGTTTTTGAGTTGTGCATGTCTCCTCTACTTAGTCATACACTGCTGCTTCCTGAATCTGCCAGTGCAGTCTTGCAAGAAGCATAGTTGCTAAATATGCATATACCTTTCTGCAGCTTTTACTTTTATTTCTTCTTTTTACTTTTCTTTGGATCTATACTTGAGACTACAAGTGTTTACAAACTGACAGAAGCAAACAGAAACTTCTCCATCCCCGCAAGTGTCTGTCTTCCAGTCACCACCTGTAGTATGACCAGGTATTAATGGAGGTGACCTTGTCACTGAAGAAGCAATGCTACTTGGAACAGTGCATAACAGATCAATCAAAATTTAAAACTAAAAAATAATTAAAAGATCACAGGGCTCCATGACCTTTGTTTTTAAGACAGGCACTGCACATCAAGGTTTGCCACTCCCTGGTACCCACACGGTGTTTGTGTCTTCTGGAATGGAGGATGAAAGATACAAACACTGCTGATTCCTTATTGGCCTGGGGTGATATTGCCTTACCTAGATCACATGAATTTCTTTCCAGGTAGCCTGCTTGCACAAGCCCAAAAGCATGCTAGCAGGCACCATGCCAGTACTGGAGATACTATACTGAAAGGAGTATGAGGCATAAGCTGCCTGGAAGCACCTCCTGTCTTCCTCAGCAAATGAAGAGACTCTCACAGCTCTTGTTCTTCCCCAAGACCATTGTCAGTGATGTGCTTCTTTCCCTTTTTGGAAGTCACTCTTGTTTACAGATTGTCTTTGAACTGAGGGGTTGTTTTTCAAAAGGAGTGGAAAGAGTGGTACTGATTTCTTGTTCCAGTGAGGAATTGTCTCATTATTTGCCATGACATTTTCCTACCTCTGTCTTCCCATCACAGGATGATTCTAGTAAGTAAAAGGTCCCTGCCTACTTCTACTAACATCTGCCTGCTAATATCCTTCAGTCTGTGAACCCCTAGGACAGGGCATTGAAGCCCAGTAGTTTATCGAGAGATGAGGAATACCAGTACAGGTAAAGGGGCTGGGAAGCACAGAGAGCAAAAGTGGGAAAATAAGGTTGTTGGGTTTTTGTCCATGCTAGTACAACATGCAAATGAAGGAGACTAAGGTAGCTATTAATAACTCTAGTTTAGAAAACAGAAAACAATTCTTAAATGTGAGAAAAGTGAGGATCTGGAACAGACTTAAAGCTGGAGTATTGGTGGGACACAAGCAGCTTAAAAGATAGAGGTTAATATACAAGGGAACAGACTGACCAAGAAGGTCCTGCCCATTCCTCTATTCTTAGGAGTAGGGATGCTAAGTGCAACATAGAAATAAAAGAGGATAATGAGGCATAAATGGAGAGACAGGAGGAGTGAGAAAATCAATGAATGAATGCATGAGTAGATTAATTTGCACTGGAGGGGAAATTTTCAATAGAGTATTTTAAATAAGAGCATGTAAAACCCTTACTAAAATTTGCTTTGGGTTGAAACACTCATTTTGCACCATCATAAAAACACTGAATGTGGAGAGATGTTTGGGGCACAGCTGTGACAGTTTACACTGAAGATGCTTCAATTGTTTGGATACCAGAAGAGTTCAAAAATCTAACAAATATTCTGCCAACACATTCAAAAGCGAGTAAATAGCTTAGCAAGCTATATACATTAGGATAAGCCAAAGCTAAAAGTTCATTCTTTCAAGGCAAGATGGAGAATGAACAATTTCCTCTAGTAAGGGAAGGTTTGACTTATCATAAGAACTAGGGAGCAGCAGTGATAAAATTGTGCAGTGGTTTGTGCAAACCAACAGATTGACTTGTCTTCAAAACCACCAAAATCTCTCTGGCAGCATCTTGTGTGAAAGGGTAGAGAGAGGTCATGTGAGACAAAGTTATCAAGATACCTCAGAGTCCCTGGGATGCCAGCCAGGTTGGAGGCAATTTTTTGATAATATCTAAAGGCTGTATTTAACTCAAAGGACGTTGATTTATAATGATACAGTCTTCATGAAAGTCAGGTGGTTTTATTTATAAATATCTAGAGCCACACTGCACCCACTGTACTCTAGCTGTGCTGTGACCCTACTATTCATACTCAAATCAAATAATCAGTGAATCACAAGGAATTCTGCCATTGTATTTTATTTTCTTAAACGTGTGCCAGGGTGTTACATACATTTCTGTCACGTCGTCTGCCTTCTATAGAGAAGTACGTATTCACTGGAAATCCTTGTTACAGCAACTAAGCCTATGAGATTAGGAAATGTTTGGAATGGTAGAAAAAAAGACCAGTAACTGTTAAAAGCAATTTTTTATAAGAAGTTGCCCATCTTGTATAGCAGATAACAGAGGATCTTCACTGCAACAGCATACCAAAGCAGTTATGTTAAGATTTTTAGTCAAGCCTAGACAAGAAATACTGTAATATGGTTGTATTACTGCCAAAACTACAGATAGCAAGGATGGGGTAAGAGAAGCACCAACTGATGAAAATAAGGGCAAGACCCCAAAGTGATGGCTGCTGCAGAGGGGCACAGTGTGATGGTGAGCAACAGGCAGCCACAGATGAAAACAAGCACAACAGGAAGCAGAGGGGGGAATCAGAGGAATGGGAGCTGATCCAAAACATCCCACTACCATTCTGCAAGGTATGTACTGTTATGTAACAATAAATTCAACATTTTCATATACAAATGAAATCTACATCTGTAAGCTTCTCCAGTGTAGACCAGGTTGGATATTTTATTGTGGACAACTGTAAACCCAGCTTTTTCTAAAGTTGATGTAGACTCATCTGCTCATCAGCCATTAAATGTACAGCAAAGGACAGTGCATCAGCTTGAAAAATTATTACACTAAATAGTATTACTTTCTTTCATGCAGAGTATAGCCTCATGGTGTTATCAAAAGAGATAACTGGAAGTGAGAATTGCAGGTGGCATATGTAATGTAATCACTTAAGCTCACAAAAAAGGGTTTGCCTCATATGACTTCAGTCATCTGTGAAATGGGTGGTTAATCAGAACCAGTCAGCTGCCTTCCTTGGCAAGTCAGTGGAGAGAGATGAGTTAGCCATCTCCCCACACCCACGTGTGCTCTGGCTGCTCAGGCTGAGTGTGCCAGCTTGCACCTCTGCGAAGGAACAGGTGCTTGCAGTCTCTCCAGTGTTAGAAATGGTGGGAATGATGGGCAGGTGTGGTCCCACCAGTGGGCTCCGATCTGTGCGAGGGGCCAAGGCAGACACACCTTGCTGTGTCTCAGTGAGAGAGGAGCCTGCTTTCAGAGGCAGTGACCTCTGCTGCAGCAGAAGAGAGCTTGGCTGTTCACCGTGCTCCCACCATTCCCATCCGCACCAACCCTCCACAGGGCAGCAGGGAAGATGGGACCGAGATTGTGTGAGGGCCTCGCAGCTCTGCTAAAGCTGAGCTGCTGAGCGTTATGTGCCAAAATGAAGTCTCAAAGGTGCTGCCTAAATCTTAGGCTGAGATTGCAAGGCTTGCTGATAAAAGGGGTTAAAAAAGATTTGTTTCCATTTGTAAATGTAGCATCAGCCCAACAACAATCACTGAGAGATTTGTAAATATCGATCTTGAAAGCAACATTTAAGCCCAGTCACTGTGTTTATACCGAGACCTGTGTTTTGAACAATAAAATAATTGCCTTCATTCATGCTAAGGGTTATTTGGCCTAAAGCAATATATCATAGATGACAGTTCTTTACCTAGCAGGATGTGTGCTGGACAGTTATTTCGTTTAGAAGAAAATGGTGCATAATTTCCAAAATGTAAGATATAAAAGGATTGGCCTTGTCTCATTGGCAGATAACTAGACTTTCACATTGTATGAGTTACATTAGAGTCAACAGGAGACATTAAACCTATCAATGCTATATTTTAAAGCATTTTACTGTCTTTTAACAACGTAAAATAGATTTGGTGTTGATAAAATCCTGCACAACATTTTGATAATACAGGAAAGAAATATGTTAAACAATTAAGACCTGTTTTTCACCTTTTAGTTTTCACATATTTCCTTACTACATTCGTGATGGACATGTTACTCAGAGTACTCTGAGGCAGGACTTTGTTTTTAAATAACTTCAACTCTTTCCTCAGTCTAAAGGATTTTAAAATATTTGACTACCATAGAGCTCATTCAGAAGAGATCAGTAACCTCAGTACATTTTAATTACAGTCTAAGCACAATTAAGATAATAATTCTTTACAGCATAGTTTCATAAATATTCTACAGGGTTATGAAATAATTAATAGATAACAACTTTCATGAAGTACTTGCTGACATTTTAATCCCAAGGTGTCACTATGGGCAGGACCTGCCTCTCAGAGATAGTGCAATTGAGACACTTGCCCAGGTGATTTATAACTTGGCCCTGGTTCCTCCTGCTGGACTGTCACAGAATGTCCATGAAAAGGACAGTGACATGCATCATTCTGTAGTAACCGTCAAAGAAGCTGTATTTAGTGACATCTGCACCTATGGTCCTCCAGGTAAGGATTTTGAATACACATGGTTTTAGAATAAGGAAAGAGCCAGAGAACTGATTTTGGAGGGAATGTTTTATTATCATCAGGGAAGTGCATTTTGCAAAGGCTTTGAAAGGCAATTAATAGCATTGAGACAAAAAAAAAAAAGGAGAGATTGATTACATCATGATTGAAGAACCTGCCAACTAGGCTTTTTGTTTTAATCAGTGCCTTTTGTTTCTTTTCACCCTGGCTTCCAGCTTCATCCCACGGAGCAGGAGCTGGGACGTCAGCTCACAGATGTCTTGCTGCATGGCTGGCAGGAGATGCTGATACTGAGCTGAAATTGCAACCTGCCTTTGGGAAGCAGATGCATGGGTGTAATTATACTAATCAGTGGACTTTTGCCCCTCCTACTTTTCCCATCACTTGCATCTGCAGTACTTTTATTGTAAATGAAATAGTATTATGTCACATTAATTTTAATTTTCCATTATATCCCCCACAGTTGGTGTGTGTCTTTGTAACTCAGGGCCCATTTTACAGATGATTCACGTAACAGTCAAAGTTACTAATTTTTTACAGGGCTGCTTGCAATACCAATTTTTACAGTGTTTCTACATTGCTCACAGACTTAAAATCTGGAGCCACTCATATTGCTTATTAGTTGAGCAAAATAATTGGAAGTGTTAGTGTAACTATTGTTTTATAGGGCCCCGGGCCATGGCATTGCATGCTGGAGATTCAGTGGAGCCTCTTGTCCCATCTGGATGGCTCAGAGCTTCCAAGCCAGCCTTTGTCTGGGCCAGGAAGTACCTTTCTTCATGAGCAGTCCCACAAGCTGTGATGGAGCAACTCAGAAGTACATCCATGCCACATGAGTCAGGACACCAGAATGTGCCCCTTAGGTGCTAATTAAAGTCCACTTCACACACAGGAATATACTTCCAATTATCCTAGTAGCCTTGGAATGCATTGTGGGATGTGGAGAAGAGCAGAAGCTATTGCAGAAAAAAAGTAATTGGAGCATTTAAATGACAAGGCCCTCGTGATTAGTCTGTGTCGTTGTGTGAATTATCCCACAATACCTCAGCTCCAGGTTCCAAAACAGATGCTCTTGTGAAGGTTTTTCCAGGACTTCCAAGTCCTGGCTTCTCAACAGTCAAAAAATCTGAGGAAATCTGGCTTTTTTAGTTTCCTTCTCTTCAGCTTCCCATGTCACTGCATGGTAAAGAGCCAAAACTATTGGCTGTTCAAAGAACTTGAGGGAAAATTAGTAAAGGCCAAACAAATTCGTCATTCAGAATGTTGTCCTGGGGAAAAAAAAAATCCAAAAATCTATTTCCATGGGCAACCTCAAGTTTATTTTTTTGTTTTGGAATGACTTCTTATTTTGGAATTTCACTTGGAATAGAGATTCAAAGGGTCTGCCAGTTCAAGCCTCTGTTGTGATTCAGCTGTTACTCATCCATAAAATGAATAACTTTATGTCCTGTTTCTTAATTCTTAGAAGTTTATCATCAATTTATCATTACCCTTCTTCATCCTTTCTCAAATACTATCCAAAGCATTATTCAGGAGGGAAATAAGGAGACAGCCCATCTGAAAGACTATGCTGAAGCCCAGGATATTTATTTACAGAGAGATACTGGGGTTTTTCTATTCTACTTTGCTTAAGAAAGTACTGTAACAAGCCCTTCCACCACTTTGCACCTAAAAGCTGTGAATCCAGTATCAAAAATACACTTCGATAAGAAAATCTGTGCCACCAAGTGGTCCCCAGTGTGCCCAGGGCATTTGCAAGCAATAATCACATCAGACTCCATTTCCTGTAGGTATTTCATTGCCTTCAGATGCACTTAAATTCTGTCTGCCTTGAAGCGATCTTGCAGTGAATACTTACATAAAGCTGTGATTGCAGACTGTATCCACACTTTGTGGTCTGTGTCAGCAAAATAAAGGGTCTCAATGCCAAAGAAGGCTTTGAGTTTAGCCATAAAAGTGAGCACAAATACACTCTAAGATGTAGGTAACTAGCAAAAGGGTGTTGGCCCTTACAGTTCTTATTCTTTTTGTGAAATAATTTGCTTTGACAAGTATTTAAATAAGCACATGGTGACAGGTACACCCAACAGTTGAGTACCTTTCTTTTTCTGGTATTGTCACAGTGTCACAATGGTAAGCATATAAAATGCTGTTGCCTCCAAAAGCAAACAAGGAGCTCTTTAGTAAGCTGCTACAGAAAGTCCTGCTCTCCCTCTTTTGACTTCTTGGTAAAGTGTCCTCTCAGAGACTCCATCAGTCTTCCCCTTTCAGGTCTTCCCAGAGCAGTCTCAAAGAAACAGAACAAATGTCACTTCTGTAACAGCCTCTGTTCCACCTTTGGACACAAACTCTAAACAAGCAGCACCAAAATGTTCCCAGAAAGTACCTGGATTTGAAAAATATTATCAGCATCCTGGAAACCAGAATCCAGGATGAGCCAGTTTTTAGCTTTGATTTAACATGTTGAACTGAGGGGTCATGACTGATGGGTTGAATGAGGATCCATGAGCAAGATAAGAACATATTTCACCCCCTCTGCACTTGGATGGATCTGCACATGTAGCAAGAAGAATAGAATTATTTTTCAATGCTCCAACAGAATGTCCTGTGATTTCTATCATTCTGAAGAAATTCATACTTGGAACACACAACTATATCATCAGAACTTTTTGGGAAAGGAAGAGATTGATAAAATTAGTAAGAGATGAAAGAAATGTTTAGAAGATGCCCACATCTGAGAATGAAGAACTGTTACAAAAACACAATGTATATTATCTATTCCTGAAAACCTGCCCAGCTGATGACTCTGCTGAAAGACATGAGAAAATATAAGCGGGAGTGACCATCAGCACCCCCATGACACAGAATATCAGTGATAGGTATGTAAGAGTCTGCTTTGAGGCCAGGCATTGTGTTTGGAAGATCTTTCCTGGTTTAATTTTGAGAGGGGAAGCCAGGCCTACAGCCCATTTCATTGTATTGTGCTGAGCAATTGTCTCCTTTTTATTCTTTACAGTGTCCTCTACTGCAGGAGTTTCATGAATGGAAGGCTGCAGGAACTGCATTCATTTTTGAAACTGGCTACTGAGGGACAGTGATAATGAGGGCTGATAGGAACAGCTGGAGAAAATGGCCAAGATGTAGCAATTTAATAGATTTTATATAAAAAATAGCATGGTGCTTTAGAGCTCCAGCTCTTGGCAATTAGTGAAAGTGCGAGGTGATTACAGCTCTGTTACGGCAGAGGTCTTCCTCTCTCAGTAGTCCCAGGTTACCATTCAGTGCTTTCACATACCTGCAGCACTGCGCCAATTACCATCCTTTGCTAGGAAATCCTTTTCATTTACATTGAATTAGGTCATTGCCCCGCTGCTTTTCCCACGAGCACAGGAAAATGCATAGATGCTTAGAAAAAGAGAGGAAGGACACTTCCCATTTCCCAAAGAAGCAGAGGCGGGCAAGTAAAACATCTGAAAAATGACACTAAATGTAAAACAATTCTGCCCTTCTACTTCTGTTTTCTTATTCCCACTGATCAGAGCTGCTGCTGAGAAGAAAAACCTGCCCAATATAACCACAGAATGGAACACAACAAAATATATACAGCTGCATATTAACAATGACAGGCTGAGCAAATTAAACCATAATTTTAAAGCACAGCATGGCCTCACAAAGGTGGCTTCCTCTAAAAGAGTGGCTATTGTGGAGGTGGTTTGCATCCTCTGCCATGGGCTTGCAAAAGACATGTCTGCCTTCTGTTGAAGCCCTGGATATTGGGGTGGTGTCAGAAACAGGAGCATAGGGCTCCCAAATAACACTTAGCTCCTAATCTTGCCAAAGTGCTTTACAAACATGAGGCTAATCTCATGGCAGCATGAGGAGGCAGGTGTTATCTTCTGCCCAAAGTCAAATGACTTGGGCAGCAGCACACGTGGAGTCACCAGAGTAGAGTCAGGGAGAGAACACAGAAAGGTTTTTTGAATCTTTCCCTGTTGAAACCATCCCTAACTGCAGAACTCATTTCTTTCCTCAAAAACTGAAAGGCAAAATTCACCATGAATGCCAGACAGCACCTTAAGTGCAGCGCCTTCAGTCTGTCACTGATGAACACCTAATATTTAAGGATTACTTTACTTCTAGTCAGGGCTTGTTGCCTACTATGGCTTTAACCAGGCTTTCCATCTCAGACTGTGAAGCTGGATTCATATTACTATGAAACTGGCAGTGGCACAAACTACTTTTACAAATCAGAAAAAACCCTTTTCCAGCTATTTTTGCCAAGCAAAGAAGCACCATTGGCAGCAAAATGTCTGCTTATGTAATCAGCCTCAGTTATCTGGGGCTGGGTGTTCATATAATTGGTTTAAAATATTTAATTAATGTTTATTAGAACCTCCCACAGGTTCTTAGTGCTCTGTGTTGCACTTGAGTTGTCCTTTGTAGATAAGACTCTAAGAGAACTGCACCGTAACTGTTTTGGCGAGGGGGAGACTGACAAATGTAAAAAAGCCCTCTGTATCACAGTTTTTTATGCTTTTATTTCAGCTCCTGTTTTACAGCTACCTCGCTCAAACTGTTAAACAGCAGCTGTTTACTTACAGGCACCACAGCAGAAAAGAGACTTGAAAACATATTACCAGTAGATGAGATGGCCTCAGGGGGCTTCCTCCATGCACAAGAGGATGCCATGGAGGAAGGTGTTATGGAGGGAAAGGAGATAATAAGGTATCATCATAGGTATCACATATAAAAGGGCTGTGAGAAGTGTAACCTATTGACATCAAATCTTAATCCTCCTGACAGGTGTTTGCCTGGTAAGAAACAAAAATTTGTTGATTTTCAGTTCATTTTAGGGTTGGTGAGGCCTGCTTAACACAAGCTGTTGCACTTGCTTGAATTAATGCATTTCCCAGCCCAGCAGCAGTAGCTGAAGCAGGGAATATCTCTTGGAAAAGTCTTTCATTTGGATTTTGAAGTTACTTGTGAAGGAAAAGCAACCTCTGGCAACTTGTCCAGGTGTTATTTTCCTTCCCAGATTAAAAGATCTGTCAGAATGACACTGGGAAGCTTGTGTTCTTTTTTAACCTTTCAACACTGCGTCCTCCTTCTTGCTTGTTACTCTAATGGCCTTTTCAAAAATGTTGCGTTTCTCTCTGCATATTCTCAGCCTGTGAAAACCTGTGCAAACTACACAACTGTCATAAATGACAGGAGTGCAGCTGAAGTCAGCAGCAATAACATCAGGCTCTGCATACAGAGTCCTATTATCAAATTTTTGTTTTGTTGAGAGGGGAAGGGGTTTCCTTGAGTATAATGAAGTGGTGGTTGGCTGCTTGCTGCAAATAATTTCTTATGCAAATTTTACTTAAGATTGTGCTTACAATTTTCTTATAGCACTGAATGGAGAAAATAAAGTCAGCCACACAGGGATAATAGTTCATTATTAAAAATATATATATATATATGTGTGTGTGTGTGTGTGTGTGTGTGCGGTATGTCATCTTCATGATAGAAAGCACGAAATCACTTTTTCGAGAGAAACAGGCATATGAAAATAATGTATCAACTGGAACACAGCTCTTACCCATTTAAGCCAGAATCTATAGGGAGGGAATCTCCCTGTAGCCATTTGTGTGCCCTGAGCCAGGGTGGGTTTCTGAGCAGCAGCTACCAAGAACCTCAACTCTAATCCTGCTCTACAACCACATGAGAGCAAAGGTTTGCACTGTAGTACAGCAAGGAAATGCTCATCCCAAGACCTCACTATGCGACTCAAGAAACAGTGGAAAACAATACTCTAAAATAATGTTTAATTTCATCATTGAATCTTTCTGATAAATGCAATGATGATTCAGTCATTCATTATTTACTCCAAAAGTGGATTAAAATGTGCCCACCACTGAAACAAAAGCAAAGCTTTTAAGCTAATATCAGTAATAAGCAATCCAGTCATTGCTTTCAGGTCTGAAAATATATGTGCTGCAGTCAAAAAAAGTTATTATAATTGTCAATTAGCTCAGTATAGTTAACTGATGTGTTCTGCAGCATCCTTAGAATTTAAATTCTCTAATTGAAAGTCATAAATTAAATAAAATTACAAAACATATTTTAATTCTTAATCCCATTATGCATGTACTGTATTTTAAGCATGAGGGAACCTGAAATTCACAGCAGATGTTTAATGAATAATCAGATCTGGAAGATACAATTTGTCATAGCCACAGAATTAGCTTGGTAAAAACCAAGCCTGACAAGTTAATTAAATAAGTCTGAATATATTGGATAGTATGAGTATTTGCCAGCATCTGTGTTGGGTTTTTTTGCTTTACACTTTATTTTGACACATAGAAAGAAGAAAGTCTATAGCTTATGGAACTACAAATCTTGACCAAAAAAAACCCCTTAAATATTTAATAAAAAACCCCTTAAATATTTATCTAGTGGATAAAATAAAATCCTTCATGCTTTTTACACAAAATATCCTTCTCAGAAAACTCAGCCAATATTTAAAAGAGTATTTTCATAAACGGTTTGACCTTACAACCCTTTAACCTGGTGAGTCACTCCAGATCATACTAAAGCTTACTCATGAGGAAGAATGTAATTTTTGGATCCTTAGCATCTGACCTCACAAAGTGTGATGCAAACTACCACCACGAGTGAGAAAACTATGTGCAGTATCAGGGTGCTGGAATCTCTTTCTGGGAGAGATGGAGCTTTTGTGCTCCCTCCTGGGGAGCTCCTGCTCTCTACTGACTACCACCTCTATCCATATGAAAAACAGCTCGAGTGGATCAAATGCTTGCAAGATCCAGCCGTAAGTGTTCTGACTCCTAAAGGGCCTAGTCTGGCAACAGGCTGAGAGTCTTCTCCAAACTGGCTGTGTATCTGAAATCCTTCATTATTGGGTTTTTTTTTAGGCGGTTGGCAGTGCCAGGAACTGCCTTGCCAAACATGAAATCCCTGCCTTCAGCAAGATTGTGAAACGTGTCTCTCCTGCCCTCCCTCCACACGGACAGACAGACGCACAAGGACACACCCACACACACCATCTACACACACACCTGGGATGTATGGGTGTATATGTATATATACATTAAAAGTAGGTTTGTTTGCTTTCTCTTCTTTTTTAGGCTTCAGGAAGCCTACGGTTTCAAATTCTTTCATGATGGCTGCCAACATCAACCTTTGATAGGAGGGGAAGGACAAGAAGGAGGAGTCTCATAAAATTGCATGACTTAGCTGGGATTCAGGATAAAACCTTGTCATTCAAAAAGAGCATGTGAACATGGAGAGCAACTGAACCAAGTCCACAGCACAAGTTAGCAACGCTTACATGGTTTCCCATTTTGAACTTTTCTATCTTGAGGTATATTTTTGCTGCCACAAAAGAGCAGGTAATAAGAAGCTTGGTATTTCTGTGACATTAAGAAACTGTTATCCTTTAAGTATTATTGATCTTTTGAACAGTTAGAGGTTCTACCCTTGGCTGCTGGTTTGTTGAAATACACCAAAAGATATAGTTTGTAGGAGTTGTCCCAAATAAATCTCCTGACACCAGAAAGCCACGTCTATTAGAACGATGTGGCTATAAAACCTCCCTGCAGCTGTTGCCTTTGCAGTGGACCCTGTCCAGATCCTCCCTCCCAGCACAGAGAATGTAAACAGAAGATACATTGCAGCCTGGGATGCTCTATTCTATAGTTAATTTTTCAGCTGAGAATGAGTTCCAATTCCTGTTCATGCTCTCCCTGACTGCAGATGAGGGGAGGGCTTTTCCTACTGTTTCAGAGGAGAGGCTACCGTGACAAGTCACACCAGAATCAGAACTTGACAGAAAGTCAGATTCTCTGGGCTTCTACAACTACAGTGCTGGGGAATTTGGTGGTACTTTGTCCACTCATACATATTCTCTCAAGGCATATTTATCCCCATTCTTCTACCACATCACAGCTACAGGCTGGATTAGTAAATAAAGCAAGCGTGGAGCATGGAATGGGAGGTTAAACGTCGCACTGGAAAGTCAGCAGTTTTAGTCATCGGGTAAAATCTCCTGTGACGGCATTCCTTTCTGAAACCTGATCCCGGAGAGAACAGTTTACAGAGCTGAAGAGATGCCAGGCAATGATCTACAGCCCTGGCCTTCCTGAAATGTATTCCTGCCAAGCATCTGTAAGCTGTCAAGTCATCTGCGTAGTCCTCACGCATGTGTAATACATCCTTGAGCCATGACTTTTCTCCTGTGATTCAAAGCTGTGTTTTCATGTGGCTCTGAGCACTTTAACTATGTGCAATATTGGGATACAGGTCCAAACAAAATAATTTTATATCAGCTTCCCTATTTTTAGAGGACGGCTTATGTTCTGCTTGGCTGAGTGAACATAAATAAATAAATGTTTGGGAATGGCCCCCAAACAAAGCTGGAAGTCTAAATGCTACAGCTAAATTCAGGCAATCACATGATTACGTGTGCCATCAGGACCTTACATCTGAAGGATGTCTTCAGACTTTTCCGGGAAGTTAGGATCTGTCAGAAGAATTGCAAAATTTTAAAAAATTTTCTTTTCTTCAGACCTGTTATTACATACAGTAATACTGTTGCTAGCTAAACATGGTTGGACTCAATCATCTTAGAGGTCTTTCCTAACCTTAATGATTCTATGGTTCTCTATACTTCTATGACCTGGGGGCTTTTCTTCCAGATTTTGGAACCAGGCGTGAGGGAAGGAGGAAGAGAAAGGACTTCTCCTTGGAAACTTGGATATCTGGAATTTTTTTTTCAGCATTAATCTGATTCCCAAAGAAACTGTAGCCTACATCATAAATCAACTAAATTAAATAAAATAATTTTCATAACACATTCCAGTAGTGAAATATTCAGTATGTGTAGAGTTTGAGATGAATGTATCATGTTTAGGACTTTTAGCCAACCTCTGGGATTCACGTTGCAATCACAAGTTGCCCAGAGATTAAAGCAGTGCTCAAAGACAGAGGGCAGCTCTTCTGCATGGGATCTGTCTGGCTGCATATAGAAAGGGGATATATATATATCTATATATATATATATAAGGATGCATATAAGGAGGCATGACTGTCTCCTTATTTCCTGGATAAGGTTGGGCAAAAATGTAATTACTTTTGTGATTTTATAAAACATTTCAAAAGATCTCTAAGGGTAGTACTACTTAATAACAGCATCCTGAAATGCCAGCTGAAGGCACTGCTGCTAACAAGGAGTATCTGCAGCTCATGGTTCCCCCTTTTACAATCTGGTTGCCAAACTCAGTACCGAACCTGCTGTGGTTTCCCACAGCTGTTTATCCTAGGATGTATTTGTCAGGTACACCTTTAATTACTGATACAATTATTTCCACCAATGTATGGGTTATGTTGTAGAAACCCATAAACTACATTATTGCCCTAGAGGTCATTATCCATGTCATCATCCACATATCATAGGCACAAAACCACGTGCTCTTTACTGAAGAAGTCTTTACTGTCATTTCCAAACACTTCTCTCCAGGAATTCTCCTGTAAATACCCTCCAAAATTCAAAGAGGTACAACTTTTGTTTGATGACTTTCTTGTTTTCACATGGAACCACCGTCTCATCTGAGAACAAGCCCAGCCCTTAAAACCAGCATACTTCCTGCTCCACATTAATTCTTCTGTCTCCATCAGGCACCAGAGATGGCTTGTTAGAGGTGGGGTCATTCTGCGTTGCAATGATAATTAAGATAATTTTCAGCACACAATGATATTTGATTTTTTTGCCTGCTAAAACAGACACTGAGAGGCCACCTTCCATTCAATGTTGCCCTACACCTTGGTAAATACGGTACTCTGAAAGAAAAATCAGCTAAAGCTGATTAAAGCTGCGGGCAGTTTTCTAATAAAGAGCATATTTTTGGTTCGATTGGCATGCTAGCCTCCCAGGACAGACAACATATACTACTTGGTATTTACTTTAGGATATTCCCTCTCTCCTTCTAAGATTACTGAAAACTTGACATGTCTACAACATTCTCCGTAGTCTTTGAAAATTACTTACAGATGACAGGAAGGGATCTGGTGGCCTCTCATATTTGTCTTGAGTCTTTTCCAATTAAAGAATTCAGGCAGTGGGAAAACTTCAGCTGTATCTGTTTAGCCAAAAGAAGCCCATGACTAAAAGCTGTTCAGCAGTCAAGCACAAAAAGTAGTGTGACAATTGAGTTATGGGAAAACAACAAAGTAAAATCAGCAGAAAGCATAACTTTGTGAACACCCGGAAAAAGTCAGTCTCCTGCTGTAGCTGTTACCCTTTGCTCTACTTCAAATAGTTATATTTAAGTGATTTCTTCTAGAATTTTTAAAATATAGGTGGTTTTGTTCACCATGCCTGGATTCATTGGAAAGGAACAGATTGCAAAACTGAAACATGCATATATATAAATTCTTTAGCAACATACAGCATTTAATTCCTGATTGGATTTATATAGTATTTGCAGAAGTGTCTAGTAGCTGGAAGGAGTAAGAGGAACAGTCTATGACTGATCTCTTGATCAACTTTGAAAATAAATGCTTTTATAGTTGGGTCATTTAGTCCTTGTATTCCTTGTATTCCTGTGTTCCTCTTTTGTCAGAGCCTTTGCTGTTAATAAAAATTTACAGTATGCTAGGTAAGTAGAAGGCAGTTGGATTACCAGGCGTGATGGGACCAGAGGCTTCCAAAGGCCCTTCTCCCTCCTCTGCAAAAGGAAAGCACTGAAGTCACACCACAGGGATAGGAGGTGCAGCATCACAGTCTCAGAGGTACAGCAGATGGCTGGGCAGATCTCAGATATCTTTGGCAATGAGGATTCAGTAACTCTCACTGTCAGAATTATGGAAAAAAAAAATTTAAATGGCCTTCCTTCAGCAAGAAGGAGACAGGCACAGAGACAGGACACACATCCAGTATTTCTATTTATGAGCCCAGAAGGCCCTGCTTACTAAGCAGTTTCCCCATTAGGAAAAGAAAAAAAGCAGAGCCTTCTGCAAAGGGCCTATTGGACCACACTGACTGTTTACAGTCAGCTGATACACTGGGAGAAGGATAAAGAATTTAAATATCTGAAATCATCACAATGAGGACTGTAAAAGAGAACAACTAAGTTATCAGGTGATGGCATGTGCTATAATTGCTGGATCATATGGAAATAACATTCAGCAGCTGTTATTTTACCAGCATTAATAACTCTAGTTCTCCCATAGACACAAAGGAATAAAAAGTCTGTCTGCTGCCTACAAATCTTAGATCAAAAGCCATAGGCCTCAAACAAGACTTTTGCCCCAAATGTCTGCATTTTATTATAGAGGTAGATATACAACATAAATTAGATGAACTAAAATATTCATTTGCCTGGTAACTATAATTTTCCCACCCATCATTCTGCTCCACAAAGTCTGAATAAATATGGACTTATGTTCAGTGAGTCACAGAAAAAATAAAATAATGCTGTTTATCTTTATGCGTCAGCCATAGCGCTATATGGAAGTCTTTATTCTACAATAAAGAGCTTATAAAGTTAAGTGAGATTTTACTGCCACAATAAGAAATTATTCTAGGCCTTTCTTTTCTGTGAAAAAGTAAAAAAAGAGAGCAAAAACTCCATTAAGTACAATTCTAATGGTAATCTTCATAAGAACATCTGCTTTACTTAAGACAAAGACTTAAACAAATATTTTACTGCAAAGGTGTTGGTAACCCACCTGGATCAGTGCCTTAGATCACCCTACAAATCTGTGACCACACAGCAAACAAATTGGCAGAGGTATGAGTCAATATTCTTTCACTCTAATAAAGAGGATAAGGCAGTTTGGCAAACTGCCTTGATTGCTGTTCGTCAGTATATTGAGAAAAGTGTATTAGCAGCCAGCCTGGTCACCTAAAAGCAGGACTCTGTAGGATTCTCCCAGTTCAAGGGCCAAATTCAGGTTTAGAAGAGTCTTGTAATTGTCCCATCATTGCCCTGACTTGACTTAAAGCCTTCCTCTGCAACAACCTGAGCAGGTCTTTAACTCAACCATTACCTTTCTAGCAACTCAGTTGCCTCCAGGTTGCAACACCCAGTGCCTGCTCTCTCTGAGACAGGTGAGGGAGTAAGTAGTTTAAAAATATTAGGCCAGACAGCACTTCCTCCAAAAGATGGTGCAGTATTTTATTAATAACACACTATGCAGCTTTATACTGTAATTGCTGCCTCTGAGCCAGAGGCAGTAAAGGAGGGCACTTCTGCTCTCCATGCTGGGCCTTTCCCTGGTAGCCATTGTGTACTTTGGACTTACGCAGTGGGCTCAAAACAGAAAAAACCCTTGTAAAGAAAAATTTGTTGGCCTTGAGTAGGAGGGCTTTCCAGTCACTGAGCTAAAGGGAAAGGGAAAGCAGGACGGCATCTTGACAGTGTGTCAAGGCCAAAAGCTTTTGTCAAAATTTTTCATGTGTAGGCTGTGCATCTTGCAAAGCAGATTCTTATAAATCTTTTCTTGATGTGCAGGAAGGAAAAAAGCAGAAATGTGGCTCCTTGGAAATTGCGACTGAACAGCAAACCAAAAAGCAGCAAAAGGGCAACCTCCACAGAGGTGGTTACTTGCATTGAGGAAGCTTTGCTGGGGGTTTCCCTCTTCTGGTCAGAAGATAGTTTTAAAGAGGCAGAACTTTGTGTATTGAATTTGGAATGAGTAACACAGGGAGACTGTGTGCCCAGCGGGAGACTATTAGAAACTTCTGTGTTAACATTTACTTTGAAAAGAGTTTGCACAAAGGCAACTCATAGCCGCAGAAGATAACTCCATGGACAGGTTAGCAATGGAACTATAAACACTGAGACAGAAGTTTAGGGTGTTTTTTTAAAGTATCAGCTGTGAATTCCCAGCCTCAGGATGAGTCATTTAGACCAGATGCAGCATTTCAAGGAAACATTTCTAATGAAGTGACTAAAGAGTTGGAGGATGCCTGACTGCAATGCATTCATAGGCATCCCATGGGTCAGGTGAAAAAAGCTGTTTTAGGGGCCCCCCAGGCCAGATGGTATTTGCAGATGATGCAGACAAAAGCCAAAAGAGGTGGAGTTGCCCATATAGAGGGAAGCCTCATCCAGAAGAGCAGGAGCTGCAGAGATGTCAGCACCCAACAACCAGAGCAACACATGAGAAGAGCTGTCCAGGCACCTGCTGCTCTGTGCAGAAATCAACAGCTAAAAAGAGTTGTGATTGGTGAAAATATGATCCATGGAAAATACTTACAAGTCTGAAGGGTGAGGAGATGTACTGCCTGAATAACATTGGGAGCTACTAATGACTGGGTGATGCAGAGTTCAAAAGAAATTAATCTCCCATCAACTTTGGGGGTGTGTAAACTCAGTGCATTGTTTTCTGATCGGTATTTCTATTGCTCTTGTACTGAGAGTTGCCTTCTTCGAGGGACCCTGAAGATGTTCTGGGCTACTGAAGCAAGTAAATGTGCTCTGGAGCAGAACTCCACAGAACCCCTCCATAAAACCCCTCCACAGAAATCTGGCAGGAAGAGATGTGGCTCCGAGGAGTTCTTTGGGCTTCAGGTGCTTCTAGAACGAGTATGGAGTGACAAAGATTAATTGCTCCCCATGACAGCTCTAAACTAGGTCACGGTGTAATAGTATGCCTAAGTGAACCTGTTGGAGTATTTGAAACTATAGCTGTGCCATCGGGTTTTATCCTTGTCAGGATGCTGCCTCATGTGGCATCAAAAGTTGATCTCTAAGTAAGAACAAAAATGTGATTGACATTACCAGATTCTAAGGACAACAGCCAAACATTTCACAGCATGTCATGGCAAAGAATTGTGAAACATCCCACTTTGTCTAGGTATTAAGGAAATATTCACAGAGGACAAAGAATAGAAGCCATTGCTCTAATGTAAGTAATTTACCTTAAATTTGCAAGGATTTGAGCATGTGACTGGGTGTGGTATCAGGTGATATACCACAATGTGCCTTTGCTTTTTTTTTTTTTTTTCTTGTCATAGTGGATATATGTCAGGCATTGGGTGGTGGAAAATGGCCTGACCACATCTACATCATCTTGAACTTCCCATACTGGAACTATTGAAAAAAACCTACTCAGCTGCTTCACCAACAACTGAGTCAAAGCTTTGCAATAGCTATAAGAAATATAATTCAAAATAGCAGCAAACTTTCCTGCAGTCAAGAGCTGAATGTGTTATTGGTTTCGACTGGGAGTCTGCATCATCTATTTACACTGACACTGACAAACTAAGAGCACAAACCACCGCAAGGTCTGCAGAGTACCTTTCATATCCATGCTTATACCAGAGATATTTCAGAGGATGAGAAATTATCTAATTTGAGAGATGAAAACTGAACACATTCAGGAAAACCCATAGGAGGAAGATCCAGACCAAGCCAAAAGATCTCTGAAGCTCTTTTAGAAGATTACTTAAGAAGGCTTAACTCTCAGGGGATGTCATTGGTTTCTGCACTGAAACCTTGAAGGGACAAATTGCACAGGATGGATGGGCCTGGCTGATAGAACAAACATTTTTGTCTCACCAGTAATCCAGAATTAAGAATTCAGGGTTATCTCCCCGATTTGAGCAGGCATTCTCACACTGGAGCCTGTGAGGACTGGTGAGCTTCCTTCAACCACAGAACTCACAACAGTGATCAAACTGATAATGCTTTCAAATTCTTGCTGAACAAAATAGGGAAAAGTTGCAGAGAGCACCTGGCTGTGATGCTGTATGGTTGTCTCTGTGGGAAATTGCTGTGTTTGTTTTATATCACACTTTTTGTGTTTGATGGATGAGGAGATGAAAATGGAAGTTGTGCCAGAGCTTTTACTCAGAGTGCTCCTCTAAGCCTTAAACTTCTATGTGTGAATGATAAAATAACCTGGAAGAAGAGAGATTTACATAGATAAAACAATGCCTATAATAAGGTCTTCATCCTAAGGTATTTGCTTTATTTCACATTTGATCCCAGCTGGGTGAGAAGAACACCAACAGAAATTTCACAGTACTCCACCCAGATTTTCTTCAAGAAAATCAGTTCTGTAAACTATAGGACCTGTGTCTGCAGGGATTATACTTTTTGGTCATATAACCGCACAGATTGAAAAGAAAAAAAGTTAAGTTCAGACTAAAAATTGACACTGCTGTATAAATAAAAAACAGCCACCACTTGTTTAGTGGGAGTAAGCAGAACATCTGGCCTCCAGTCCTGTAGCTGCCTGGCTGAACAGAATTTGGGAGCACTGAGGAGCTACTGCTGCCTAGGAGGAAGGGAGTGCCCAGCATTAGTCACCAGAAACCAGGTCTGAATCATTACATGGAGTCCTGACTCAGCAAGTTAAACACTGGTGTGAAACGGGAGATGAGTCCTCAGCACTCTTCACTGAAGCGGACAACTGCTGGGAAAAGCGGGGGACCCCAGTGACATGACTGCAGATCCAGGAGGACTTGGGACTGGGACAGGCCACCTGGCTCTTCAAGGGCTTGGACCCAGGCATGAGATATTGGTGTGCTGGGGGGAGGACATCCTGTCTCTGGGGAGGACAGTGACAACAAGAGGTGTATGGGGTGGCTCTGGGAGCGCACAGCCACGTACAGAGTTTGCCTTACCCCATCTATTTTTGCTCCCCCTGAGCAGACGATACGAAGGCTCACACTTATGCTGCCTGCACCCGAGAGCAACTGCCCACGATTACGCAAAGCAAATGTGTGTTTGGAGAATGCCACATCAGCAGTCCTCCTAGGGTGCACGGAGGATTAGAGCCAGCCCCGTATGATGTTTACATAAGAGGATTTGATCTGGGCTTCCTAGTGTGATTCGCAGGGCTCTGCCCTGCTGGAGTAGCTAAAAGTTAATTCCTCTTGCTTCTGTACTTGGCCCTGGCACTCTGCTTTTTACAGCGACTGCATCGGTAACAGCAATATTGCAGCAGTCATCACAGTCCAATTTTAACACAGGTATTTTTAATTGGCTTTTTTTTTTTCCACGTATTTTTCCCAACTGTATTTTTTGTGCTTACAAACTTATATTTCAACTGCAAATCCTGCTTCCTTTATTTAGATGAAAACCAGAACACTAACATTTAGAAATATAAAGTTGCCAGCACTGTTTAAACATCCTTCCTTAAATATGTAGGTTTGCAAAAATGAAACTGGTGCCTCTGTATTTTGACGAGCTAAAAATGACACTGGTTTCAAAGATATGAAGCATGAAAAGAAATGAAAGGTTAAACTATAAATAACTCAGTTTTCACTTGTCCTCCAGAAACTTACACAGCTTACTATACTTGCAGCCACTAAGGTACCAACTCATTTATCAGTGACCAGGTGTTTCCCTGTTTAAACAGAAGGCCAAGTAATTATTGACAATTGTGTCTGTAAAAGCAAATAAAACTGTACAGCAGTGGTTCTGACACTAATGGAACCAGCCTTAATCTGCTATGTGCAGACACAGAGCTTTTTCATCTTGGAGCAGGGTACGGTGTCTTTACTATCTCTGAGCAAAAGTCTACAGCCTGCTCAGTCGTAAGATCAATATGCTAGGTGAAATCTAGTAAAAAGTGTGAGAATTTCACAGAACATCACTGTAGCATCACTGCTGGGTTTTTATTCGGGATAATAGTTTTAAAAATATGCTTCTTCATACTTTTTCTTATGAATTTATATGTTTTCTATTCAAAGTCTTTGTGCCCTCTCTTCCTGCTTTTTGATCAGTGTAACCATTCTGTATCTCAGTTTTCTGGCTGTAAAAAGATCACAAGACTCACAAACCACACAAAAATCTAACAAAGCTTCACCTACCAAAAGCTTCACCTATGAGAATTTTTAAGTGTTTTACTTTGCCTATACTTTAAGAGCAATGTGCAGGTAAACTAGGAGGCATTGTAAATAACCACGTTTTGAAGGGGATTGAGAGTTTAATACCTGGAAAATTGTGACATGGCTAGCCCTTTTTGGGCTCAGGCTTGATTATGATACTGAATGATCTCTGCTTTCTACCTGGCATGACTTCTACTATGCAACTTTTTCATGCAGGGTTATGGTTAAAAGGCAGGTTATCACAGCTGATTTATCTTGGTTTGCTCTTCTTCTTCTTGAAGATTTGTTTGCTTCATTTTTAAGTGTGGTGTGGCTTTCTGGATAGTTCCAACACCAGCAGATATTGCTCAAGCAAGAAGTTTGACTCCTCAGATCCATCTGTCGTCATTTGCCCAAATGGTTCCCTGGGGATGCTTCTCTTACTAGTATTTCCATGAAAGCAGGCTGATGGCTGGCTACACAATCCCCAGCCAGGAAGTCCCCTTGGCTGCTTTTCATCTAGTTCCTTTCTTCTGACACATCCAGCTTTGGTGGGCTACAAGGAGACAGGCCTCTTCTGGAAGAGCTATTGAGTTTACTTGATACACTCATGCAATCATGCTGTGTCAAAGTACAATGAGAAGCAAAGGAACGTTGGCAAGAGAACATTGTGTATAAGCTATGATTAAGACATTAAGAGAACCATTATTTATTACTCAATTTTCTATCACAGCAACCAAGATCAAAGGTTTTTTCTTTTATTCCTCTAGGAAAACTTTACCTGGATCAAGTTGAGTCACACTATTCCATTTTTCTGCGGAACTCTCTCCTATGTGAGTTTTTCAAGAACTTGAAAATATACTTTCTTCAGCTCAGTCCTCTATGACCGTCTCCTCCCCATTTGCCACCTAAATCATTTACACACAAGTAAGTCTGGATTTTATTGCATACTGTTTCTTTTGGAGCCACAAGAAACCCATTTGCCTTTGAAAAGCTTAATTTCATTTCAAAGTAATTTTAAATATGTCAGTTTAGAGCTTGCTCTGGTTTTAATTTTTTTTCCTTTGGTTTCAATACATTGCCATTTTTACATTTTACTTGAACAATCCAAAAGGATTATATACTAAGAAATATGAAATGATATACTAAGAATGTTGTTGTCACAGGAAGAGTTTGCTTCCACTGCAGTGACTAGCAATTCACTGTGTGTCTGTGTACAACTGCTGCAGTAGCCATTGTGGGAACTAACTACTGCAACTAAGCAAAAGTGCCCATGCAGGGTGGTGCATGCAGTTGCTTATGGTCTGAGCCAGCTGGATGTTAGCCAGACTCGTCTGGGTATCAGGTAGCTGCACTAACCAAGAGCTCGGAGCCGTTGATAAGTCCTGCAGGGAGAACAGTTATGGTGAATGCACACACAGTGTCACATTGTCACGGTTTCAGTTTTCATATCAGAGCTGGCCTGCAGCCTGGTAGCTCAAAGTATAAGAGCAGGCAAGCAGCTCTCCACACCCATCCATAAAGATACAATCCCTGAGGTATGTATAAGGTCTTTTAATATTCCAGAGAGAATATCAGTTCCAAAATGCTCTGTTTTCTCTGAGTTCTCAGTTCTCTCTGTTAGATTAAATTCCACCTCCACCCTGATGCGTGCCCAGACGTCTATGCCTCAGTTTGGACAGGCAAGGCTGACAGCTCTTGTGTTGCTCGATGGGAAAGCAGAACCTGGAAGAAGAGCAGCAGGTTCTTATTAAAAACAAATTTCTTCCAAAAAATTAACTAGTCATGCAGGAGACTCAACTCAGGCTTCCTTGGCCCTCCAACCAACCACAGCTCCTCATCCAAGGCACCACTTCATCTTTTGAATCTTTTTGTACTCTGTTGCATAACAAAAGACTGGGATGTCTCATACTCAGACATATTTCAGCTTATGCAGACTGGGATTTGATAGACACTAGATAGAATTTTGCAGGAGAGTAAAACATGCTAGCCCAGTTAGGATGAGCTGGCAATGGGAACTGCAGCAAATTCCTGCAGTACTGGCTATATCCCATTTGCTCAGCCCCATGCTGCTACCAAAGTGTCTTGCAGGAGCTGTGTTAGTCCTGTCCTGCTCAGCTGGTGCCACTTCTCTCTTTTTCTGGCCTTTTTTTTTCTGCCCTGCCTGGTGTGTCCTCTGAAGGGTGAAAGGGAAGAGACAACACTCATGAGCTCTGCACTTCAACTCCTCAGACCTCACTCTTTCCCCTGGAGCCTTACAGCACAGAAAGGACTGCACAGCACACTTTAAAAGAAGGTGAAGAGATCACAAACAAACATGGAAGCTGAGGGAATAGAGCCTTGAATATTCATATTGGGGCTGTACTGGGGCTAACCCTCACCCATAAGTATCTCTGTAGTGCTTCTTGGGAGCCTTTATTTCCCAGTGAGAGAGATGAGATAGTAAGCACTTGAAGACATGTTAAAGTGATGTCAATCAGTTCACAGCAACAGAATTTCAGGGAAGATCTTTCCAAACCTACAAGGCCATACCATGAGAGTCTACCCTAGCCTTTGGTCTCTTTTTTTTTTTTTTCTATTATAACATGCAGAAGTGAAAGAGAGGCTTACCCACAGCAGCAGAGAGGAAGTCAGACAAGAGTGAAGACCCATCATTTATACAATCCAACCCAGAAACAGAAATGAAAGAGACAACAGCGGAGCAAAAGAGAAGTGCATATGTGAGAGGCTGTACACAGAATGCCAGTACTAATGATAACCTAGGCTACCTGAAAGGACAGGAAAGTCCAGACATCCCCTTACTTATACTTCATATCATAGAGCATATGACTCAGTTAAGATGGAGAAAATATTTAGTGTTGTCTAGAGGGCATTGAGGTAATCATCAAACTCCTCAAGCTCCTCCAGAAGCGAGACTTTAAAAACACAGACCAGAAGACACACCACATGCATAGAAAGCAGTAAAAACCAGATTGAACCATTTTCAATTTTTAAGGTATTTAATCAAATTCTACCATCAGAATTCCATCCTGCCTTATCCTGCAAGTTAATCTTCACGTGCAGATGTCTCTGACTTCAGTCTCCTTTGAGGATGAGGGGCCCAGGCAGCAACCGGAATCCACAGCATTTCATGTGTGCCCTCTTTGCACGCTTCATCTACTGTTCTGTTCAACTTGTAAATTGAAATCAACAGTACCTCATAAAAACTGCCCTCCTATGATATAGGTTCCATGAGCACTGGCAGGTAATCTGGGACTGATAAACTCTGGCCAGGAATCTCAGATGGAGATGTCTGTGACTGAGTTTCTGAATCTGCATGGAGACAACTGGATAAATGATCAAGTGTGTTGATAATTTTAAACTTCCCAGGAAAATGCACTTCAGCTTGAGTATTAACTAACATCCTTTCACCCAAGCACAGAAACCCTTTGGCACTGGCACATCATTGCAATGCTATTGGATGTGCTCATCAGAAAAGATAGCACATAGCTGGGTGTATCACTATTTTGGTAGAATCCAATTTAATTGAAAGAACAGGTTTCCAGTGAAGTTTCAACGCTCAGAAAAGCTTTAGGAACTTAAAGATGCAGTCCTGTGTATCTTTGGGCTGAATAAGATATTTGGTTCATCAGCATTCTGTTCAGGCTCATTTCTTTTCTATTTCTTTCTCCTTTCTCTGTTTTTCTATTGCATCAGTAGATTACTTCTGCAGTCATGGATGTTTTAGCATGAGATGCCTGCTCTTATGGCAGAAAATTCAATACACAGGATTTACCATAAAATAAGCAGATAGCTAGCATGATTCTGTGGGTACCACACTATGATACCATGTCAGCAGTCTTGGATTTCTACCAGACTATGATAGAGAGGAGGACTGTGTTAGAAAGTTCCAGCTTTGCTGAATCAGTGTGGAGTATGGGTGGAGTAAATATCACAGATCTAGCCGTCACACCGAAATACCTATCCACTACACTGAAATTGTGGCTGCCAAACATTGGGGGAGGCAATAATAATGTGCTGACAGCAAATGAGGCTGTATTGCTTGGGGAGTGAATCTGGAAAGTCTGGAGCATACTACCAAGACATGTAACAAACACATGGTCAAACAGGAGCAGTTCCCTTCACTGACAGTACTCTTACAGACAAAGCTAACCCGGTGTTGAAGTCTTCTGCTATGTCAGGTTTTGAGGTGGGATAGAGCCCTTTGTGTTCTATCTCCCATATTCACTATGACCCAGTGCACAGCACTGCATGGGATAGGGCATGAGGACACTGCAAATGCATTAGGTCAAGTAACAGTCACTGTACTACAGCCACATAACACCCATTTCTAGCCAGCCTCCTCCATGCCCCCACCTTTTTATATATCAAACCTATATGCCAGACACAACTAATTAGGTCATCCCAGATCTGCCCGGCCCACTCTGCCTGGTGCCAGGATCACAATAGGACTGAGTGGCAATGACATGGCATTTGAAAGACACAGATGTAACAGTAGGGAAACCTGAATTGGTGGTCAAATTAACGAGGCTAATGCTTATTTCATGCATCTTTCCAGGTGTGTATCCACAGCAACAGTTCACATCCCAGTTCACCACAGTGATACTACAGCTAGCACTATTGCCAGCAAGATACTGCATCATTTCTTTTATTAGAGATGTGGCAAACCAAAATCACTCAGACTATCATGGCTTTCATCAAGGCAAAGCTGAAAGTGGGCTCTCATTGGGCAAGTGTGTATCAGATTATGAGCCCTATCAGAAGGTCATCATCCCCTTCTCCAAGAAATTAACTTCTGGATCATTACATTTAAATTCTAAAATGTAAAATTCTTAAAGAAATTAGGGATTTTTTTCTCATGGGATTAACAAAGATCATATGGCATACCTTGGATTTTAATTTAGGTGGATGATCACATGAGTGATTAAGAAAATTGAAGCAGAACAAATAACCCACCCACCTCCCCAACTTACCACTGTTTATCTAGAAAATAAAATCACTGAGTAAAAAGTAAGAAGGGTTCACTGAAAATAATTCTTGTAGACAATCCTGAATATTAAAATCCTAATATATCACATCTCCCCTGCTTTCTTCATGCTCAAGTTTCACAACACCACCACGTTGGAAACAAAGCCCTCCAACGACTTGAAGCTAGCATGGAAAATGAAGCAGTGGGGGAGCCCTGAGCCACTGGTCCTCAATGCAGGGCTGCCTTCAGCACACAGGTCCAGTATTGGCAAGGAAAAGACACACCACAGATCCACGGGGTAGTAAACCCTTCTTTAGGGTGCCCAAAAACATAGCCAATGATGCAGAGCACTGAAATGATGCAGAGTCATTCTGGCAGCTCAAGTTTATTGAAACATTTCCAAAAGGACAACTTTTCCCTAGCAGACTCAGTAGTGGTATGTGCATTGTTTCTCTGTCATCCATCATAACACTGAGGTAAATGAAGCAATTTGAGGAAGAGCAACAAGCATTATCTGGAAGAGTGGTTTTATAGAGAAAGGTTAAAAGAGCTTAATACATCCAGTTTTGTTAAAGCAGAGGTAGATGGAGGCATGTCTCCAGACAGAAAATGCTTAAGTAATGCAAACCTTAAGGATGGAAAATAAATACTTGGGCTTATATGGGAACAAGTAGAAATAAATGAAAAGAGGGCAGGGAAAGACTGAATATCAGAAAATCTTGTTGGCAGTGAAGAGCAGAGCCTGTGTAAACTTTTCAGAGGAATTTTAAAAGTAATTTAAAAAATAATTTGAAAAATACTAATAAACAAGCTACTAGGATTAAGTGTACTAGCAGAAGAGTTGATTGGATTACACAACAGCCTCCTCTATCTCCATTTCTTCCTTTGCTCGGTTCATCTTCTACCAATTCACAATGTACAACATTTGACAAAAGCAAAAAGAAAGTAACCTGAGGCACATTCAGGACAGAAATCTCAGTGCTGATTTAAGAGAGTTCATGTGCTCTCAGATCCTGAGAAATGGACCCCACAAAAATTTCTCATTTATTTTGAGTGCAACATCACTTGGATTTGATCCATGTCCCACAGATGAGGTAACTCCCTGCAGGACAGACAAGGTGGTTCAACCAATGGATTATTGTTTTTGGAGTCTGTCAGGCAGATAATCTCTAGTGAATACCAGCAGTTGAAGATGTTACAGCTTCTAACTAACCAGACTGACACTCTCCCAGAAATTTCTGCCTCCATATCAACGTGGCAGAAACCACACATCTGTATTTTAGCAGTTCTGGTTCCTTGCCCAGAAAAAAAACCTGACTATATATAAACTATCAACAAAGATATCTTACATGATAATTGAATGCTGGCACTTCGGTGTGCTTAGGTGGAATACTTTAAACTACCTCAGCTCAGTAAATGTATCAGTCTTTAGGTACTCACCTTTTCACTGAGGGTGGACCGAACACCACACTCTTCCGGTATTAACTTTACTCTGTTCTAGCAGTCATGCTAGCAAAGCTGACAATGGCTGCAGCAATCAGAGTACAGCTCCCCATTTCAAAGTCTTTCTGATGTGTTCTCCTGTAGAACAGGGCATTTCTTCATCTGATGAGTCAGCTATTGAACCTCAGTGTCTAAATATTTATATAATTTCTGTTTATGAACACAAATACATTTCCATAAGAACTATATTCTATGTCTTGTCATAGTTTATTACAAGAAGCTTTTTTTCCAGTATGGAAATTGTTTTTTAAAAACTGTTTAACACAGTCAAGCAATACTGCAGTATCCAAATGTTAATATTTATACGCACTGCATGTATAAATGAAGCAACTTGAAGGGTCTCAAATACGAATGAAATAATATAACCCAGATTAAAGCAGAAATAAATTATTGGAATGCTTTTTTGCTTTATCATTTACAGACATTGGACCATATTGTATTGGTTTTCCCTGCACAGAAAACAGTGGGAGTCCTGGACAAAGATGAAAGGGAGAATATGTACTGTGAACTGTTTGTTTTCTACTCATAATATCTTTTTCAAAAGACATTTTGTATTTAGAACAAATAAAAACTGCCCATGTTTTAATGCCGTAAAGTTGAAGATTCATAGACACCAAAACAGTAGGACTCGTGGTTCTTCTCTCATTTATATCATGGCCTTTTTTTCCTTAATAGCACAGTTGGCATTTCCATTTTTACTCCAAGGCAGATTCTGCCATGCTTACATCTTAGTTTCATTAGAGTTCCCGTTCATTTTAGTGGGTAGGATGCTCTACAGCATGAATTACGAGAAAGTCTGGCTGCTTCATTGTGCAATACTGAATTTGAAATACGAGAAATAGAAAATAGATGACTTCTTTTTCCAGAAGAGTAATGCGCGTACAGCAGAATCCCAGTTAGGAAGGTAAAATCAAGATCATACAAGGTCCACTGTAATAAGAAAGCATCACCAACTGCTGTTCGTCTTTCTGAGTTCTTAGGTTTGATTGTGCTCTTTGATGTACATACCTAACCCCCACAGAAGTCAATATGTGGGCTTCTGCTCACAGCAGTGATCGAGCTTTATATTTACTGTGGTTTGGGTGGTTCTGAGAACTATGAACAGAGACTCAAGCTCATAAATCACCGATTTGTATATACCCATTTTCAATGCAGTAGTCAAAAGATTATGCAACTTCAAAAAATTAGTAATTACACAGAAGCCTTTGGTTCCTCCTCACGTCTTCTGGAAATGATCACTACTGCTGGGAAAGGTTTTGACCCAGTACTTCTAACTTTCCATTTCTCCCTTGAAAACAAACCTCGTTGATGCTGTGGCCATAGTTCAACAAAACAACCATATCCAGACTTTCAAGGTGTCTTTGGGGAGTTCTAACAATAAAGAACGACTGTGTAAGAGCCATAACAAACATTGCTGTTTTTAGTTAGGCTGTTAGTCAGTCCCTTAGAGACTCTGGATCTATTACACTACCAAGATCTGTTATGCTGTTGTGACAGATGAAACTCAATGATGTGTTCAACCACTTCAAACCCAGCGTGACGTGTTGATCAGGTGGTGAAATGAGCAGTTAAGAATGGCACGTGGGTGCATACAGCTTTTTAATTCTAAAAAGCTAAGGCAGTTCTTCAATGAACAGAGTGTACTGCAGACTTTTCCTTCCCATGCTTTATCCAAGATGACTTTGGGACTATTAGTCTTGGACAGATGATACCAGTTCCCATCCCTTACTGGAAGCATCACCACATGGCACACCTGTATCACAACCTCTGTCAGCATTGGTTCCACGGACCCCTTTCCCAGTGTAACCTCCTCTTGACAGACACCAACTTCATACATTTAACAATGTGCCTTCTTCCCCACTTCACTCCATGCGTTCCCAAAGGCCTTATGGCTGCGCGTGTCACCTAAACAGACAGTGATAGGTACACGTCTTCCCTCAACAGTGGCAGACGCGTGGTGTCACGCCCTGGATCCAGCATAGGATCCCACCGCACCTCAGGCGTGCAAAACCACCCTGTTCTCCGGTTCTACTGCGGCCGACGGTGCTGTGCCGATAGAACCGGCCCGGCCCAGCAGCTGGGGTGCGGGGGGATTCCCTCAGCGTGAGGGCTACCGACACCCGTGCTGCACAACACTCCGGCCCTCCCGCAGGGAAAACAAGACACGGGAGAAGGACAGGAACACCGGAGAGAAACGCCCCCGTCTCTCCAGCGAGGCCGCGGGGCGCCGAGCACAGAGGGAACTGCCCGCCCATCGCCATCTTGGACGCGGCTGGGAGAAGCCCCGACAGCCTCTGCAGGGAACGACAGCGTCTCCCGGCCCTCCGACAGACGGGGAGAAGAGGGCGCTAAAGAGGCGGAGTGACCCCACCGCGAATAGCCGACACTTACAGAAGATCTAAAATCGCATTTTAAAAAGCGGTAAAAAAAAAAATTGGGGAAAAAAAAAAAAGCCAAAGCGACCTAGTAGGCAACCCTGTGCCCAGAGCAGGCGGGGTGAAAACCCAACCACCTTCCCCGCACTTAAAATGGCACCTACCGCGCGGTAGGGGCGTGGCCTCTCCAGGGGGCGGGGCGGCCCGTGACACGCGCGTCAGGAGCCGCACCGCGCGCTCGTGGGGGCGTCCGCCCCGCCCCTCCC
>VXAZ01005904.1:887897-925385 GCA_013399875.1 Gymnorhina tibicen | reverse complement strand
CGGGGTGGGGGGGCGGCTGGGGAGGCGCCCCGGGGTCGCCGCCCCTTGTCCCGCATCCCGCCGGCTCTAGCACTCCGCCTGCTCTGGTATCCCGCCGGCTCCCGCATCCCGCCGGCTCCCGCTGCCCTGGGTGTGCGGGGAGTCGCGGCGCTGCCTCCCCCGCCCCGCCAGCGCGGCTGCCGGGGTGCGGGTGTGTGTCCGTGTCCGTGTGTGTGTATGTGTGTGTGTGTGTCGCTGACGTTTCGCGGGGGTTTCTCCTCCCTGACAGCGGCGGGCATGGAGCTGGAGCTGCCCTTTAAATAGGGGAAAGGGAAATAAATAAATAAATAATTAAAATATAAGGCTTTCTCGCGTTGAGCTGGTTTCCCTGCGGCAGGCTTCCAGCAGGAGACGAAGCCAAGCCAAACAGACGGGCGAAGCTGCATGAGAAAGGGTAGAAATGCACGCTTTTGCATGGATTGGATTTTGATCCCTCACCAAGTGACAGTGGGACACCCCTTCTCCTCCCCGAACTTTTGACAGGTGTCTGGAGCCTTCACGGGGTTGATGGCGTTTTCTCCAAACTTTATGAAGTCCCTGTCTGACTTTCCCTAACTTGTAGTGTATGTGATTTTGGCATGAAGTCTTTTCATTGTGGTTTAGCAAGGAAAAAAAGCCCCGAGCGAAACACCTAAGCATAATCTGTAGCATTGCTGAGAACAGCTTTCAAGCATTTCCAAGGTGCAGACTCGTAGTCTACTTGAAAGCATGGCTGTGTGGCAGCATTAAAAAGCAGCAGGTAAATATAATGTATTACAGAAGTAGGTGAAACAGATTTACTTTGGGTGGACAGGAGAATTTGCTTTTCAGGCAAGTTGCCACACCGGAGGAGGGAGGAGATTGAGGTCTGACAGGCAGAAAAAGTAAGAATAAAAAGGATATGGAATGGGGGCTTAGCAAGGAGGAACTCGTCATGTGCCTAGACCAGACATGAGGGAAGAAATACATCCTAATAATGCATGTATAAGAAAAAATGTAGCTATATCTTAATAAAGAAGGGCTCAATTTCGGTCATTTCCTAGTAGCTGCTTTTTACAAATATGATGATGTTGATATTAAGGTCATTAAAAACCCCAATCAGTTGTTGCACAGCCACTCTTGTTCAATTGACTTTGTCTACAGAGAATGTAGAGAAATATTTAGAAATGTTTAGAAAATGTTGTGAGTATGATCCCATATCCTTAGAGTGATAAGAATGTGTAAGTTTGTCAGTGTGGCCTGTATTGTCTGGAGGTACTAAAAGAGTTCAAATGCTTGAGAAATTCCTTTTTCTTAACTCTAATTGTGATTGCATTCCTTCACAGGTAATAAGTTATATGTGTTTATAAGCTTTGTCAGTGATGTTGTGTACTGGTATGATGGAATTGATTCATGCCCTAAAAGTTGTGACAGCTGGGGCTAGGGTCTGATTTGGTTCATCTGTGAAGAAGATACTGGGTTTTTTCTCTATGGACTTCCTTGGCATTCCTAAATAAACAAAGGCAGTTTTAGATTCACAGAGTTTGAACAGGTATGATTGAAGCCCTTCCAGAAAATTGAATAGTTTGTACTGATAAAGTTTCCTTCTGTTTATACAGTCTATTACTTAAAACTTATCCCAGCAAGGCATCTGTTATTTTCAAAAGGTGAATTTGTTTCTCAGATAGAACATGGATTTCTTTCAGTCTGTAGATATATGACATGTGCTTTTTTTGCCAAATGTTCTCCTGCTTAGTGTAGTCTATGAGTGGTACATTTAAGGTCACTAATAAATGTTTCTTTGATGTTTGTTTGGGTTTTTTCTTAATTATTCATCTTTTATGGACTCCTGAGCAGAATTCATTGGGAATCTGGATTAAAAGAAAGCAAAACAAAACATAAACCAAGCAATAGTTTTAAAGCAAGACAAAGATTAAAGGAACTTGTGAAATCTACTGATTCCACTGATCTTAAGCTACAATATAAGTGCCAGTCTGCAAGAGGTAGGGACTGAGCACAGGAGAGGAAGGACCACTTTGGACACTGGGCCTTTAGACCAAGGTGGGAGCACAAAATGAAACAGTAGTTGAGAAGAAAGGAGGGGAGGGTGTTCAGTCTCTGTCCTTCAGTGCCTTAGCTTTTACCAGGTTGTCTCGAGTTAAATGTAGTAAGACACAGTTTAAAAATAATAATCAGGAAGCAGTGAAGTAGCTAGGAATATCCTTTCCGTCTCCCAAATGTGGGCATACGTTTTTCACTACAGCTGCAGGAAGGAAGCTGTGGAGAGGGATTAGGGCTGAGGCTGTGCATTGTTGCTCCTGAGCACTGCTGAGTTGAAGGTGACTGTAGTAAGACATAGTGCAGTATGTACTCCAGAGAAGTTGCTACAGGAAAAACCTGATAGAAACAAGTGCCAGGTGAATAGTGTGAGAAGAATAGATCAGAATATAACAAAAGTGAAAAATGAATGTGGAGGACACTCTTTTCCTCTTACCTTGCATATACGTGAGGAGAAACTGGGGGAATGATGGAGCTGATGGAGAGAAGATTATGCTGGCTTTATGTGAAGAAGGACCAGCAAGCAGTTCTTTATGGATGGAGCTGTTACAAGTAGAAAGATGATTGATGCTGGAGTATTCCAGATAGACATGACTGTTTCTTACCCAATCTTAGTTAAGGAGTTTGAGGGGGGGAAAATGTGACATAAACATTTTTGCCTAAAAGCAAGAAGCAAAACTGAAATTGTTTGCATGTTTTACCTGTAAATCAAAGTCTTGAGGAACTGTGACATTGCTGTACACTCTCTCTGTGCTAGAGAAATAGAACTTGTGGAAATTATCTAGTATCTGAACAGATAGCATAGCAAAGAAAACTGCGTATGAACCATCCAGAGAACCTTAAACATCAGTTTCAGACTAAACACTGATATGTGACTTTTCTTTTTTTGTGCCTAGCTGGATCCTCAGTGCCCATGTATTGCTGAGGAATGAGTATGACTGAGAAAGTTGTAAAATTTTATTGTTTGTTTTTTTTTTTTCACTGAGGAAATCTGTGAACCATTGCAAAAGAATGACATGTCAGGAAAAAATTTTGGTCTCAAAGAGCTTCTTGCTATTTAGGAGGGGCAAAAAATAGCTTTAGAGTTTCTGTGGCAAATATGTACGATTTTCAGGATTTTTGGAAGGCTTATCCTTTCCTAGTGTAATTATCGCATTCTGTATTGCCACATTGAGGACAGCTATCAGTTTATATTGGTGTGCTTTTTGTTTGGTGTTTTGTTTGGGTTTTTGGGGGGTTGTTTTGTTTTGGGTTATTTTGGGGGGGAAGGACACACGACATACACAGAACAGCCTTCTGGGTTTTAGGTTGCTGGAAGCCATAGTAATGCCATAACCCCATGGTAAGTAAAGTGTTTTGAAGACAAATATCTGACATGAGGATGTTTTTTTACCTGAACAATTTTGTGTTGGTTCCCTTATTTATATACAGTTATATTTATTTATATATTTTTAGAAAATCTTCATTTTATACGGCTAGTTTTTTTTAAAAATCCCCTTGTATTTGGTCAGCTGACTGAAAGCCTGTTGAGACTACTTTGATAGTTCTCTTACCTACCCATCTGCTTACAAAATAGGTGCAGGTAGAGCAAAGTTGATATTTAGCCTATGTTCAATCCCTGACTGTAATTTTTGAAGTTACATCTTAGTGCTGGATCTGCAAAAAATTTCTGTTTAAACATTTACATTGTGATACCAGATAGACCAGTGAAAATAGGACATTTTTCCCTAATGCTTGATGTATTTTCTTCTAGCTTCCTGGAAACTAAGTTAGTTACTGAGTGTAAGTGGGATATTGTCATCAGAGCAGTGCACTGATGTGTTGGAGTTCTGGTTCCATTTTTGTCATTCTTTCTAATCTCAAACAAGTAACTTTTCCTTTTTGTTTTTTACTCATATCTAAAATAGCAAACTGGGATACTTCACATGAATATCAAAACTAGATTAATGTTGGAAGATGATTGGGAGAAAGCTTATTTGTTTAAAATAATAATATAAAAAGTCTATTCACATATAACGCTTGTGTGTCATATTCTGCTGTCAGAACTAATCTACAGCATGCCACCATTTACTTCTATGCTGGTGTTTTGACCCTGACTTAAATCAAAATGTGATTCAGAAAGAATGACCTCAATCAAACTGAAAACACTCCAGCAGTTGAAGTAGCACATCAGAATCATGAAGACTGTGAGGAAGACACAGTGGATAGAAATTGACCATGCTACCTCACTGTGGTTTTGAAACTTAAGTGTGGGACAGCTGATTGGGTTTGCACTGTCTCTTTGCTCTTGTGAATGAAAAATATTGACCACGTGCTTGGATTGAATAGTCTCTTACTTGCTTGTGAAATCTTCGGACTAAAATAAAGGAAAAATTTTACTGCAGTGGACAGAAAGTTGAGACCCCGTATTCTCCATGACCTTCAGTGTAATCTCGAAGTGGGTGCTATTCCCTCCCTGCAATTTTCTCCCTTACTGCTGTGCAGTTATATTGCATGTGTGAAGCAGACTGGGGTCCCCTCACCTGCAGAGGTCCATTGAAGGATGGTATGCTCGGTTCAGGGCCTTGGGTTGTCATCTCTTGAAGGAACTTGCTATGGATTTGTATAGTGCCCAATATGATGGAATCCCACCAGAGTTTGCAAAAGTTGATAGGCTTTGCATAGTGCCTAATATGATGAAATCCCACGAGAGTTTGTAAAAGTTGATAGGCTTTGCATTATTTAAAGGTTTCGATTGTGATTTTTTGTGAACGATTGCAATATGGATTGCTCTGAGTCATTTGGATGTATTTGTGCATGTTAACATTTTCAGCTGTTTGCAGTAAAGCGTGGACATTTGCTATGTGTCACTTTATTTCAAAGCCTACCCAGTTTTACACTGCTTGAAGTGATACGTGTTATGGTTCCATGATGTGATTTACTGAGTCTGAAAGTTCAAAGCATCTTTTCAAACAGTAAACTTGGTAAATGACCTGGGAGTCTGACAGTGAATGGTGGCTGCTGTGGTTCATGCATAACTAGCAGTAAAAGTTATGTGACTGAAGCACAGGCTAGAACCAGTTTGGTTTGTTCCTCTGTTTGTGGGTTTGGCAAGAGTAGAAGTCTATAATGATGTCTTTTATTTCTCTTGCTCATACCTTCTGTCCAGTGTAGCACCCCTGATTTTGTCACTCTACAGCATGAACTTACCTGGGTATAACAGCAGCTCAAGAAAGTGCCTTTTTTTTTCTCTAAAAGGCAGCAGTTGAATTAAATTTCCGCTCTTCGTAGTAATAAATGGGGGTACTTGGAACTGGACTGAGTAATACCTTGAGCAGCCTCCTTTAACTGGATGCTCTCTGATCAAGTGACTAGGATAGAGCCTCCGGGGTCACTTCCAGCCTGTGTTATCCTGTTGTTCCAAAAGTTGAGCACAATTGGTCCTTACAGTGGAAGCAACTGATTTCATACATTCACACTGTGGGAGTCACCAAACTTGAGTTTAAACTACAGTTATTTTAAAAACAGTAATTCCTGTTTTTCAAAAAATTTGTGTTAGTATTTCAGCATTTTTAATTATATATAGCAAGACAGAGGATGCAGAATTTCTTCTTGCAATAGGGAGAAACCAAAGGAACCAGTGACCATTAGAGCTAAATACTTCCAGTTTATATTTCTAGTCATAAATACAGGCAAAGAATAATCTTGTATCAGATATGGGTTTGTTAGAGGCAGCTGTTAAAATTTTAATGGGATGCAGGATTGTTGTGTATTTCTGTTTTCTCAACTGTCCTCATAGAATAATTAGTGGTTTGCTGACTGCAACAAGGATGTGATGCAGCATTTGCATTTAACATCTTTGAAATATGGTTTTAACATTTTCTCATAAGGAGCCTTGGATAACTTTTGCTTGGAATATTAAAGGGACTAAACCAAGTTTATGTTCATCTCTCACTCTTTTTGAAAGCCCTGAATGTAATGGGGAAATAGCAAAGAGCTGAAGGATTGCCATGTAATTGCAATCTCTGAAAAGGAGGAGAAAATTCGGGTGTTTCTCTAGCTTGAGATTTTCCTTCTACAATTACTGGACTGATCTTCCCGCTAAGACTATCATAGATGCATTTTTAATACCTCTGCTCCTACTGCCTGGCATAGCTAGCAGCAGAGAACCATCTGAGAACAGGAGTTTTGCTGTCTTTATCAAACTGGTTTTAGAGATACCTGAGTGAAATTTAGTGGAAGTGTACAGGAAATGAAACTGCATATGTAACAGATCCTTCTGTCTGTGTACTCTATGAAACTACAAAATGTTATTTAATAGAACTGTTCAGCTGACTCTAATGCAACATGCTTAGTTTTTTAAAGTTACTTTATCAATGGATCCATTAATTATTCTTCATAAAGCAGTTTGTCTTAGCAATGTCTTAAGGGTTATCTGAGGGTTTTTTTCAGTTGAATGCCTAGATCTATGTTGGACTGTATGGATTTGGTGTAATAGGATATGCGCGGACTTTTTAAAGTTACTTGAACTTTAAAAAATCCCAGACAACCCTTGGTTATAGGGTTGGATTTTTAGAAATTGTTTTAAGTGAGGAAGCACAGCTAATATGATGTTAAACAGATTAAATCACCATTTGAGGGAGTGATGATAGGAGACAAAGTTGTAGACAAGCATGGTGTCAATTTAAGTTGTTTGAAACGCTTATTTCCTAATAAGTGTTTACTAAACCCAATGTATTATGTTAAATGAGTTTAAAGGCTGGTTATCTGAAGCTTATAAAGAAATATGAAATCATCTAGAAACATGGAAGAAGTCTTAATGAATCAGTGATTTACGCCAAAATACTGTACAAATATTTACAGGTGAAATTTTTAGATAATGATAAAAACTACCCAGGCAGCTAGGTAAACTGCAGGGTGTGTGGTTTTGTTTTATTCCCAACAGTGGTTCATGTGCTACCTCAGAGGCTGGCTACAAGGAGCTCTTCCTGGCTCTATTCTGGGACCTGTCCTGCTTTATATCTTTGTCACTGATCTGGAGTTGGAATGTACCAATGCTCAAGGGCAAGTCTGCATTTTGGAGAGATCTAAACAGGACAGAACAATGAGCTGACAGGACCTTCATGAAATCCAAAAAGGACAAATGGAAAGCCCTTTATATGGGACAGAATAACCACCTGCAGGGAATACAACCTGGAAATGCTATACATGAGTCAGCAATTACCCTGGCAACGTACAGGAGTGTAGCCACTGGACTGAACAAAGTGATTATTCCTGTTTACTCAGCACTTAATTGACCACACCTAAACCACTGTGTTCAGTTTTGCTCTCTGCCATCCCCCTGGAAGTCTGCAAGGATGGTCAATATGCGCATGACCTGAGTGGAGGCTGAGGGACCCATGGAGATACGTTTTGGAGGGATCTTGTGGCAGCATGCCAATGTCAAAGTAGTTTATGGAGGAAAATGGAGCCTGACTCCTCACGGAGATGAATGGCAGGAGCCTGAGAGACAGTGGCCATAAAGTGAAACAAGGAAACAAGGAAAGTTTGTTTAGTGCCAGGAGATGCTGCTCTGTGGTGATCTGAGTAAGAGAGGCACTTGGACACTATAAAATAGCATTGAAAATTCCATTTATTAAAGCTAACCATATAAAGAGAGAAGAGTATAGATAATCTTGGATCTCTTTTGATGCTGGGAACCCTGAATTGTGCAGCACCTTTAGAGAGTCCATGTGCAAGACACTGTGCAGACCCCATCCATTGAAAGGTTACCCTGTGTTGTTCTGTTGCTGAACTTCCTTGCAAGAAGACAGCTCTATTCATAATTTTTGCTGTCAGGCAGAAAGGATGCTCACGTGGATACTTCCATCTGCGCTTTCAGATAAAGCAAGACCACCCAGGTGGCATAATAGCTGGTGGAGCTGGCTGCAGCTTCTCTGTTTCAGAGGGCTGGCCGGGCTCCCCCTGTAGCCACGGAGTACGTGCAGCACGGGCCTGACGGCCAGCCCAGACATGCAGCCCAGCACAGGCGTGGGTCTGCTCGGCTTGGCTCTTTTATGGATCACTGACTCCTCCATCTGTCACGGTCTTCCAGTCAGGATGGCTGCGATCTTCTGGCTTGACATAATGAGTTTGTATTTCACCATGAGGATGGTCAGGCATTTAAACAGGTTCTCTAGAGAGGTTGTGGAGCCTTGGAGGTTTTCAAGGCCCAGCTAAATGACAGCCTCAGCAACATCATCCAAATTCAGCATTCCCTGTACTTCTGCAGCAGGTTGAGCTGGATGGCATCTTAAGGTCCATTCCACCCTCAGTTTCCTTGTCTCTATATTTTGTGTCTCCCCTGTGATCTTAAAACTTGGTTGGAGCTTGCAGTAGTTCTGTTGCAGCTGATGGGAATATCTGCAAGACAGGAGAAGTCTTACTTTCCATGTAAACTCTGTGGTGAAGTCGGTGCTATAGTAATAGTAATTTAGATATAATTTAGGTAGAAGCAGAGTTGTAATTGTACCAGGAAGCTTCATGGGTTGCTGCATCACTAAAAAAGTGTGATCATAGATAAAAACAAGACCATGTCAACCATTCCTTACTTCTGTAATCGTGGATCACATAGGCTTTATTTGTCCCCTAGTTTTTGTTCTTTGTCTTGAAAAATTTGTTTCAACGTATTTGTATCCCATCTTTCATGTGAAGGGTAATACAGCTATTAGTTTTCATCTTTGCCAGCTGCTGGCAATATAACAATACATTGAATTATGGTTTACATGTTAGTATACAAGATGTATTAAAGTAATAGTTAACGATATGTGCAGCTAATATGTCCAAGGAAATACTGAGAGATTTGGATATTTAATGTTGTGAGGTTTTTGACTATTCCTTTCTTGCAGTGGAGGACATGGAGTACTTAGTCCTTACTAGAAACCATTTCCTTCTTGTGTGTTTGCTTTGGGATTCTGAACCTGTGTGTAACTTCAATCTGTGGAGCCAGAAACAGGCAGTTTAGAGGTACCAGAAATTACCATTATCTAGTGTGTACTAGGAAGCACTGAGGCTACTCTTGCCCTCTAAGTTGTGTCTCCTAAGTATAAGAAGGTAAGGAAGGTACATATGTGTGTAAGTTTTATATTATGATAGAGCTACTTTTATATTATCATATACCTTGTCAGTTGCCTTTTGTGTAGCTTAACTAGGTCGTGATGTGCCCAAATAGCTTTGGCTGACCTGCATCTTCCAAAACAATCAAAAGATTAATAAGTTCCTTGTTTTGGGAGAAATGTGATTACATTCGATGCTGAAGGAGAGATGGTTGTCATTGACAGAGACTGAATCTTCACAGGTGAAGTCACTCTGCCAGTCAGTACTACTGAATATCATTATCTGATGGAGAAAAGACTGAAATGAACTTCCAGTTCATCAGGGAAAATTTGATCAGTTTCAGTACTTGATGAGTGCCGTGAATTCTTCCTTTGATTAAATGAAATTCCTCTAGGGAAAAAGACTGGACTAAGGATCTCAGAGACTGAATAAAACATTTATTTATTTAGCATTATTTAATTAATTGTGCTTTAAAGATACCTGTTCTGTGAAGAAAACCACTCTAAAATTGAATTTAGCAAAGGTGTGCCTATTTAGGTTGAGACTGAGTGCTAGGCATATCAAAGTAGAAATGAGAAGTATTTTCGAGTGAAGACTTGTCTTAGGGGGCAACTTAGTGATGAGGGGTTGTTGCAATCTTCAAAGTAGAATTAGATGTCTCTCTATAACATATTCTGTCACTAAGCCTAAAGTTTGGAATTATTGGGTGAAATCATTATCTGTGTTTCACAGGGTGTCAACTTAGATCACCACAGCTGTTTGTAAAAGAGTCTGACTGGAAGAGATTGTTTATTTACTTCTGAGGGGTAACTGCTTCCAAGGTATTGTAGGTGGTTAAATTGCATTTCTGCAGGCATTTAATTTCCTTATGCCTACCTGTATCTTTAATTTCTTATTAATGTTTTCACAGTGTTCCCTCCAAACTGAAATTTGCCTGTTTTGTTTCATTCTTTTTGCTCTGAATTTTATCTTCTTTCGAAACTTTCAGCCATTCTTCTCCACCCATTTCTCCTCTGGTTTTATCAGACCTTGCAACCAGCCTTTTCCTGCTGGTCTGTGTTCCCACATGACAAGTCAACAGATTGCTGTGCTCAGCAATCAATAAGTAGTGTTACTGCCACATCATTAACACTAGGGCTCTAACATCAGGCCTTTTCTACCTTTTCCTGGCCTTCGATTGTTGTATTTATAAACTTCATATGGTAGCTGAACAAGCATTATCTTGCCACTCTTTTTTACTTGTCCTCAGGCTTAATGGCTGTTTCCAGTGGACACTTGAGTGTTGTCAAGTGAGCATAGGAGGGACAGAAATACTGTGCTCCTCCCTCCCAATGATACTTCTCTTCAGTAACTTGGTATTAACCAATTTGCAAGTGTTACACAACAAAATCTAAACAATTGTGTTGTCCACGTACCCCTGTTGTTCTAAAAATTCATGCAGTTCCACCCTCATAACTGACCCAGAGAAAAAGGGAGGGAGGCAAAATCAGGGCAGGGAAGAGAGCAGAATTTAGTAGGCTACTGTTTTGTGCTGTAAGATGAGTGATAGGAAGGGTCCTCTGTAGTATGTAACGAGGTAGGAGTAAGGATGGAAAACTGAGCAGTGTCCGCAGAGCATAAGCTGTAGCTCTTACCTGATTGCATTCACATTGCCAGTGAGACATTTAGATGTCAGGAGGTATCTGCCTGGCTCTGTCACCTTCCTGTTCTGTGGAGGGTTTTTTGGAAACTCTGAAAATTGCATCTTCCTTCCTCTTTTCTGTGGTGTGGAGAACAATGCTTGATCTCTGTCTGTGTTTATTAAGGTCATTAATCATCCTGGATGTACCTTTTAGGTAGGCCTTTCCACTGTGTCGATAAAACCCATTTTTTTTGAGTAAGTGGGGGTCTGTTCAGTGGTTCATTTCATAAGAGTATAAGTTTGGAAGCCAGATGTTAATGGTAATAGCTAAAGTTATTGTCATTTAATGCATTGTTCTCCTGAGGGTCCAGAAGCCATGAACTGACTGCCATTTCTGGCAAGCTACATATGGAATGTTTCTATATGCTAAAAAGATTAGAATTCCATTTACTGCATGTTATCTTTTCACACATCGGTTTTCAGTGCTACATGAGTAGTAAAACTGCCACAATGAAAAGTTTCTGATCTAAAACTTGGGAAATTGAGATAAACCCTTAAGAGTAGTTTGGAGGGACTGTTGTTTTCCCCCTCTCATTGCAGGACAACTTATCTTGTTTTTGAGGGTAGTTCCAATTAATTTTATGTCTGTATAAGCTCAATAAAAATACATATATGGGCATATAACTTAATTTAACATATTGAAATTTTAAAATTGCCATCATTAGAAATACTAGAAAGCCGTATTTTGTATGGCCCAAAGCCAGAAAAAAAGGATGCTATTTGAAGATGTTTGTTTTCTCTTTAGCTTCCTTTTAAATTTTTCGTTCTCTTTAAATGATTTCTGAGAAGTTTCCATGGGTGTCAGGATTATTGTTCTCTTTGGCTTAAAAATAGCGTGCACTAAAGTTTTTCTGCTGCTGAGAGAATTATTTCTCCTTTTTATTTAATTTTTTAAAAATTTATTTTAAAATAAGTTTTCTCATTCTTACCCCCCTATGAATGGAATTGAGTATTATTTTCAAGAAGCATTCCAGAGCCAAGAAGTAAATATCTTTGGAGGAACAAGTGAAATTTTTGAAAACTTTACAAGTAAAGCACCAACTTAAAGCATCTGGCAGCTTTCAAAGTAGTATTTTGGTGCTTTTTTCCAGGTGAAGTTTTATGGTCTTTATTGCTACCACCAGAAATCCACCATTTTGGCCAATAGCAGATGGTTTTTTAAACTCATTACAAAAAAAACTTGATGAAAGTAAGAATTGCTTTAGTTGAAGTGGATGGAAGTGCACATTTCTGTAAGGTGGAAATACAGGATAAATACAGGAGAAGCATCTGAGAATAAAGGTATTTGAATAAAATGTGATTTTTGTGTGTGTGTCAATCTGAAATCATCTAATGTAATTTCGTTCAGAAAATAACTAAATAAAAGCAGATTGTTAGGTATAAGTTCATGTTACTTTCAGTGAGCTTTTCTGTTTCTATGTATGTTTGTATAGTTTTCTTGCAAGGATATATCTATCACAGAGCACATGCAATAAGTGTTAACTGTAAATGAAACCTTTAAGCACGTGCACTGTCTTCCAAAGCGTGAAATGTTGTGAGCCAGATGTGTGAGCAGTGGCTTCAGGGTGGAGACTCACTTTCTTCCTTTCTCAGTCTAAGCAGTAGCTTCATTGTCTGTCTGGAGCCTGTGTTCTGAGTCAGAATCATGCTGTCACTTTGTGTTTCGTGGCTAGCTTTAAAAACTGAATTGGTGACTGAATTCCTAAAAATCTGCATCAGTCTTAAAGGGGAAAAGAGATGAGTGGATGAGCACAACATGACAGCTCTTCTTATTAGGGAAGGGCCTTGCTGTGTAAAGAAGCCTGTCTTTTGTCTGAAGGCAGAAATGACACAAAAGTAAGTTAGTGAAAGACTATATGCAGACTTAGTTGGGTGTCAGTGATAGGCTCAATTTGTGCTGTTGTGTACAGTAAAGTACGAATCATTTGACTTTTTTCCCTCCACTGTGAAATAGTCAGTAGTGTGCTCAGGTATTGCAGTGCGAGTGATCTACTGTCTCTGTTTAGCTTGTATTGGGCTGAGGTTGGTGCATATGAACTTACTCGAGTGTGTATTGTGTAAAGTCAGAAATTTCTTTTAATCAGTAGTACAAAATGAGGGTTTTGATGAAGATTGTCTTTTTGTTATTTAGCTTAATGGATTGCTTTTTCATTTCACATGACAATTAAAGTCCATTATCTAGGAATGGTTCTATTTCAGATCTAATATAGAAACAGAAAATAGAAATTTGGCCAGTTGGCTTTTTGAGGGATGGTCATTAGAGGTTTTAATAATGAAGAAAGAATAAATATGTTTCTATGCAAAAAGCCTTCAAAGTGTGACATTTGTACATGTGATCTTTACTGCATTTTGTGTATTTTCTTTGTTGTGATGGCTCTTCCTGAGGTCTGTTGGAAAAATTATTAATTTCCCCTTGTTACGGAGTACTGGAAAATAAACAAGCAAATTGCCTAAGTAAGTGCAAGAGGATTTAGCTGGAAAGTAAGCCTGCTGGCTGGTGATTCTCACTTGCCTGACATTCGCTGTCTCATAAAAGAATGACCTTTTACATTTCCAGTGAACAGTCACCTGTTGGGATGTAGGCAGAAGTCCAGGCTGATAGCTAACACTGACTCTTCCATCTTGGAGAACAGGCCTTTCTTTAAACAGATTTATTGTGTTGAACACTGAACTGGGACATGTTTCTTGAGGCTCACCAGACTTCTGTAGTCCTGAAGCTGATTAAAATGGTTGTTCGCATTACAGTGTAATACTGTTTTCCCTTATCTGTATGGTATTTTATTTTTTACAATGTAATTTTCCATCCATAATAATTTCATTTTTTCATTCTGTATCCACCTGCCTGTATTCCTCATGCTGCTCGGTTTTCCACTGTTCAGGATGATTGAAATTGTGTGACTGTGCACAAGCAGTTAATTCATAGTCAAAGCTTTAAAAATAACTTGCCCAGGTTTAGTTCTGCAGTTTAACCAGTAATGATACAAATGTAGCAATTACAATTACAGAAGTGAGTGGCACGTAGCACATTGTAATTGGCTCATGTGGTTATAGCTACGTTGAAGTGGGCTTAGTCATTAAGACAAAGGGTTAGAAATGGGACTTTTAAAAAAACCTTAGTGTAAATTAGGAGTGATTTAAATAATTGATCTGTCCCTTTTCTGGTAAGATAGGACACTATTTTCAGAATTTGGAGAAAATTCGTAGACTAGATCATACAGGTTTGTATAAATCCAGTTTAAAAGAAAGAAAACTGGTTTAGACAAGACTTAGGAAAGAAAACAGTTCTTGCAAACATTTAAGAGAATATATAAAGATCATTAACACAAAAATAAATTGATGCACTGTTATTGAGTAGCTGTTCCAGAGCTAAGTTATGTTTCAGAATAGTGGTTTTTTAAGTATATATGCCAGAATATACTTTCCTATTAAAATTAAGAAGTTAACAGTGGCTAAAGGAAAGATAAGTGGGCAAAGCCACCTTAAAAATCAGATCTCAGTCAGAGTAGGCCTCATAACCTGTGAGCCATGGAGATTTTTTTTATTGTTGTGCACCAAGAGCCTTGGCATATTTACTGGTCTTGCATTACATGCAAATATATTCTGTTCTGTGTAATTCAGTCACAGCTAAAGACTGGTGTTGGCTAAAGTGATTTTGATATTAAGTTCCTGTTTGCTTTGAAGATGTGTAGGATTTTAAAATTTTCTTCTTCTTACTTGATGGTTTATAGGTCTGCATTTTTCTTGTTTTAGCCCCAAATATGAAAGGCTTGGACAAGAGACAATCAAAATAGGGATGTGTTTGAGCAAGATTTGTCTACTAGCTATATAAACTTGTGAAAATATGCTGCTTAAGCTTTGAGGAATTTAAGTGAATTCAGCTACTGTTGGGTTAATTTTTGTCATGTTAGGTGTTTACCATCAAGAACTGTGATGTTGTTGGAAAGGGCAGAAGAAAGCATTTAGGAATCTACTGGTAATAATGACTAGATAGTGCTTTTACTGTTCCAGGAAGCTGTGGTTTGGGGACCGGGGGCTATGGTTGTGGTGGTGGGTTTTCTTTTGCCATTTTTTAAAGAGTTTGGAAAGCTTGGAAAGTGCTGTCAGTAGAACAAGTAGTTCTGGAGCAAGTGGAAAGACTAGCTTCATAGTCTTTTTCTGATAATCTTTTATGGGCTTCTCATGGTAAAGCTAACTTAATCAAAGAAGTTGCATTCTAAAGGTTGTAGATTGAAAACAAACAGCAAATGAAACTTGGAGTATTTTTAGTGTTTGCTTCTATATATTCTGTTAATAGTCACCTACGGTCTGAAAAGAGGAAACCAAGAATACACAAGCTAGAAGCTGAAAAAATTTGACCCTGAAATTAAGTAATGTCCTAGTAGCGAGAGTGACTGAAATTGTTACAGATTCTCATGAATCTGTTACGTTTGCTTTTTGCGGAAGCTTTCTGTTTAGCTTGTATTCTGCTGTGGAGGTTTTCTGCTGAGAGGAATTTGTGTATACGTCTCAGAAGAAAGTATTCTGTTCAGCATAGAGGAAGAGGAAAGGAGAGTATGATTTTTTCTGGCCTTGAAATCTGCGGATATGAATATGTATCCTTCTTTGGTCCATGAACATTTAAAGTTTGACTAATAGTTATTATAATTAGCCTTCAGGGCTTCAATTGCCTGTAGGGTCAGGAAGAAATTATTTTCCTAATGTGTAATTTGGCTTCTTGGCTGCTGATTTGTTCAGTGGCAGATCACGCTGTGACAGCTGAAATGCTTCCTACCCCAAATATTATGTTGTACCCCTCTTGTAGCAGTCACCAGTCATGTGGCAGGGGTGACTGAAATGGCACAGGCAGCAGTTGTTAATTTGCTGTGTTTCACTATTCCAGAGTATTAAAGTATTTGCTACAGTATCAGACTGGTAATGGACCATGATGGTATCAGCTCAAGCTTTGGGAAGAAGTTTTTCCACGGGAAATTGTTAGGGACTGAGCAGAAAACAGTCATCTTCCTCTGTAGCTTGGGGAATGGTTCACCTAATAAAGCATGCCCAAGTGATCTCATACTTAATTACTTACAGTGACTTTGCGCATTGGTAACAACCTATTGTCTATTGGTGACGTACATATTTTGTGTAAAAGGACAGAAAAAACCTGATTTGGGGCTTGCATTGCAAAGTTTGTGAACTTGCTTAGGTCAGGTAGCACAAGTGCAAAGGTGAGTGACTGCTTCTAATAAAATGGGCAAATGGGAATGGGCAAAAAAATACCCAGAAGGGCACTGTCAGCATTTCACTTTGAAGAAGGCTTTGTCCTCTCTGTGGTCTGTGTTGGACAGTTTGAGAGCTGCTCTTAGAGGGATCTAGGTGATTCTTTATGACTCGTCAGTGGAGGTTTTTTCAAATGTAATTAGCTTTGCCTCATTTGAATGAGGTGACTTGTTCCTTCATCCTGAGTTGAGAGTCTGAGAAGGCAGTTGCGAAAACAAGCTTTCATCTCATGAAGGTATACGTATTTACTTTCCATTTCCTTGCTTTGATGAAATAACCAATAAAGAGAAACAGAGGCTATAAAGTTAGTCTAAACCAAAATAGAAGGTATAGCACAGCAACTTCATCACTGTCTCAGTTGAGGTGTGCCTGGTGTGAAATGGCCAGCAGCCAGGCTTTGCAGTGCATCTGACTTCACCTGGCACTGTCATCCGCTCTCTGAAAACATTTCTTAAATGATACAATGATGAATGGCACTTCTATTTAACAGTGTCATCCACTCAAAATGTTCTGTAACATCTGTTGCTTTGTTCATAAGTTGTCACAAAGATGAAATTAACTAAAGAGTGGCTGAAAAAGTGTTTGGGGTCTACAGAAGGTCTGTCTGAATTCAAGATACTTGGGTAGAAAGTTTGGGCTAATTTCTGGGGGCTTCAGTATGTGTTATATTTGTGGAAGAATTGTTGCTACTTTCTGCTCTATGTACTGATGGTGTATCATATTTAAAACAAGGGAAAAAAGCCTCAAAAATACTACGAATTTGTGATTAGATGAAATAGCCTTTTATGCTTTATTAGTTGTTGAGAGATTATTTATATAAAAAGTTGTTTTCTAATGAATTTTTTTGTTTGTGCCCGATATCACGATCAAATGCTGTGTATTCTTTGTTTCCAAACCAGAGATCTAGAAAGCGATAGAATGCCAAAAAGTCCAACCTCAGAGGTGCAATTCCTTTTGATTAATAGGAAGGTGTGCTTGTATCTGTATTTTTTTAAATTGTGATTGCTGATCTTTCAGTAAATCAAATACACGAGAAAATATGATTTCATTCTGTGTTTCTCCCCAAGCTAAAAATTGAGAATTTTCCCTCCATGTCAGTTAATCTGTAATTTAGGGTTCTTGCACAGAGGATAAGCATGATACTTCTGTGAAATCATGATTACCTGTCATACTCTGCATTTCAACCTAACATGTCAAAGCTTCATTTTCTTACGTCTTGTGCTAGAATACACTTACAGAATTTTATGGTGATTTTAAAACCAAAAATAAACCGTGAACTGAATGTCTTGCATCATATGTATTGCCAGTTAAATTGAGAAGAATTCACTTGTTCTTTGTTCTAGGATTAAACTTTAAACTGGCAGACCTATTCCAGTAATTTAAGTTTTAAAAGCCCAAACTTTCATAAACTATAGGGCTTGATTTTGTAAAAGCTTTTTACATGCTGTTTTGGTTTGTTTGTTTTGGGGTTGGGTTTTTTTTTTTTTTTTTTTTTTTTTTTTGGTCTCTTGCCCGATGTTCTTTATAGCTCTTCCATATAAATGATTGACCAACCTCCTGATTCTTGGATCAGGGATGGATTTTGTTTGCTTTGGGTAACATTAAGGTAGTAACAATAAACACACACAAAAAAATACTAAGTTATTGCTGATACAACTGGCTAGGACTTCTCATGCCACTGTAAATATTGCAGGACATGCATGTTGTTTATAATCTGAGCTCCTCCTTTCTCCTGTATGGTGATTCTCACACTCCACCTGAGCTGGGCTGCTTTCCCAGCCTGTGGCACGTTAGAATTGTGTGGTATGGTAGCTTGAAAAGTAATCGTATAAAACTTTGTTGTTTGGGGATTTTGTTTGTTTGTTTCAGGTTTTTTGCATACTAAAACAGACTTTTTGAGATGACAGCAGCAATCTTTGTCTTAAGTTAACTTTTACTTTGGGTCATATGAAAGCGAGGTTGTGGAGCTTGTGCCTTTAAGGAGACGGTATCGAAATCTGTGGGGAAGTCAGGGATGCAGAATGAGATTTGCAAACAGTGATATGTTAAGTAGTATAGTGAATTTTGGGTACTGAGTGAGGTGTCACCAAAGCGGCTGGTAAGGAAATGTTTGGGACTACTATATGTCAAAACTAATGTTTCTCTGCTTTTACTCCTGTCTACCAAGAGTGCTTTTTGTTTCCTGAAAATACTGTCACTTTTTCTTTTACAGCATCATAGAGTGGCATTGTTGGTGACCTTATAGTAGTTGTTTTTATTAGAACACTGAGCTTTAAAGTGGGAGATGAAGGTTTAAATCTCCTTTTTCAGACTGAGATTCAAAATCCATCTTCCAGAAGCGCACACTGTGCTTTTGTGTACTGGGAAGTCTTTAATTTCTGCCTGTTGAAGTTGTTCGTCTTTGTGGAAAGAGAGGCATGTTACCACTCACTCAACTTCATCTAGCATGAATGATAAATGGTAAAGACAGTCATGGAAAAAGGACGTAGGGTAGAGGAGGGGTTATTTATTGGGCTTTTTGTTTTCTAATACAGTTTTGTCATTTGAGGTTGTTACTGCATTTTATTCAAAAGATCTGCTTTTGTGTGTGTATGTGTGAGAGCAGTTTTTTGGGGAGTAAAATGTAGAATTCTTTGAACTTTTCTTTCCTCTTTAAATCATACTCATTCTTGTACAGATTATTGTATTTTACAGGAAAGGCAATATCCTTATTTCTTTGTCTTTAGAAGAAGGTAGCATTCCCTACATTTTAAGAGGTATTGAAAACAATTGCCTGACCAAACTTGTGGAGGAAATGAGCGGAGCATTTGAGAATCCTATATGTGACTGAAGCATGAAGTTTTCATGGAGTTTAGTCTTATGGTGCAAACATTTCTAAACTGTTTCAAACTTTAATAAGTTACTGTCAAGATGGAGAGGATTGTTGCCATGCCAAGGATTAGGCTGCAGAGTGAAGGAGGCTTTCCAGATACAGTTAAGATTATTGGTGTGTAAATGAAGCAGAAATTCAGATACAGTGTCTGAACTCTCTGTGGGCTTGGATGTATTAAACTGAGTTGTTCAGGTACCCAGCCTGTCATATTCGTTGAAGTATGGAGCTAGCTTGGTACAATCACTCTTTTTAGGGACCCTAGAAGAAGTTATTCCCTTTGGAGTTAAACATTTTTAAGTAAAAGAATAATTTGCTAAGTGTGGTACTTCTCAAGCAAAATTAGTGTCACGGGTTTGTGTTTGGTATTTTGTTAGATTCTCCATTGTTTTGGTTTGTCATAGAAAATGAGATACAACAGATTTTAGATATTTAAATTGTTCTTTTCATTTGATAATGAAATGAGTTTTTGTTAAATTACTTCGTTCTTTTGTTTTTCTTTGCAGCTTTCATCCAGTCGGATGGCATAATAGAAATGCTACGTTTTGATGAAGGAGACCTATTGCAGGTATGTATTCCGAGTAAATCATCTGAACTAGCAATGTTTCATCTTCCTTTTGATAGCTGATTTTTGAAACTCGTGGGTTAGTAGAGTTTTGAAAATAAGCAAGCCTTAAGCTCAAGTCCACAGAGCCTTTGGACTTTCTAAAGTTACATTCAACAGTATACTTTGGTGTGTCCAGAGGTTCTGGTTCCCTGATGTTTTGTGGTGGGAAAACTGGTGGGTTTTACCACAGGTTCTCTCTGGCTTGTCTCTCTGTCCAGTTCCTTTTTTCTCAGAAAAATTGGGGGTACTTTGTGTTTAAGGGTCATCTTGATCTAGAGTTGGAATGGAATTGGCTAACTCAGCTGTACAAACTGCAAGTGTTGCAAAATTCCAAAACCTAAAGGCAGTTCTTGGGACCAAGTTACCACTGGGTTTTGAGAAATTGTAATTACTGCTGTGAAGTAATTACTGTTGCAAGTAGGTGTTTTTCATGTATGATGTTTCCATTCCTGTCAGTTTTCTTTTGATCTGAGTCAAAAGAGGAAAAAAGTTCATTTTAAAGGATATCTGCTGAAATTTTGAGATGGTGGTAGTAGTTGGGATGACATACATAGCAACATGGCTTGATACGATACTAGAACTACGTAGCTCTGAAGTTCTATTGATTAGGATTGCATATGCATGCATTTTCTGGATTGGATGTATGTTGAGAATAGTTTTCTTAAAATTCCTTGATGATGATAGCCTACTGCTTGAAAGGGAGCAGAGGAGTTACCAGTGCAGTGCTCGATTTATAATTTCTACCTCCTATCTAGTCCAGAAAAGTCGGTATATGCGTCAGCATATTATGTGTTTCAGATTTATGATGGTGTCTTTTTTTTTCCCCCTGCCTACCAAATTGTTTGTTTGGGGTTTTTTTTCCTCAAGAATATCTTACTATAGATGTTAAGACTATAATATACTGGAGTAAGATACTTCAAGATTATGTAAACTGGTGACAGAAAACATTGCAGTTAAAAACCAACAAGAAACCCCCAATACAAACCCCTCAAAAAAACCCCACCCCAAACACAAAAACCCTACTAAAGAAGCAAACAAAAAAGCCTCAAGTTCCTCATTAGCCAGTCGTTTAGCTGTCATGTGCTAAACACATTCTCATAATAGATATCTGTGTATAGGCTTATGTTTGGATGTATAGAGTGGTGGAGGTTTTCCATATAGTGGTTACAGTCTCAATTATTGAAGCTTTTGACTTTGAATATTTCTTTAACTTGCATGAAGATACCACATATCACTGTAAATATAAGGAAAAAAACCCACAAGGCTTAGTTTCTTTTCTTACTCTATTAGAACATATTTGGTTTGACACAAGTGGTTTAATAAAAATGACAGACACGTCATTGGCCCAGTGTTTAAGGTAAAGAATATGTAGTTGTATTTGCTCATCTATATTTTAAGTGGTCCTTTTTCTCCAGCATTCTTTTTTTTTAAACTAATTCAAATTAATCTTACAAATCTGTAATTATCTTCCTCACTTTAGCACTCTATTAACCACTAGTTCTTAGACTAGAAAGTAATGGTACTGCTGTGAGCCACTCAACAAGTCACATAAAGATGGGAAAGTAAAAGGATTCTTAATTACACTGTTGCAAGATGTACCAGAGACAAGAGAACTTATTATGGTGGAACAAAGTCAAGCAGTTCTGCATGTTGCACCATAAAACTTGCAGTGCTTTAGATTGCATTGGGCTAGCACTTCCCTTAATATGTTGCTGAATGTTTGAATTAAAACAAAGCAAGAGAGACAAAATTTCTGATGAATGGTTTATATGTTTTATATTATCGTTGTGGCTCTTAAGCCAAACATACCTATATAAGTGAAACCACTTCCTTTTAATCAGAATGATAGCGTATACTGTTTTCTCTAGCTTGCAAATAATTTAGGTTTTTTCATGTAGATTTTAATATGGTGATCTCTGGTGACTACTTACTGCAATTAAAAAAAAGCAATTACACTGGTGTAAAACCAGGCTTATATCTTGTGGACAACAGTTACTGAAGTTTTAAACTTACCATGATGTCACTGACTGTTTCTCTTTCGGGCTTTCCATAAGCTTCCGCAAATGTCTGTTCTTCATTACAAATACAATGATGTAGTAGTAAATCAGTACTGTCTAATGTTATGTCACCTTCAGCTGATTTTTTTTTAATATAAAAGTAACCAATTCAGTACATAAAGTGATTAATAATCATTGAGGTATCAAAGCTATCTCCAGTCTTGGTTTATCTCCACTTCCCTCAAGAATTTGATGTCTTTAGAGTGGAAGCAAGCTCTTTCTTGTTTGAAAGAGTTGCTTTCCACCTAAGGCAAATCAAATGCCAAGTCTTGAATAATTTTAGTTTTAGGGATTCCTGCCACCTTATTCCAGTTAGTGTCAACCCTCTTGATACTGGTTTTTTGTACTTATTAGGAGCACATACTGTTAGTAAAATACTCCTTATGTGTTTCAGTCACATTTTAGGAATTTTGCTGTAAAAAATAAATGAAATGTGTTGAAAAGTTTGGTTTGACCAGTCTGACTGCAAGCAGCTATTTATTGAAAGAGAAGAAATCCTTAAATGTTTAAGTAGAAAAACATTTCATTGGTGAAAATAAACTGACAATAGAAATTTCATGAGCTCATGCTACTGAATAAGTAGCAAAAGTAGAGACTGTACTCTTTGGGTGTGGACTTACAGTTTGTGGTTTAGAAAGTGCTATACCATGCAGTTCAACCTTCTGCCTTGCCAGAGCAAAAGTGAGAATTCTATTCTATAGCATATGTGTTCAGATTAAAGGTATATATCTAAATAAATTTATGCTAGTGCTGTCTGTGGATTAAATTAAAATAATGAGGGATTTTCTTAATTCTGTCTATTCACATGAATTGGTCCCTTTAAGAACTCAACTTTTTGAACTCTTCAAATAATTAATTTAGATCCTGAGCATAGGGTAAGAATAGTATTAATGTAAATGCAAGGTATGGTTTGGTTTTTTTCTTCAATAGCAGATGGTTTGCAGATGTCTGTGTAGTTGTTTGGCACTTCAGAGTCATAGACTTGGTTGATTGTAATGGACCTTGGGATATCATGTATACATTTTTCAGGTGGTGTTGTGTGTAGATGGGCTATGCCTGGCAGGTACTCGACTCTTCTGTTCTTAAAACCTCTAGAGAAGTACATACTTGTTTCGTACCTAAGCTGTTTTTGCTGCTGCTTTTCTCTCAAACGTATGTTCACTTGGGTTTTTTGTTAGGTTTCCTAACAAAAACCTCCTAGGTTTTTGACTAGGCCCATTGACCTTGTAGGTTACCTACAGCTTCTTCATGCAAGTTTTTTAGAATACTCTCTAACTTTACAGGATTTATATTTGTCAGTACTTAAAGTATAGCATTTATTTGGGACATTTTACGCAGAGAGATGAGAGAGTAGTTTCTTCCCTGTCTCGTAATGCTTGTTTTAGTAAGGCCAAAATGAGTTCTAAGTTTTTGACAGCATTTTGTTTGCTCATATAGTTTGTATTTCACTATATTTTCCAGGCACATTGTTTTCTTTGGTGTGCTATCAGTTACTCCCTTCTCGGTTTTACATTTAAGCTCTCCTTCATCTGAACTTTGCTGTGTCGCTGTCAGGCCATCTCCTCCATGCGTCCTGATTATTTCAACCCTTGTCCAGACCTGACAGATGCTTCATGTCTCTGACAGTGATGTCATCTGCAACTATTAGGAGGGCTGAAATAAACTACAACTGTTACTTTTAATACATTGTCCTTTCATGTTAAGCCGACATACTGTCTCACTTTTTGAGAACTTTACTTTGAAAAGTGAACAGTAAAGGAAAATTGATTTTTCAGAGCAAAGTTTTCTTTCTTTTTTAGCTGATAAAGGACTGTTTCCCAGGTAATTCTGTTTGTTGATAGAACTTTTGCCTTGAGTATCTAATATTCTTCTGCACAGTGTAGTTGGGACCTATTTTCTAGAGTGATCAATTTTTTTTTTTTTTAATTCAGACTAAGTATTTGGAAAGTACTTCTGCTTATGTAGTAGTATTTTTAAAGTAGTGTATTGCTAAAAAAAGGAAAGTGGTAAGACTTTTCAGTCAAATTATCTTAACATGAATCTGCTGCAATAATCGTAAGTGCATTGAAACCATTTTTTACAGGTAAACTAGAAATTATTTTACTGATAATTACTGATTTGCAGAATAGCTGAAGTAGGGAAAAAAGGAAAACCTGTGTGCTTATATATGCTTAATACATATTTGCTGTCTTTGTTCATAAACTGCTGTAAACTGCTTGTTATAAAGACTACTAATGAGAATTACACTGGTCCTACATGACAAAGAGACAGGACCTTAATATGACGTGCAGTGGCTTTGTAACACAGAAGATGTGGAACCAAATTACCTCTGTGGGACTCAGCGATGTTGATCTCTTACTGGAGGAAGTTTAGTATTTTCTGCATGATCTATACTTCATTCTCAGCGGCACAGCAAAGATATCTCTTAACAGAAGTGGCAAGCATTCAGTTCTGGTGTATCAGCAATAGTGTTTTCAGGAAGTAAAATCTAAATGTGTTTTTAAGTAACTCAGATTTTCATATTGTTTGTTGACTTTTTAAAGGGGTTTGATGTGATCTCCACTGATATCTGTGTAGCCAAAGTGCTAAGAATACAGGCCTTGTAGGTGGGCAGCAAAGTGGCTGGACCATTGACCTCGATGGGTGTATTCTACAGGACAGAGTTCAGCTGGTAGTCACAGTTTACCTGTGATAAAGCTTGGAACTGAGAACAGCACTGCTAAATGTTGTCTTTCAGCGTGGTTGGTGGTATGGAGTGTAGTCTCAGTGAGTTTGGACATGATACCAGATTGGCCAAAGTAGTTATTACACTGGAAGGCAAGGCTGCTATTCAGAGGGCCTTCGGCAGGCTGACAGGAACCTCGTGACATTCAGGTCAGACAAATGCAAGGCCTGCACCTTAGAGGGAACAACCCTGTGTCACAGGATAGGCTGGGCTGTGACAGCAGCACTGCAGAAAAGACATGGGGGGGTTCTGGTAGACATCAGGTTGAGCATAAGTTCTCCATGTGCAGCTGTAGCAAAGACAACTGCCAGCCTACTGAATTGTGAACAAATGTGGACCCAGAAGATAAGAGGTGGGATTTTCCTCCCACCTGTGGGGCTGCAGCTGAGTATGGTGTCCAGTCTGGGCTACCCAGTGTAAGAAAGGCACTGACTGGAGCAGGCACAGCAGAGAAATACAGGATGATCGGGGGCTGGAAGGCTTCTCATGTTAGGACATTTTTTTAGCCATTAGGAGAAAAGACCAAGAGGAATACTGATTGCTGTGGGCAGTGTGGAGTTAACAGGAACCAGAATTTTCATTGTGTTTGGTGGAAGGATGAGAAGCTTTGGACACAGATTCTAAAACCCATGTAAGAAAAAAAAAAGACTGTTAGACTTGAGGATGTTCAAACACTGGACCAGGTTACTAAAAGAAGTTGTAGAATTTCTATCTTTTGAGATACCCAAAACATGATGGCCCAAAGCTGTGAGCAACCTGCACTAATGAGATCTCCACTGAGCAACAGCTGACTTGATGGCCTCTGGAGCTTTCTTTCCCATGTGTGTGATTTTATGAAGGAGTAAGAGCCATCTTAGTTCATTGCCATTGGTTGTGAGCAGCTGAAGTTCTTCTGCTTCTTGTACTGGAAGAATTACCATCCCCAGGCTTTAGATTAAACATAATTGGTGCCCAGGAGTGACTGTTGCAAAGCCAATGTCAATAGCATATGTTGCATCAGTTACAGTCAACTGATGTTTTTGTTTCCTTATGTGAGTTTGGGTCCTGAAAGACCATGGCAAGAATGACTTCAGTCCACTTCAGCTACCTTTCAGATAACAGCTTCATTTTTCATTACCTTAAGCAAGATACTTCTCATTAATTATGTTTCTTTTAATTATGCTAATTATTTGCGTAGAGCTCATGAGTGCAACAAAATGAAGATTTAAGCTGTCATCTATGTATCACTTTTGTAGCTCTCAACATTTAGTTGCAAGCAGCACATACGGTTTTTACAAGAAGGAACCAGCCTTAGTATGAAATAGCAAGATGTAAAATGTTCGGAGTCTTTCAGACTGCAACAGTCTTTTAAATTGGTGTGGTTACTCTCTTTTGTAGGAATGCAGAAGACTTCGGTTGTTGAGAATTTTGTTAACATTAAAGAAATATACTTGGTGTCTGGAAGCTCCAGGTCTTGATTAAGAGGGTCTACCTCCTCGCTTTGCCCCCACCATCCTTGTTGAAGACTTCTGAGCTCTAGTTTAGTTGCTTAAACATAGGTAACCAGTGCTATTTGAGATGTCCTGGAGTGTCCCAGACATCTACATGGACCTGGCAGATACAGCATAGGGTGTAGGAGAAACCACGTCCTTCTGGATGTCAGTCTGAGACCAGGCAGGCTGCCCTAGGACGTTTATCTCAAGTGGCAGCAGATGCCTATGTTTAGATGACTGAATGTAGTGCTAGGTAATATGACCTCTTACCAAGAAGTGAAGAATAGCTATTATAACAAATTGGTGAGACATTAAAATTAACTTGGTGATTGTGATTTTTTGTTTTTATGTTCTGGCTGAAGTTAGCAACCATGGGTATTTCTTTAGAGACAGCTGCAGGCTGTAAGGTACAGGTTTTGATTCTCCATGTATGCAAGATTATTGGCTGGTGTCTTCCACAGTTATACTGAGTCTTTAAAGTGTACTTTGAGGTACAGATTCTCTGTGAAATCTGTCTTGAGAATATAAGCCTATGGAGAGAAACTATTCTTAAGTCTTGAAACCATGGTGTTGGCTGACTGCCTTCAAATTTTCTAGCTCACTGTGTGCAAGTTTTCTCAAGATCTTTATACTGAAATCCTCTTGGTTTATAGTTTAATCCTTCTAGGGTTATATAAGAGATTAAATTAAGGCATGATACTGTTAGTACAAACAGCCTAAATGTTATATGCTGTCTTTAAATTTAAAAAAAAAAATTAAAGAGTATCATCTATCTTCAAGGCTTGAACACAGCATTTTGGGCAGAAGGATCATAAATGCCCAGTAATGGTAAAAGGCTGATTTTTCCCTCTCTCACTTTTTTCCCCACTCCATTGTATATTTCTACTGTTTCTTTTATGCTGACCTCAGGTTTTGTTGTTAGGGATTTGGATTGGGAAATTAATCCAATTGAAGGTGTTTTTTCCTGTAACTTATTATATATCTTGAAATATTAAGAGTGTGCACATGCATCGTACTTCCTGATCTGTACATTGCAATATTTTGTTATTTGTAATGCTTCTCTAATACAGATAAGATGTAATAAATGTTTCATATAAATCCTACTTTGCTAATTTTGCTCTTTTACAATGTATCCTTTATGGAAGAAAAGACAAAGCTGTATTTTTTAAAGAGCATAATTTTATTTCTCTTTACCTGATAAACCAACAGTATTAAACAAAACATATACATTAAATAGTGGATTGGCTTTAGTTCCTGGCAGTTTTGTACAGTCACACAGGAAAAATAGCAGGCCAGACTGCAGTACAATAGGTCCATAATTATACTTGAAGATCAAATTAAAAAAAAAAACTAACAACAACCAAAAAAACCAAAAGAAAAACCAAACCAAAAAAAAACCCAGAAAACCATATGTAGGACTTGTAACCAAACACAGTTGTATGTTTTTGTTTACTACATGACTTGAAAGATTGACGTGTAATAAAAATTATTGGTAATTATAGAAGCTACCACATGAGATTTATTTTTGGTTTAGTTCCATGATGCTACGGTTGCTGAAGTTGGTATGCTACTTCTTTGCTCTCGATTGACCCTGATCCAAAAAGCAAACTTAAAAAACCCCAGCAAAATCCACACAACAAAATACCCACAAAAACAATCAAACAAACCAAAAAGCAAACAGTTCCTGCTCAAAAAACAGAAAGTGTAATTAAAATGAATTTATAATGCTGCTTGTGTTTAATGGACATTGTAAGCAAAAGGCAGGCTTTTCCTTATAAGCATGAATCTTTGATGGATTTTTGCTCCTGAATATATCTCAGAAATACCAGTCTTATCAGAGTGATTTGTGATTTTAAACCTGATCTACAGATATTCGACTTAATATTTTCATAGCAAATCTGTAATTTCAGAACATAGGGGAAAACCTTGGGTGTGCAGTCAGATAATTCAACTCCCAAGAGTTAACTGCAGCCATGGCAATGTTGCAGTTGCACTTTTATCAATTACGTGTATTTCCATTTGTTTCTGTGTTTTTCTGGAGTTAAATTTGATCTCCACTGCCCTCTGTCTAAAAGTTGGCTTGGGTGGGTTCTTAGGCTGAGTCTAACACTAGGTATTGACAGCCAGTTCTGATGCTTAAGAGTACATATAACTACCAACTTTCTGTATGAAACGATTTAAAACTTAATAGAACATGCTGTCTTGTTAGAGCTAAAACTCATTGTCAAGGATGGAACAGTGCTGGTAATGGCTATTTTAGTTGCCCTGTCATAGGATCTGAACCTGTTAGCTCCATCATCTGACTGTCAGGTAACTGCTGGTAACTTAATTATGTGCTTTAGTTATGTTTTGAAAGAAAAAACCCTTCATTGTTGAAAGAAAGATTTTATTCTAGTGATTAATGTGCTTTCAAGGACATTGGTAAGGATTACAGGGTTTTATATATCTGTTAATTTTAGAGTAAGTTTGGTTGTTGTGGTTTAACCCCAGCTGGAAGCTTAGCCCCACGCAGCTGCTAGCTCTGTTTCCCCCAGGAGATGGGATGGGAGAAGGAAATCTGAAGAGTAAAAGGGCAAAAACTCATGAGATAAGATAAAGACACTTAAATAGGTAAAGCAAAATAAAGAAATCACAGAATATTCTGAGTTGGAAGGGATCCACAAGGATCAACGAGTCAAACCCCTAGCCCTGCACAGGACAGCCCGAAGATTCACACCATGTGCTTGAGCGTGTTGTCCAAACACTTCTTAAATGCCTATTTCAGTGCCAAACCACCGTCTGGGTGAAGAACCTTTTCCTAATATCCAACCTAAACCTTCCCAGACACATGCTGTCACAGAAGTCATATACCTACTGTCCTTATCTCAACCCATGAGTTTTCTCATGGTTGAATTGAGAAAATAATGTGTGGCAGTTTAAAACTGGAAGATTTGCCTTTGTCTTTCCAGTTCTGCCTTTTTCTGTTTAATTTCTTTAGATTTCAGAGCTAATTAACTTGTTAGGCAGTACTTCCTAGAAAGTTTTAGATAGAAAACATTTTGTACCTTAAGCATTCATCACTTAACTAAAACTGATTTTAAATTTTTTCCCTCTTCATTTTAATTGAATTTCTCTTACAACCTGTTGTAAATTGTTTCAGAGTAGTAAGTATTTACCTGTATCTTACTGGAAATAGAAAATGGAGTGTGACATCAGGAGTTAAAGAAGCTGAACTAAAAGTTTATTGAATATATGAGTAGTATACCTTTGCTGGGAAAACTTGGAAAGATGTGTAAGCTTTTTTTCCTATTCATTAAAATAATGGTGTTTTAATGAAGAATAAGAAATGGACTGTTTTCCTAATTACAGTACAAATGTAATAGGTAAGTTTAAAGGAAAGCTTGCCGACTTCCAAATTACAATAATATAATATAAAACAACTTGGCTTGTTTTTCAGTCTTTTCTTCACTGAGGAAAAACTGCGCTGATTATTTTGTACTGTCAAGTGTAATTTCATGTGAACCCCTTCCTGTAATATCCCTTTAGCAAGGCAGTCTGACTCTTTATATCAGAGATTTTAAATCAAAAAATCTAATGAATGATCTGTGTTGCCTTTCAAAATTGCAAATAAATCCTCAAATAGATTAGCTTTGTTTTACAATGGTAGAGAATACACTTCCAGCTTTCTTTAGTTTGTTGCAAATTGGAGGGTGAGTAAACCAAATAACTTCATTTTAAATCTGGAACACTACTTACATTTACAATCCAGAATTGATCCTTGACATGAATCAAACATTAATGTTTGTAGACTCGGTGATTTAATAGGAGTAATTATAAAATTTCCAAAAAGTGTCTCCAAATAGCAAAGTAAAAATTCCTCTAATAATAAAATCTATATTTTAAGTAAAGATAATTTTTAAGAAACTATTTTTCAAAATACTTTTGGCTTAGGAAAAAAACAAAGAAAGAGAGTGTAATTTGTAGCTGAAATAGAAATCAGTGAAGTGTCTTGGTTTTTAGTTCTGAAATGAGATACAAGTTTGCATTCCCCCTGCAAACAAGTGACATCCTTGTGCTAGAGGTGAACTGGTCAGATGAGCCAAGGTGTGCTATAGACTTTATCAGACCTGTGAGCTTTCTTCCCACTCTCAGGAGATAAATATTTAGCTTGGCTGTGACATGTCTTTAAGAGGACGACTAAAATCCTCAGTTTGATCTCCAAATCCTGTGGGAAGACAGAAGTTTTCCAAGTCTGGTGTGTTTTAACATGAGCTGTATCAGAAGGGCATTCAATATGCAGGCTTCTAAACCAGTTGGTATTTCTTAGGCAAGAGCAAACTAACTGGAAATCCCTAGACAACTTAACCTCCTTATTTTCAGGTAATTAACTGTAATGTCCAGCAGAGTGGAAGGAAGGGTATGAATAATAGAGGCTAGATCATTAGCAGAGAAGGAGATGATGTTTCCTAGTCAAATGGAAATGATAGCCTTCTTTGTTTCCTAGGTGTTTAATTACATCAATGACATAATTGCTGGACTGTTTCTTGTTCTATATGCTTTTCTTTGTAGTTTGTTTCTTACATCTGTGCTAGGTTTTTCTTTTGTTCCATGCAGTGTTCCAATTTCCTGGACTTTTTCTTAGTTTTTAGGTTGTTAAATTACTGCTTGTTTTATAGTTTGTGGGCATTCCTACCACTGGAACTGACCACAGTTCTTGTCCAGGGATAAACTTAATTTCTTTCCTTGGAAAAAGCCAATTTATATTTTCTGCTCCAGTTCAGAACTTGTCCTTTTGTCTTTCAAGCTCTGATTTACTAACTTGTTGCAGTTGCCAGGTTGTTAGGTTGGGGTTTTTCCCCAGTAGAGATAAAATGGTGTTGGTGACTTAAATTTGAAATTTTTTTTGTTTTACAGACTGAGACAACTTTAGGCCTCAGTTCATATCAACAGAAAAGGTAAGCATCTTTCTAAAAGTTTAATACAGACTTTAATTGTAAGATCTGTGATACTTTTCATAAGAATAATAAAGGTTTAGTGTAAAAAAGATCAAATACAAACCATGTGAATTTTTTTTTCAATTACTTTTCTCATACAGAGGAAATGAAACTAAAATGTGAGGTAGTTTTTAATATTGAACAGCTAAATGATAGAATGGTTTGGGTTGGAAGGGACCTTAAAGATAAGGTAGTTCCATCCCTCTGCCATAGGCAAGGTTCCTGTCCCTCACTATCCTATCAATAAAGAATTCCTTCCTAATATGTCATATAAACCTGCCCTCTTTCAGTTTAAAGCCCATTCTTCCTTGTCCTGTCACTAAATGACCTCGTGAAAAGTCCCTCTCCACCTCTCTTGTAGTCCATTTTAGGTACTGGAAGGTGCTCTAAGGTTGCCTCAGAGCCTTCTCTTCTTCAGGCTGAACAGCTCTAGCTCTCCCAGCCTGTCTTTGTAGGAGAGTTGCTTTGTCCCTCTGATCACCTTTGTGGCCCTTCATGAGGAAGAAACTTCACATGTGGAATAAAAGATGGAAGAATTCTTTAATTCACTTTGTAATGAATAGCACAGAGCAATTTTGTGTAATTAAACTGAGAACTCTGCTTGTAGATTTTTTTTTAAATCATTTTACTGTAGTTTCTGTTATTGAGGAGAAGGTGGGTTTGTTTACCTGCTTCAAAAGTTCTTGGTGTCCTTTTGAAGAAAAACTTGATGTTATTTTTGATAGATTCTTTCCCATATTCCGTTGTCCCATCATAGAATCATTAAGGTTGGAAAAGATCTCCAAGATCACCAAGTCCAACCTTCAGCCAAGTGCCACCATGCTCACTAAGCCATATCACAAAGTTCTACATCTACTTGTTTTGTGATGGTGATGTCACCTCTTCCCTAGGGAGGCTGTCCCAGTGCTTAACCACATGATGATTTTTTTCCAAATATCCAACCTGAATCTCCGCTGGCACAGCTTGAGGCCATTTCCTCTTGTTCTGTCTCTGGTTGCCTGGGATAAGAGTCTGACCCCGACATGGCTACAACCTCCTTTCAGGTGGTTCTAGAGAGCAGTGAGGTCAGTTCTGAGCCTCCTTTCTCCAGACTAAACGACCCATGACCCTGTCTTGTCCTCTCCTGTCCTGAAGACATAATCTGTAACTGAAGAACTTGCCATATATAAATCTGAGAAGGGAAATAAGTGGCCTCCTTTTTCCCTGGTCCCTAATTTTTCTGTAGAGAATCATCAGATACTCTTGTTTATTTAATGAGTGCATTGAACAGTAATAATGAAGCTTATTTCTTGTACAGTAGCATTCAACAAACTGTCATAGTGCATTTTCAGTAAATACAGCTATGTTTTTTCCACGACCTGTTTTCTGTTCCTTTTCAGAAAATCTAGTAAAAGAATTTTCCATTTCAGATGAGTTCCTGTTTTATTATGTGTATATAGTTGCTTAATTGTGGGCTTCCTTCTTTTTGCAAGTTTTGAAAAACCTGTGAAATCTCCAGCTGTGGACAGGAATGCGAACTTGCTATGTGCTGCAGTATGTCAGTCAGATTGCAAGTATGAGAATGTGAATTTGTAGGAATGACAATTGAACTAAAGATAACAATGATTAGTGTATTTCTGTGTCTTGGATAGAGCTAGACTTTATGGAGATTCTTTAAATGGAATAGTATCTTGTTTAAATCATCAAATCTCAATGGCAGAAAGAAAGTGCCTATATTGGCATCCACGGATTAGGTGCAATATTTTTGTTTCCCAGAAAACAACTGAATTTGGTGGTTCTTGAGACTTGAGTCCATGGACTAGATTGCCTGCGGGATTTTTGATTTTAATTTCTCCACTAAGAAGATTGCTTTCTGTATTGGAAACTTCAGTGTTCTGGAGTGCGTTCTATTACAACACTGGTTTAGATATCTGAAAACAAATAGTCCGTTCCACTTCAGAGCACTGGCCTATTTGAAGTTCAGACACAATGTGATGAAGGTCTGCATCACAAGCTCTCTGATACCATGTTACATAGTAAATACCAAATTTGCTTTCTGTTTTTCTCTCTCACTGCTGTTATTGGTTTTGCATAAATCTTTCCTTTTTTTCTAGGTTTTTTTTTTTCAATGGCATTGCTAAAAACAATACTTAATTTCTCTAGATGACTTGTCCTTATTAGAGATTATGATATCTTCTTCTTGGTATAGCTTGCCGGTATTTTTTCCCTGTATAGTTTATTCAGTTCTCTGATCTACTTTTTAGCACTAATTGGAAGGAGGGAAATGAACTAGCAATTTAATTTTTGTTCATGCCTGTGGTCAGGTTACAGTGCATCTTTTCAAGCTTCTCTATGTTCTTTCCCCAGACACTCCCCTTTGGGAATTGTTAGCTTTGAACTTTGTCTGGTATGAGTGTGTTTTCCTGATACAGGGTTAATGTTGACTTATCTGAGCCAGCTACTATCTGAGTAGCTTATGAAAAAAACTTGTTGCTAGTATTTTTATTCATCGGCCTTTATAGCAGCAACTACTGCCAGATACTGAAGTGGTTCCATTGTTTGGTGGGAGTTCACTTTCTCACTGAACCTGTGATTAATAGCCATTATTCTAAAAAAAAATTATTTTTAAAAATTAAAATATCTTTTCTGATATATGCAACTCAGCCTTATTTTTAAATATTAAAAAGTTATGGATGCACTCAGGTTACTTACAGAACATTTTTAGCTAAAAAGTCTGCAGTGCTTCTTCGAAGATTCTGGCACAAAAAGTACCCACTGTGAAGTATTTGCCAATTTGTCATTTTAAAGGTTCACATAGTTATTTTTAGATACGCTTTTATTTGATTTTGTGGTAATGGAAATAAAGTAGCGGCTTTCTAAGAGTTCATGTTGCTAAATAAAATCATGAGATCACTTGCTGTTTCACAGCTTAATGCTGCTGTCTTTATTTCTTTACAATTTATGGCACAAGAGAGGAAATAAAACTGTTTAAACGACTGCTAAAGTAATGTGGGAAAAAATACATGCAGAGTATGCTTAGATTTGAATTTTCTACAGTAGTAATTAAAGATGTTACAGATAAGATTCCACAGAGCACATAACTCCTCCAGAAATCCCAGAACAGCTAGAAAGGTAAAGTGAGGATACAGAGACACAGTTGCTGCCAAACTTTGCAGAAATCTTTAAATACTGTATGTGACGAGCATTTTCTTCATCTCCAAATGCAAAGATGTGCCTTGATTATCTAAAAGTGAGTGCCTACTACTCTGATAAACAGCAAAGCATTATGGAAGTGCTGAACAATGTCCTTAAGACAGAAGAATATTGTGGCTCAGCACAGATGGATACCCGTATCAGCTGCAGTGTTTGCAGGCATTGCTATTTTGACCATGTTTATGACAGCATCTGTGACTAACATTATTGAGACATGAAGTTGCACATCAGTGAATTGCACCTGGCAGTAGGTTGCTCCTGCGTAGCAGCAGAACCTTAGTTAGTAGTTGAGGTAAATGCCCGCTCAGATACAGCATGGATGGAACAGGGAGGATAATGATCCTGCTGGGGCACTGTGCGTAGTTCACTCTCAAGTCTCATTTTTAAAATCAAAGTTCTTGCAGAAGGGAAAAGATGTCGAGAACATTTAAATCATGGATTCATATGACTCCTGGCCAGTTCTTAGTCTGCTGGTGCTTGTTGGCAGGTATCAGCAGTCCTCTCTTCCAGATGCATCTTTTCTTTTTTGTGTTATTCTTCTTTTCTTTGAAAGTTAGAAAACTTGGAGGGGTAGAGAAGGAAAAACGTTTAAGTTATGATATAGGACCGGGAGCCATATTTCTACATGCAGACAATAGTAATTAACTTCATGTCGTTATGCTGTAAAGTTGCCCTACCCATGGGTGTATCCAGCCTTTGGTGAGCAAATGCCCAGCAGAGCAGACATGATCATCATTTTCTAGTCTGCTGCAAGTTGACTCATGTTGAGCCCTTCAGTAGGCAAAGTTTGTGAATCCCAATATTGCTTGTTCCCATTTGAATCTCATTACAGTTGTTACTTTTATTATAATAGTTGGCATTCATTATGATGTCATTGCCTTTACCAAAGTTTAACCATTTTAAATTTTTTGTTGTCCAACTGACTTTCCAGCTCCGTGGCATGAGAAAATGTTGCCTAAACTTTACATGTATGTGGAGAATTGAGTATGTCCTGATTGTTCAAGTTAGACCAAGTTACTCTTGACAGTATTTTCAATGCATTTGAAATAATTTTTTAATATACTTCTTAAAATACTGTAAATATTTTTAATATTTTCCATAAAAAGAATTGATATATCATTCTACCAATAATTACCAATACAAAAGAGGTTCTCTCTGACTGTTCAGAGTTTTAAGTTTGGAAGAAATTGTTTTTTGTTTATATATATAATATATAATTATTTATATATATTTTAATATATTTATATATATATTTATATTTGAATTATTTTTAAGATCACTTTAAGATTAGTACATTTTGTTTAGCATTACTTGACAATGGAGGTACAAGAGCCTTTTTACCTTTTTCGTTTAGAAATGCACTCTAAATGGTTTTTAAAATTAGACTGTAAACTCTGAAGACATAATATTCACATGTTTTATCCTTATGAAACATAACTGCTAGTACAGTTTTCCAGTTGTATTCTCCTATGTCCAGTGTCTCTGTAAACTTCATTTTGTTGTGCATTTGTTGTACGGTTTGAGGTTTGACTTTAGCTGAGAAGGTGTAACCATGCACTCTCTTGTTTGACAACTGTAATGTGTCACAGCCACACTTCATAGTAGCAAGAATTTCAGAGTTTTTTTGTAGATCTGAATACAGTTTTTCCTATTGGTGTCTTCTTATATCTTCACTTCTGTTGCATTGTGATCTGCACACACATGGCATATGTGCGTGCACACACACACACTTTAAGTGTATACTAAGGCTGACTGGATGTAGTAAGCCCACTTCTGTCCTGATAGTGTTTTATTACTTTTATGTGGACAAAGCTATTTTTAGTGACTGGGCTCTGTAGCATTGAAGATGCTTTGACATCCAAATACAGAGAGCTGGAAATTGATTAGCATGCTGTGTATTATACTTGAAGTGTGAAGATTCAGTTGCGGAGTTTTAGAGTGAGTTATTGAGACATTGTAATTTTATTTAAAAAGCTTTTGATTTGATTTTGATTAAAGGATACGATTAAGATTTCCTAACCTATTCTTAAATTTTTACTCCTGTAAATAGCTTCCTTGTTGAAGTGGTTCTGGAGTATGGAAAGACATTTGAATTTTATCAATAATTAGTTTTCCTGGAATTGCACTGGATGGAATTGGATTGATCTTTGTTCAAGGCCTCAGCTTTCATAAGACAAGCCACATGTGCCTGTCCCATTTCCTGGCTGCTCCTTCTTGTTGAGGCAGAACTGCATAGTTCTGGGTAGAACTGGGTTTGTGGAGCTTTCCTTACCCAGGACAAGTGGCTCCAGCTCTGTCTTTGGGCATCTAGGATTGATACAAAGTCAGAAAACAATGATCTAAAACAAGAATGCTGTTTTAATATCAGGAAAAAAAAGTATATGAAGAAAAAAAAAGAGGCTGTTGGTCTTGCCATTCAGGAGCCATTCATCTTCTTCTATTCTTTAGCCTTCCCCATTTATTTTTTTATGTTGTTGTCTCCCTGTTTTGTTTTTTGTATGAATACAATTTTTACTCGGCTCAAAAGAAAGTGTTACAGTTACAGAGATGCTTAACTGTGGTCACAGTCACATCATTCTGAATAATAAAAAATGTTTCAGTCAATGAAACTGCTTTGTATTTTTTACTTATAATTTTTGTTGTGGGTTAACTATTGTGCTCTGTATAACTCTACTGATAAAATAAGCTGTAGTAGAGAATGTTTCCAGGTACTTTGTTGACTTCACTGCTGGATTGTTTGAGTGCTACTTAAGTTTTGAATAGTCTTGGAGTTTTGAAGTAGTCTTCATCTACTAGAATTCTCCTAGAGTTGCCAGTGGGAGCTTAGTATAGGCAAAGCTAAGGAATGTTTCCAGAGCAGAGTCATTGTCTTCTGGATATCGCCAGTTTTGAACAGTATTGGCTGTTTTCTCACATGGCCTCAGTACCATCAAATGGGTCCAAGATTGTTTATGTACTAGTATAGAAGTAGCTGGAGAAACTCAGGATTTGTATGTAAATTACTGTTACACATTGGACAATATCCAAAACATCTTTCATAGCAATGTTTGGACATTGCAATGAAAGATGAGGTAAACCTATATAGTGTGTTGTTTCACTCAGCCATCATTGTATAAACGAGAGGTTTACACTCCAATTATGTCCATTTTCAAGATATGTGCTCTTGCATAATCTTTCTTGGAGACACCACATAAACATTCTGACATTCTGTATTCTGACTGGATGAGCTTGTTTTGTTTGTTTCTTCTTTTGCATTAGTTGCTTTGTTAGTATTAATGAACATTTTGCTAAGAAAGGGCTGTTTGAGATGGGAAGGGAGCAAAAATATGTCATTTAATAGTATCTTTTACAGCATTTCAATTTTTCTTGCAGTGTATCCCTGTATCGGGGAAATTGCCGACCTCTCCGGTTTGAGCCACCAATGCTGGACTTCCATGAACAGTAAGTTGAAAAGTCTTTTGATCTGCTTAGTTGTACAAATTAAAAAAAAAAAAGAAAGAAAAACACATGAAAAAAAAAAAAAA
>VXAZ01005904.1:828377-887764 GCA_013399875.1 Gymnorhina tibicen | reverse complement strand
GCCCCAAAACAAAAACCAACCAAACAAAAAAAACCACCACCCACCACAAAAACTAAACAACAAACAAAACCCCAGAAAACAAATAGAAGCACATTTAAAGCTGATGGAGAAGGTTGTATACGTAGATTGCATTAATAGATTGTAAGTGTGATTGACCTACAGAGAGATGCTGCACTCAGTCTTAAGCAGCATGTAGTGACCTGTCAGCTGCCGTGGTTTTGATGACGTAGGTACTTGTACTTTTTGGGTACTTGTACAGCTGCTCTGCAGAGTGGACAGTTTTCAGTCTAGAACGTAATCTCCTGAGGGGAGATTACCTTTCTGCTTGAATGTAACCCACGTCAGGGAGCACGTACCCTAGCATATCAGTTTTACCTATTGCTTTGGTGGCAAAAGAACTGACAGTGGATCTCCAATTATTAGAACAGTAATGTTGAGTTGTGAAAGTACAGCCTCAAGGAGAACAAATAGCCTCCAGGAACCTAGCTCCATGCTCTCTACCTTGCAGCTGGTTGCTGTTTCCATTAAACAAAAGGGAGGAGGAAGGAAATTAAACATTTCATCAAGGTACCTGTTTGTAATCAGTTCCTCTGAGAACTACTTCAGTCTTAACTTGTCTTACCATTAGCTGGTTATTGTGTATAGGTAGCTCCAATCCCTCTTCTTCCCAACAGTCAAAATTGGTTCTGGAGTTGGTGTTCATAGAGCCTCTGTGCATGATTGATACTTTGACCAATGTGAACTGCAGTGAAGGCATTTCAAACATTTTGTTACCAGTTCAGCCTGAAGAATGAAAACAGCCCAGGTGTGCCTTAGCAGAGCATTGCTTCCCCCATCCTCAGCCAGTACTGCTGCTGGATGAAAGGCTGTTTCGTTTACAGAGAAGCCGCAGATTATTAATAAAAATATAGTACTCTTTTCTGTTGGAAAGACTGTTGTACAGTGTGGTGACTACAGAATTGTGCAAGGAAGCTCCTGTGTATTGACATGGTATACACTTGCATCTTTCTGAAAGAGAAGCCATGACTGTATGTTGTTTGTGCAAAGTAGCTTTCCAGAAATAACCTCTATACAAAAAACCCCAATGTAAATGTCACTACATAACAAAGCTGTGTGAAAATGCCTCATTTTACAGAACTTAATTTGTACACAGTCTAACAAAATTGTGACTTTACTTCTGATTAAAGACAGAATAAGTCACTCTTCCCCCTCTTCCTTTTTCCTTCAAAATTTCCTTTAGCTTTTAATATTGCATGTTTTCATTGTTTTTCTTCCCAATGTCAGTAACAGTCCTAGGTAAGAGAATATTCAGTTTCTAAACTGAATAGCAAAATACCTAGTGGTAAACCCTACTCTACTGCATCTCTGCTATAAGAAAATTAGGTTATAAGTAATAAATTATTTTAGTGAGTGCAGTACAAATTCAAACTTGTAGAGCAGTGTGCTTTTTGTTAGTTACTGTAAACTTACCTACTGAGTTGAGTTTAAGCTATTTTCTTTTAAAAATTGTAAAAGTTTTCAGTTCGTAGTAATTCCAGACTTTGATATTGAGAATGTGTTTTATGCACGTTTTGCTACTATGAATAAATTTGATGTTCTCTGAGATATCTGTTAAAGGTTATCTAGAATTTGCATGCTTATGCTCTGAGGAAAGCTATACATGCTTCTTTGTTTTGTGGATTTCCAAAGATGATTTTTTCCCCTTGCTACAAGTAGATCCAAGACAGTAAGTCACTCTTCATTATATTTCGGCTTTTTATGTAAGCTGTTCTTCTCATAGCTAAAATCACTGAAGAGATGGTGTAAATCTAGTACACTGTTAAGAGCAGCAAGGTCTCATACTGGGAATGGTTCTGTACAATACAGGCAAAACTGCACTGGGGGATTGCTGCCTTCTGTCAATTAAAATAAGGAACCTGTGTGTTAGATCTTGATTCATTATGTGTTCCTTTTAATTAGTTTGGGTGGGGTTTTTTTGTAGCAGTATATCATTAATTTATCTGTTGTCATTTAGGTCATAGTCTCAGGCAGAAATCCTCTTCTGATTCCTTAAAACTTAAATAAGTTGTCAAAAGAAGTTTTAGGAAGGTTTAGATATGGAACCCCAAAGTTTAGTTTGAAATCTGTGAACCAACTCTGAGAAATGCTGAGTAACTCAGCCTTGTGGTGGGAACAAGCTGAAGGTGCCAAGCACCTTGGAAGTCAAATAATGCAGATTTAAGCCTTTGAGTTGCCTTTTAAAACAGACGGGCTTTTCACATTCAAATTCTGGCTTTTCTGTCTTTGTTATTAATGGATTTTAGGAAAGGCAAAAAATGCATGTTTAGTTTCTGAGTAAGTACTATACCCAAAGGATGTTTTGTTAATAGTAGAATGTAGCATTTAGTAAAGCAAACTTGTTGCAAGTTCATGTTTATGCTGACCTATCAAGATGTATCATACCTAGGCTAAAGAAAGTTCTAATGTTTGTTTTCAGTTGTACATCAAGCCATTCTTCCTGTGACATTTTTGGTCTGCTAAGAGTGTGTGGGTTTAATCAGATGTTTCAAAAACATGCCAACTTAAGCAGGAATAATATTTAATAAAAGTTACTTTATCTAAGGATCTCAGAACAAACCAGTATTACGTTGATAAATATGTGCTGTAGACACACTTCCTGTGTTCCACCTGGAGATGAGATTACAGTGGCCTTCTGGTTTATAACAGTTGGAGGGTTTTTTTAATGCTGTTTTAATATAAAGCAAACACTACCATATTCTACCACTTTGAAGGTAGTCCAGGTAATCTCACATTTATCAAACAAAATGTATGCTGTATGTCAGTATATGCAAAAGGATATGCAAATCTTTAGCTCACTTGAAGAGATCTCCAATGTTCTCTGTATACATTAAGCCTCTGGGAATGGGATAGAACTGAGGCAGGCTCTCCCATATCACTGTGCCAGGGGACTGCTTGGACTAAGTGTGGAATACTCATTTGGTTATTCAATGTTCAAGTCTCTTTCTTGTGTTTCTGAAGCAACACCAATCTTTTTCTGGAACAAATTCTGCAACATCTTGGGTATCAGAGATTCAGGGCTTTAAAGAAAACAACCTGCCACCTAAAGCCAGCTCCACAACTAGCTGACTTTTTTTTTACCAGCATTCTGTTTCTTGTATTCTCTCTTTTAAACTGTTACTCTCCCCTGTTGTTAAATGGGAATAACTGAGGTGTTATAACCTACAAGCAGTAATTGTTATCCTCCATAGCTTTGGGAGTTGGTTGCTCAGAGACTATTTTGGCAGAACAGTCATTATCTCTATGACTTTCTGTGTTTGAGACAGGTCTTCACATTAGAGGTCTTACAGATGGCCACCTGGGGTGAAGGCTGAAGAATACTTTTTCAGGGCAGTTTATATTCAGTTCTTGCACCTTCCTTGTGAGAGAATGTGGATCTTCACAGATCTCAATACATTGCCTTCATCTTTGTTAATTGAACTCTGACTGTATCAAAAGTAAAGTTTAAGCTCCTTACAACTAAACTTTTTGATAGAGGTAGCTTTTGATGATGGAGCACTTGGGTATTGAGTATTTTCAGATACTGCCACAATATAAGCTAGAACTGCTTATCAAAAAATTTTTAAAATACATAATTCTTTTAGATGAAGTTGACATCCTACCTGTTTCATAGAAATGATTGGTAACGTATGAAATTATGGTTTTGTTTACAGTAGTATTTTAATCCTTGATCAGCATATTCTTCTGTGGTGAATGGAGGTTCTTGCTTCACTCAATTTGAGCAAGGTCGCATTCTCAAACAAAATTTTCTCATTGGTAGGACAGTGTTCTGAGGTTCTTTCTTTCAGTTTTGTGTTGATAAACAATCTCATTTTGCATTTCCTTTGAAGTGTTTTGATTTGGGAATTTTTGTATTGTTTCCTTTTTTGTGAGCTCTAGTATTTGGCAGAATATTCCATGAAAGCTTGAGCTGGGCTTCAAAGCAATTGCTTGGCAATGTTCAAATATTGAGACCTTCTTGCAGGTCTGGAGACCTTATGTTGGTCTAAGTAACATAGGGGACATGCTTTACTTTAAGGACAGGATAGTGTTGGAATGGCTAAAAATCTGGAGAATACAGCCATGCTAAACCTGTCTTGATGTACGTCCCTTTGAATCTAGACTGCACTGTCTACAGTTACACTTCTAGTTACATGAACTATGAACAAGAAGACAAATGAAAAGGGGGCATTTAGAAAGCCGAGGCGTATCATGAATGTGCTATACTGCAGTGTAAACTGATTTACTGCCTTGTAAGGCTTGACTGCTGTAAAACTAGTACACTAGTACTTACTACACTTGTAGTAGTAAGAGAATGAAGAAATGATATTGTTAACAGTTTAGCTGTTGGATGTTTTCCTGAGCTATAGATGAAATGTTTGCATCGACTAGATATACAAAATGTCCTTAAAGTCATGGGAGTTACTTCAAGTAACATAAGGTTGATGTAAGTTTAGCAAAATGGTCTGTTTTCTTCGAGAAGTCTGATCTCTTATGCAAAAAAATAGTAAGGAATTTTAGCAACTAGAGAATTTATTCAGATCGCTATTTTTCCTACATTTTAAGAACATTTACAACTGGTGAAAGAACCTGTAAGTTGCCTATAGTATACATCCAACTGTTTACACAGTACATTTGATACACTTCTAATGTGTGAGAGTTGGAAATTGTTGGAATTTTAAAGAAATGTTGCAAAAGGAAACTTCATTTCCCTTGGAGTTTGTTGAATGTGAGAAATCGTTGACAGTAGATTGACACTTTGTCCAGATCTGCCTCAGGTTTTGTTCACATATCACGCTAGACTGCACAATGCTGCCGAAAGTTCATTACGCTCTTAGATTCATTCCAATCATACTTGGTGACATGGTTGGATAAACTCTACTACTTGTATATGTGGTTTTGACAACTGTTTGGAAAAGGCATGATTTTGTTGTATGGAATCTAAGTTAGATTCCTAACATAAAATGGGGCGCTTGGTCCATTTAGTATGTTACATTGGCACCAACTTTTTGTCATGTCTAACGTCAAAGAACTTCCTTTGTTTGTTAAAAGCCAGTGAAATCTGGAAGCTAAAAACCAACTGATTTATAGGTTAGTACATATACAAAACCAAACCGCTTCTGTTTTCTTTTGCTTTTCCAACTCTTTTGAGTTGGAGATGTGTTTGAGAATGTAAATGTATGTGCTTCAGCTACTCTTAACTTCAGGTAAAGAAGCCACTTGCCTGTGTCACTCAACCGGTTTTTGTGTGAAGCAGGAAGAATGCTCTACTCGCTAATTCTCTAGTTTTGTACATCATGCAGGCTTCCTTTGTGTAAGGAAACTAGCATTTTCTTCAGAATGGGGCACAAAAGGCGTTCCCTTTCAGTCTCTAGAGGTAACCTTGTAAGACCAGCTCGTTTTGTTTCTTTTAATTAAAAGTAGTTGGATATGTTACAAGTCAACACCCAAGTTCTTACTGTTGGAGCTTGCTCAGTCTGATCTTCTGGCTGGAGAACTGTCTTCATTGGTTCAGGAAGTTCCCAAGCCTAGGAGAGTCCTGGGCATCTGACTTTGTATGCTTTCAACATTACACTCTGCCTTCTAGGCATCTGTTATTCACCCCATCTGATAGGATGCTGTATGACAGGATACTGATTTAACCCTTGTGACACTTCTGATATGTCACCTGACAACTGGTTTTAAAATTGTTTCCGCAGTTGCCAAAGATGCTAAATGAAAAAAATACATGGGGGAAAATACGTCACATTCTGAAAATTCATGAGGAATTTACCAGAATTGAATATTGAGTATATTTACCTATATTCCCGGCATTTCAAAATGTAACTGGGAAGCTTTTGGTTGACTTAATTTCTCTCTCCAGTCTCATTAGAAAGAATAAGAGATGGAAGATGAAGAATGTATCTGCTGAATTCATATATTTTGCTTTTCAGTAATAGATTTGTATCAGTTCTCATAAATCAAGTGAGCATTTTACAGAGGTGCTTAAACAATATGCAGTAAGAGAAAAAATTAATTGCGCTTTTAAAAGGGCATTTTCTCAATTTGTATTTGCTTCACAATGAGTAGCTACATATTTTTGCAAGTCAGTTTTGGGCCAGTAACTCAAGGACTCATCTCCCCAAAATTTGCAAGAGCTTATTTCCATTGCTAAAAGAATCTACCTTTTGATCCCTGGAACAGCAATGAATTCCATTACAAGGACATGCTTACAATACACTGCAGGTACTAACTCAGACTTTGGAAAGAGTTGAATTGCAGGGGTAAAGAACATGAACAGAGGCTTCTTTACCCATTTGACCAGGCACCTCACCCTTGTTAATTAGCATCTTCTCATCTAGGTTATGGTATCAGGTTTTTTATATTATGCATTATGCTGGGACAGAGGATCAGGAGCAAAATCTTACATGCTTTGATAGTTCATGTTTGCCTGAAGGCCTGTGTTTATACCAGCTTCTCACAATGAAAAGTGCTAGCTGTGACTGCTCCGGGAAATTCCGCTCTAAAATTTGGCATCAGCTACAACCATACTTCTGCAGATCATTGCGGTTTGATAATCTGCAGCTTGGAGAGCATCCCTTATGAGATTATTTCTTGGGATGCAGGTTCATTAGAGGTGTCTGGTACACACTGCCCTACCTGGATTTTACCATGTCTGATGGCAGAAAAAACAGGTGAGGTTTATGAGGTCCTATTTCTCTATATTTGGCTAACATCGCACTTAAAGAATATAAGGAAAGCTGTATCTCAGCCAGATGTAATACCAGACTCATTGTTTCAAAATCGGAATGATCAGTGAAAGAGTAAAGTAAAACAAAGTCCTAACATCAGAGTTCCTTTTCAGCGCCTTCTGCCTTTATTACCTATAATTATACTGTAGTAATTTAGTCTGGAATATGAAATAAGTGAGCTGTGTTGTTGGTCATGGCTGTTTCCCTACCAGTTTGTTTTTATAGACTTGAGCCTATCAAACAGATGGATTGTCCCTTCTTTTCAGAACTGGAAAAGCATGAAGGTCTTAAAGATTGTTAATACTTGGAATATGTCCTGGATAATGAGTTTTATTTGCAAACTACCTTTCTGACATGAGCAGACTGGTGCTTCGCTATTGCCAGTTCATTCAAGATCATTTTCTTGGCTTTGTGATGTTTCACATATGATGCATCATAAGTGTCACTGAAGTGAACTCTGATCCTCAGTTTTCAGTACATAGCTGTTTCTCTCTAGAGACCGCAGATGATACACTAGTCATGTCATTTGCTCACATATAATACAGTGATTAAAATCTACTCATCTCACTTCCTGCTGTTGTGGTTGGAAGGAACTGTTCAGTTTGATTCTAGTTTTTGCTGTTGAACTCCTCATATGAAGAGTGGTTGGAGTGCTTTGTTAGAGAGTAGGAGGATGATTTCCCCTTCCTGACAAGGTGCTGAACATGCTCTGGGGAAGAGAATTATCTAAAAACTGCACTGTGGCAAGCAAAAGAATTCCACTAAGGTGCTGGGAGCATGACTTCCACGAAGGAGAATGAAAAATTGTAGTGATAAGTAGAGAACAGACAGCTGATCCTCAGGCTGAAAGAGCTTTCTTCAGTGTTGAAGGCAATCGACTATTTTATTTCTTCCCTTTTTTAAAAAAAAAGTTGGTGTTGGTAGAATCAGAGTACTGGTTTAAGGCTTGACCACTTTGTCTAAACAAGGAATTTGCTGCAAAAGTGTTGACTGGTATAAAAGCTTCTGCCTTTCATAGTTACCAAGCAGATAAAATACTCAAGGCCACCTGTAGTGATGTCGGTGAAAGAGTGTTTGAAGCAGTGGGTTCAGAACTCAGGGAGTGCTGGGGTAACTCCCTATCAGCAGACACTTTTTGTGGTTGTGGATTTGCATGTTTGTTGTTATGGTGGGATTTTTGGTGTGGGTAGAGATGAGGAAATTTGGAGAGCTGGCTCTCATTTGCATTCCTCTGGTCTGGTAAGCTTTTTCTTAGCAAAAGAAAAACAGGTGCATAGGTTTACTGTTTAATTCCATTGATCAACAGTGTAGCAGTTACAGTAGTTAATGCAAAATGTCACAGCTGGTAAACCATTTACCTTTCTGACATCCCCATGTATGCTAGCAAGAGATAAAAATATTTTCTGTTAGGGCTTAACCTGGATGTTTGGTTTTGTACAGGTTTTAAAAGGTGAGAGAAATTGTGGTCTTTGTTACTGGTGAAGTTAGAGGAGTCGAAGTGAGATTTTTTGACAGTGAAAGAAGGATCAAGAACAAGTGTTTGCTGATGGAAACATGAAATTAGGTGGAGTCAACAAGCAGAGCAGAGTTTTACAGTGGCAGAGTGCAGATATGTTCTTCTGTTAGTGGTGATGTCATTTACTGATGGTTAATAATTGTGTCTTTGAATTAATAACGTGGTCTTTAGCATCTGCTTCTTTAGCCCATGTTTCATGCGTAGGAGGTTCTGTAACCAAAATCACTTTCTAAGTTGTGGCGTAGTTTGTTTATTGTCACTAAATCCTCCATTCAGTGGAGCCTTTAATTTACAGCGAAGTTATGTTGCTTCATCTGTTGAGATATACTCCACACCCCCTCTAAGCTGAAAAACTGTGACTGTAATAGCACGTATTAATTTGGTCTGTTAAGGTTAATTGAGGACGGCAGAACAGCTGCCTGTTTCTGGTCATCATCACTGCAGGTACTACAGGTAGTAACTCTTATCAGTAGTTTTGGTGTCCTTGCAGTGTTTGGAGCAAGTGACATGGGAGAGAGTGCTATGTGGCGTATGTGTAGCCTGAAAGTTAAGAGTTAACTATTTTAAATTCAGAATTCCAAATGCACAATTTGTAATCTGTAATCTGCATGCTTTATTAGTGCTTTGGTGCTGATACTTAACATGTATGAGTTAAAATACATGGAAAAAATTCTGGAGACAGTAAAGTCTGAAAAATAATTGCTGAAACTGGAGTATTTATTGTCACCTCAGCTGTTGTAAGCAAAAAGAAACAAGCCAAAAGCTTGTGTCAAATGAATTTGTTAGCATGTCTTGTTACTGAAAAATTGTGCAGCTGTTTGACTGTGTAACTTCCATGTTTTAGGGTTCCTAAATTCTAGAATTTGTCTCAAGCCTTTATTTTTTTACTTAAGGTACAAATTCAAATACAATATAGAAATAAAATAGTTGTTGCTGTACATGTCTGCATACTTAATTCTGTAGAGCATATTCTAAAATATAATACCAGAAAAATTCTGGGTTTGGGGTAGGACTACTTACAATATATCATGGAAAAAATTGGCATTTAGACTTTTGTCTAGGGTGTATTCTGTTTATTTTCAGTTGCTATGTACACCCTGTCTTAAGATAATTATTTAGAGGTTCTAGCATAGGAATAGAAAACTTTGCTTCTCTTCATTCTGAAGTAAAAACCTGACAATAGAATTTCATGAGCATGATGCAACATTAGGTAAACCTTCAGGAAAAGTAAGCAATAAAATAATATGTTAAATATGGAAAAATATGTTAATTAAGTAATTCTTCTAGGTCCAAGTTACACACGTTACTTGAAAAAAAGCATTAAATGCAAAGCTCTGTTGTCAGTGTTCATCACTTTTATGCTCTTATCTGGTGTAATGGGAAAAAGTCCAATGCTCTATTGTCTAGATTTCTAACACTTTGAAAATATTTTCTCTCTCTATTTTGACAGGCCAGTTGGAATGCCAAAAATGGAAAAAGTTTACCTACATAACCCTAGCTCAGAAGAAACAATTACATTAGTATCAATATCTGCTACAACATCACATTTTCATGCATCGTTTTTCCAAAATAGGGTAAGCTTTTTTGCTTTCTCAAAATGAGCTTTTCTTCCCTCTCTCCAATCTGAATGAAAGCTTCTTTAAAAGAGTGACTTACTGCAATAATTACATACCTAGAAATATTAAGATACTGCAGTTCTTGATCTCATATCAGAGCAAATTTGAACTGAGCACAGAAACACAAGGAGTTCTGACTATGTTGGAAATGTACATTGTAGCTGATGGTTTAACAGCAGATCTCTTTTGTTGCTGAAGTGAGTACATTTCCTTAGAGCACTTACAGAAACAAACTGTTCCTGTATTTTTTCTGAAAATTCTAAGTCACGTGAAGTTGTGTTAGTGTGCAGTAGTTGCTCCAGTGTACTTAGAGCTGTAAGTAATTGTGTTAGAGGAACTGGCACGTTCAAAAGCGTGCTGTCAGTGGTTAACTCCTAACCACATTGCTGCCAGATGGACTCCTCTAGTTTCACTTTGGTCTGCAGGGCCTGTGGCTTAACAAGAGCCATTAAACATGAAAAAGTTCAGAAAACCTGTCTATAATAAGCAACCTGTGGCATTTATGGAAGTCTGTAGCAATTGCATTTCTCCAGTGACCTTTGAACTATCAGTCTAAAATATTTGTGATAAGCTGAACTCTAAATTCAGAATTCAGTGCAAAAATTCAATTAAATATGATCCTGCACTAGATAATGGTTTTAAATTATTGCTATTTTTATTAGTTTGTTACACATTTCATTTGTCTGAAAGTTCTACTTTTCTCTTTCCAAATCTGCAGTTGAGTTTCTAACTTCAGTATTCAATAAAGAACACATGAGGATCTTCTGTAGCACAAAAACTACATCTGCATGATGCAATTTATTCAGTAAACAGTTTTGCTTATCCCTCTGCTTGCTTGCTTTTATTTTTTCCAGAAAATTCTTCCAGGAGGGAATACGTCCTTTGATGTAGTTTTCCTCGCAAGAGTAGTGGGAAATGTAGAGAACACTTTATTTATTAACACTTCTAATCATGGGGTATTTACTTATCAGGTAAGAGAATTACACTCCTTCCAGAAAAGAGAAGTGTGAATCAGACAAAGCAATATCTCTTACGGGATGCTTAACCATCCAAGGATATTTGCACAGTAGTGGTGTGTTGTTGGTTTGGATTTTTTTTCCATCAACCCAGTTGAAGAAGTTTCCATCCCTGCTATTTGTTGTAACATGGGTACACCATTGTCAAGATCTGTAGGGCACTACTGTAAGCCAGATCAATGAAATGAATTTAAAAGTCTCCCAATACCATTTTTGTGTGTGTTATTTTAGTGGCTCATTGTAGTGATCCAGCTCATCCTTTAGCTCTTTACTTATCTGATCCAGTGGCAAGACAATGTTATTCATTAAGCTGGCGAAAAATTACTCACTGGAGAATTCAGAAAGATAATTCAGACAGATGGGAGAGACTGAAAAGTGAAAAATGAGAAAAAATATGACTCTTACCATGACAATGTTTTGCAAACAACAACAAAAATGCTTCCCAATATGAATACTTTCATAATGATATGATTAAAGGAACATTTCATATTTCATTAACTTTTAGCTGGTATCTAGTATTTCAGAGTGTCAGAAAAAAGGATGGTTTTAATTTCCTGTTTTTCAGTATACGTGTAAGTAAATAGTAGAAATGAGGAATAGCTTTTAGCTGCAAACGAAACCAGTTTCTTTATTTCAGAGCTTTAGTATGATACTGGTTTTAAAGGTTTGGCTATAAGTATACTATAAAATTAATCAAAAAGAGTTCTGGGTGGATTGCTAAAATGGGTATGCACGTTAGGCTCTGCAACAATTACACGCAGCTACTTAAGTTTGTTTTTCTTTCTCTGAACCAGGTGTTTGGCATTGGAGTTCCGAACCCCTATCGATTGCGCCCATTTATTGGGGCACGAGTTCCTGTAAATAGCAGTTTCTCTCCTATAATAAATATACATAACCCTCACAGTGAACCTTTGCAGGTGAGCCTAAGAGAAAAATCATTAAATGCTCGTTTATGGTATTAAACTTAAATTTTGTTTATTTTGGTACTTCTTGAAGTTCTGTTTGAACTTTAGAGCTATTTGAGGTCATGTCTTTCATATTATAAGGTTTTTTTTTTTTTCTGCTCAAATGCAAATCAGTTCTAGACATTGTAGATTGTAGTTGCAGATCTCTTAATTTCCTAAACTGAGGTTTTCCAGTGAAATTTTAGTTTTTAGAATGGTTGTAATTTCTGAAAAATAAAGATTTAAACTTCACTGGTAATTAGGAAGAGTACAGAGTAAACAAAGTTAAACAGGTCTTTTAATCCAGTGATGCCTCCTATCTTAATTCTGTCTGGTTTGCACAGCATAAGGTGTTGTTTCAGTACACCCCAGTATGTAATGTTGGAAAAAATTCTCTTGTTCAGGCAGGATTGATGTTTTTACCTAACCAAATGCTGATTCTGTTAAGTGATTCACAAACTGTAAAATTGTCTAGAAAGCACATAAAGTGTAGCACTAGCAAATGGCTACATCAGCATTAAGTGAATTTGTAAGATGCTCCAGTGGTCAAATAGTCACTAACCTATGCCATTGCACATGATAATACCTGATAACTAAACAGGATCCCTTTAAGGCTGAGTGCTAACCTTTTCCTGTTATCTACTGCAGGTGGTAGAAATGTATTCCAGTGGAGGTGATCTCCATTTAGAGCTTCCAACAGGTCAGCAGGGAGGTACAAGAAAGCTGTGGGTGAGTAGTCGTGTCTTGCAGCACTCATTGTACTTATTGGGAGGTTTTATTTTGATATGAGCTTAGGCTTTGGGGCTTTTTACTAACTTTGTTTCTTGTCATGTAATCATTAAAATACGCCATAAAAATGGAAACAATAGCAGGGTCTGTTAATGCTGTGGTAGTAGGAGTTGAATGAAAGGTTTAATTAAGATAAGCCATATGTATTGAGCTGTGCTGTTTTGACATGCAAAGAACAAAACTATTCCCATTAGAATGAATTACACCTACCTGAGCTTTCAGTCCTGGAGGCCTGTGATCTGGATCTAACCCACAGAAAAAGTATATATATTTTTTTTGTTTGGTTTGTTGGTTAGGGGGTTTTTTTTATGTTGGCTTTTTTGTTGGTGGTGGGGTTTTTTTAACTTAGAAAGTCCTTCCTGCAAATTACTATGAATGCACACATGGGTTGAAAATGAAGCTGAGCAAACTTAGGGAAGAAAAATCTATCACAGACTACTAAATAAAACAGCAGTGTGTCTAGCTGGAAGTAAATCCCTAGCTCATGAGTTGAGAGTGGCTGGAAACTGTTCTGGAAAGTATTCCTACATGCATACCCTGCAGCTACTCCCTACTCCTCATGTCTGCTGCTAGAGACAAGGTAGTGGATTGGATGGACTCATGGTCTAGCTCATTAAATCTGATTTGAAGTAACACATACTGATATCTTTAAGTGAAATAAAATGTAGAAGCATCCTGAAGGTACAGTTTTTGGCTCCATGCTGTATGTCACACGGTTGGTAATGTCCAGCTAGATACAAAACTTATTTTCCTTTTCAGTTAGAATTATTTGATTTTTTGATGACTGGTTTTTGATCTGGGAGAGACTTCAGAGCCACTGGGCCCTAAGCTTGTCTCTTGCTCAAGTGTTTCATTACAGTCATGTGACAGTTATATTTGTTTTAAGAGGGTGTTTCCAAGGCAAAGTAAGTCAGGGTATTTCCAAGTGAGTTACAAAGAACAATCACAATACTTAATTCTTGTCTTTTCTGGGGAAGTCCATTAGAATGGCAGTATTTTAGTTTTAGGTACAAAAGTTGCAAGGAAATAAGTATTAACACGGGTCACAACTCTTTTAAAAATGCAGTGGAAACAGATGCTGAGCATTAGCTGTTCACATGAAAATGGATTTTAAAACATAAGTGTCCTAATGTTTTGACACTGTTTTAGTCAAATTGCATTGCTTCTAAAGATAGCCTCTTCCTAGTTGTCAGGAGAACTCAAGGGAGATGTTCTTCAGAGCATGTAGCTTTTCAGCTTCTCTCGGCCAGGTTGCCAGTTAAAGCCATGATGACTCGCATGTGAAAGCTTCCAGTGTCTTGGAAGCACTAATTCTCTTGTTTCTTATATCCATCAATTTTCATACCCATTGGTATGCATTTTCATATAACCATTGGTATTTCAAAACAATAAGACAGCTTGAAGAAATCAAACCAGTAGGAGGAAACACACAGATACATCATTGTATTGGTTATGTCAAGAGCTGCACTGCAGTTAGAAAAAGCTTCAAAGTAGAAGAAAATATTTGAAATATGGTGATGATACTTTGACATATGGATATGCATAATTGTATAAAATTGTTCTGATGGCAAATGCTTGAATGATTGAATGAAGCAGTCTGCATATGCAGGAGTATTTTTGTAATCACTCCTCAAAGTTACTTTGGAGATCTGACCAACTTTGGATCCCTAGTTACACATATGGAAGAGTCAGATCACATCCTTTGAAACACTAATGAATGGCTGCATTATGTTGGGTCTGCGAATAAGTGTGAAAATAGAACTTGAAATCTTCTTAATTTGATATTCAACAGTTTTTAAAGAATACATCTGCAGTCATTGTGCCTTAGAAAATTTCAAATCAAGGTTTTCATCTTTTAATTAAAACCAAAAACCAAGCAACCAACCAAAAATCCAATGCTCAGACCCTCTGTAATATGACGGGGAAGACAATCCAATGTTAGTATTTCAGCTATGGTGCTGAAGTTAGTCTTGTGCTGTAGCTGTACCCAGCTAATACAGAAAGACTTGTCTTTCAAACCCTGAATGCAGAGTAGAACTGATAGAATAGGTGTGGTACAGAAACTAAAATACATTTTTACTTTTTCCTGTAAATTATGTGGTAGCTAATAAACCTGGAGCTCCACAAGCTTCTGGCTCCATGGAGTTGTGCACTGTTTTAGTTTGTGTTCAGCACTGAAACTGTATGTCTTGTGTCTGGTTTGGAGAAAAACCAATTAGAATATGCAAACTCAATATTTGATGTTACTGTCAACATTTTTTCGAGTATCTTTTGTTTATTACCAGATTCTGTTAATTTAGTCTACTATCTTTTTACCACAAATTTAATACATAAAACTTAGAATCATAGAATCGTTACTTTAATCAAATGGGACACGAAAGTTCTCTTGCATATACCTATTTTTAATCAGTGTCATATCAGATGATTACAACTATCCTTTATAAATTTAATGGTAATTTTAGTTCTGTGAAGCCTGTCTCTTCCTGCTATTGTAGCTTTTTCTCTTAACACAATTATACTTAATGCTTCTATTGTAATTATTTGGTGTGACAGCTTTTTTTGTAATTACTGTGCTCTCATAGATGTGCTTTGATTATTTATCAGGAAATACCTCCCTATGAAACAAAAGGAGTGATGAGAGCCAGCTTTTCTTCAAGAGAAGCAGATAATCATACAGCCTTCATTAGAATAAAAACAAATGCCTCAGACAACACAGAATTTATTATTCTCCCTGTTGAAGTAGAAGTTACAACAGGTTTGTGAAAGAGTGGTTGGAGTTTTGAGTTTGTGTTGTGTTTTGGTTGGGGTTTTTTTCAGTTATTCAAATTAATTCTTAGTATAATAAGAACATTGTAACTTTTTTTTTTAAAGCACCAGGAATCTATTCATCAACAGAAATGCTAGATTTTGGTACACTACGAACACAAGGTAAACCATTCTTCAGTTCTCAAAGTATTTATCAGGAATAGGGTGGGGAGGGGAAAGCCCAGTTACCTTTGTACTGTTCAGGGTTGCTTGTGGAATGATGCTTTTAAAAAGACAGATAAGAACAGCGGGTTACAACAGTGCACAGATGCAAGAGTACTTGGGGTGTGTACAAGCAGAAAGTAGTAAAACTGGAGGTATTTTTTTGAAACTGTAAGAGGGATTTATTGCTGAAGAAAAACTGTATATATCTTTTTTTCAACTAAGAAAGGATAGCTTTGAAGAACCTTTCCTTGCAACTTCCTTAACATGTAAAGATTTTCAAGTAAGAGTAATTTCTTACGAACATGGATGCATCTGACAAAGTCATTCATTGTAGTATTTTTATCCTGTTCACTTCTTAATGTATTAGAAATATGAGTGGTAAGCTGAAGCATGTAATACCTACTAATACACAAAAATGCAGTTTGTGTCAGGTTCTTGGGACTAGCTATTTTGACTGGCTGTTCTGTCGTGTTAGTATAACTTTTTAACACAGAACAGTGGAATTATATAAGAAGCCAGCTAGTGTAAATGACTTGTATAAGATTTACATGTTAAAGTAGTCTAATAGAAAGGTGTGTTCTTTGTTCTTTAACAGATCTGCCAAAAATTTTAAATCTGCATTTATTAAATTCAGGAACAAAAGATGTGCCAATTACAGTAAGTTTTATTTTCTTTCAATTTGAAACTTTCTACTTGGATTTCCTTTTTCTCATAAAAATTGATCATTCACAGGTTTACCATATAGTGTTCAGAATTAGAAGCTAGGTTATGTGTGACTGAGAATGTAACTTAATAGCAGAGCAAATAATTTTTATGCATGGTAAAATTAATTTGCTTCACAGCTGCCTTTGAATGCTCTGAACAGCATTTTTAGGCTGTGCCTGCAATATCTGAACCTTTGGAAGCTTTTATAGTTGAGAACAGTAATTCATGTTCAGGGAGTGAGAGAGTAACACAGAGTCTGTGAGATTCTTTGTCCTCATCACACACACGTCACATTTACACATCAGTGTAAAAAGCGGTTGCCCAACATAATTTTTTAAGATAAGCAAAGAGTAGCTTTCAAGAACCGACTGTAAACTGACCCTTGTTTTCTTGAGCTTATCTGCTTTGTTGCTTGAAATACGAAAAGAACCCAAACACTCTAGGGCCCTTTGCAGTAAGACCACTGCTGCTGAATGTGAAGTGCAGCCAGCTTCAGAATTCTAGTGTTTGGATTTTCTATTTTCTGTTTTTATTACAGAATTTTGGCTCTAGTCTGGTAGTCCACCTTTTTTCATTCATACCTTTTTCCTGTGTGATTTTTCTCATTGCCCACTATTTTTCTCACTTCTTCCTTCTCCCCTTCCTGTCTTCCTTCTTTTCCAGATTTAGTTGTGTAGCTAGCTATACCTTGTCACAGTGCACTTCAGAAAGTGTTGAAGTGTTGAAAAGAAACCAGAGGAGCCAGAAGAATGACTGAAGGATTGGCAAAGGTTCCTTACTGAGATCTTGGAGAGCATTTCTGTGTTTATAAAGCTTGAAGCTGTAACTATGAGGAACAGTGTTTTAATAGTAGAGATCTGGCAAAAACTTAGGATACTGGAAACTGAGGCTAGATGAATTTAAAGTAGAAACAGGACACATTTTTAGTGATGAAGATAAGTTTTCACAGTGACAGTAGTCCATTGCAGTGCTTGCTAAGCTGTTATTCACTAATAGTTTTCAAGTCAGGAGAAACTTAGAGTATACTGCAAACAAGAGAAACTTACAGTATAGTGCAAGAATATTTTAATTCATTGAGGTCCTAATGCTTATTGCCTTAATGAGGTCAGGTGATCCTATAGGAATCATGGCTTTGTGTGTTACAGCACAACTTCCTTCCATAGAGGGTTTTAAAAACCAAAAAGACCTGTGTATGATTTTTGCATTGAGAGGGTTGGTAAATTCATAAAATTATTTTTCCAGTTATATTTGCATGTTTGTCTTCTTAGATTTGACAGTTGTAACTTTTTTTTTAAATTTTTTAAAGTGTGTAATATAATTGCTGATTACAATGCAAATAACCATATTTTCAGACCTAATGTCTGAATTAGTGTCACCTAATACCTGGGAGTGTAGTGCCTAATTCATACTCCTCCATTTAAAAAAACCTCAAGCCTATCCATTTTTTTTAAATCTGTGGTCTTCAGACTATGGGCTATAAACCATAAATATCGATCTAATGGAAGGCTGTCACTTGATAACCGTTATACACGTAATGACAAAACTTTTCCAGATAAATTATTTTTTATTGTGTATCAAAGCAGTTGATTTAGTATTTTTAAAGCCTTAGGGACTCAATTTTGCAATGAAGAAGCTACCACACAGGTCCAGATGTGATGTGTTTTTCAGTGTATCACATGGCACATCAAGTCAGTTGTTCTTTTCATTAAGGACTGTGTGAATTTCTGGTGCTGTGCCAATTAAGGAATTTCAAAGTGGTAAGCAAGAGTAAAACATATTTGGAGAGAACTTGGTGAATAGCTTACTTCTAGGAAAGCTTGACAAATAGACTTCTGACCCTTGAGAGCTAGGGTTTAAAAGTAGTGAGACAGAGCTGTGTGACAAATTTCGTCTTAATGTCAGAAGAAAAGGCCAGGGCTATATTTAGCATATGTTTAAGCTGGGTGCTGGAGGAACTAAATATCTTCAGGTCATCAGTGTGTGAGAGACTGCTACTACTGTTGCCAGAGTTGTAGTTGTTCTGCCTTCAAGTACTTAGTCATGCTGTGGTCCAGCAAATTGGTTGAGGAAAATAAGAGCAAGTCACTTTCTTTTTTGAGTTTTAAAACTCCTTATAATATTTCCTTCATTTTGTAGGGTTTGTTCCATTATTAAGGAGGATAATGCTTATTTCATGACTGGATGAACTAGTCATGCTACAACAATTAAGCTGTTCTGTCAAAAATCTGGTAAATGTAGATTGTTAACACTTTCTTTTATCCCTTCTCTATAATGAAAATTTTGTTTCCTTAAGGCACTTTAAGCCTATTTGACCGCTAAAAGCAAAAGGACGCTTCAAAACTTGAGGTCCTGACCATATTTAACGCATGAAGAACCAGGAACTTCAGGACAGCCTTAGTGAAGCTGGATTGTATCAGTTTGAAAACAAAAGTGTTCATATAAGGAGGTATTTAGTTCTGTCCCAACTTTAGAATAGGGGTTAATTTCTCTTAGCAATCTGCAAGAAGTAGTTTACTTCTGTGTTACGTTTTCATCTGCCCGTTTGAGTGCTGCATGTATCTTGAAGTTATCAAAGATTACAATTTAGTAGTAGTTTATTCCATGGCTGTTCTGGATGGTTCTGTATGGAGAAAGTGAACTTTAGTTAGTTAGGGGTTTCTCTGTTTATACAAAAGGCCAAGAAATTACTGATAGTTGTGTCTGTAAAAGCAAATAAAACTGTACAGCAGTGGTTCTGACACTAATGGAACCAGCCTAAAACTGCTACCTGTAGCCATAGGGCTTTTTTGTCTTTTTTGATGGGCAAGATAAAACTAGGCTCAGGAGCCTTTTGAGTGGTAAACAGTTATAGATGAACATGTGCCAGTCTTTCAAGCTGTACTCTTTAGTTCATTGGAATACATGTAGTCCAAGAGTCCTGAAACCTTCAAAGTCTTTCTCAAGAACTCCTGCAAAAGCACAGAGTTTTAGCCCCGCTTTGTGTCCTTTAGAACATTTAAGGTCTTAATTTTTCTGCAGTTATGCTAAATATTGAGTGTGTCTTTACAGAGCGGGGTCAAGAATCTTGAGTGGGGCATTTTGTGGGAGAGCCGTGTGTTACTGAAGCATGTCTATTTAAAATTATTCTTCCCTACAAAAGTTGCTGTTAGGAAAATTTTCTCAAAATATTGGTAATATTATGTTCTTGATGGAGCTTGTTTTGTATGTATTTTCGGGATCTGTCCATATTTGATGATTTTTAACGCATATTTCAGGACAGGTTATACTTGAGCTTTATTTAAAATAGGTTGAAATTTGAGGAAAGTGAAGTTGAAAGGATTCTTAAGGATGTTTGTTTTTTCTTTAGTTGTCTTAATTCTGTATTTCCCGTTATAGCATGTAATCAAGCAACAAATGAGAAATGTGCATTATGTAGTTCAGAAATTTTTAATAAAATAGTGTAAATTCCTTCCTTAACTAAATTCACTAGCTGTAGACATTTTGAGTAAATACATGTAGGTTTGTTGCACTTGTGGTTTAAGAGATGCGCCTCTGAAACCTGCCATTTTTCTGGCACGAGGCTGTCCTTTTGAATATTTCTGGTTTGATTTACTAAATGAAATCAGCATTATTTCAAACCAGTAATTAAAGAAAGCATTTTTCATGAAAAGAGCTTCTAAAAATGGTTGTCCTCTCTGTCATGCAAAAGTTGTGAACTTTATCACAGCTTTGGTGTCATCTGCTGTAAGAGGGTTTTTTTTTTTTAAGATATGTCAAGATTTCAGTTTTATAGTGTAGATTTCGTTAGAAGAAAATTGAGATAGTTATTAATTGACTTATGAAGAGAAATACCAAGTGTCTGCACCCTGTGTATGCAGACATGGTGGTGGACAAAGGTCAGTGCTATAAATCCAAAATACAAAACTTCTGGTTGAGTTAACGGAGATTATTCATTAGCTGCAGGAATAGTGCTGCTTGTTCCCGCTAAGGATCACGTAGTCTGCAGAACTTAGTTATTTATGCACACTTTTATGGCTTTAATTTACAATCAAGGACAGCTTGGCTTGGAAGAACTGTAATTGGTTTGTACCACTAGCTGTCTGCCTTGGTCCTCCCTGACCAAGAAAGACTCAGCTGCTTATCAAGCAGGTGGTAAACCTCTGCAGCCCAGCAGAAGGTAATGCAGCACTCATTTCAGTTTCCTTAATACAGCATCCTGTAATTTGCTGTGGCTTAACAGCTGCTATGTGAGCAGCTGAGCTGTTCTTAAAGCAAGAGAAGACAGCTGGGGAAGAAGAATCATGGCAGCCATCCTAATTTTAAGCAAAACAAGAATAAGAGCATTTAAATGCTTCATGCGCAGTTTCTCCATGGTATCTAGACAGAGAGTTTGCTAGCAATCTTTATAGAGTCTTCAGATGACATGGAATCCCTTATCTTGCTACATAGCAATGAGTACCTCTACAAATCAGCTCTGGCTAATAACTGACACAATAGCTCTTCCAGTAATGCCCATTTACTTTTTCCATTTAGTTTAAAACAGTAATCCTCAGATGTAAAAGGTGACCTTGTAAAGTGTTAGTGTAGAACAAGTGTCATCACAGATCTACAAAACGTTTCTCTATACAGTTAGTTGTTTTTTTCTCTGCAGACTTACCATGGGATTAGAGACAAGGGAGATGTCTGTATCCTCTCTGGTAGTTGCACAAGTCAGTTAACAGCTTTGTTAGTGAGTGTACCAGAAACAGATAGCCTAACTATTGTAGCCCTGCAGCATTAAGAATAAAAATTAAATCTTAATTTAAATAAGATTTAAATAAGATTTCTATTTTATTTATATGTTTCTGGCCATACTGTCACTTAATTCAACATCCCCAAGGAGAACTCACTGTTACCTACTTTCCGGTATATTGACTGAGTAATTCATAGGACCTGAAAAAAATTCTAAAACCACTTGTAGTGCTGCTTTGTTATAGGAAAGACAGACCTGTAAGACTTTGGCCAAAACTAGTTTCAGTTGTATCACTGTGAAAGACACATGAAGGCTTCACAGCATGTTAGCAATGATAAATTTACAGGTGCTTCATATTTTGATTGTTTGCAGAGTGTTAGACCTACACCACAGAACGAAGCTATAACAGTACATTTCAAGCCCGTTACGTTAAAAGCCTCTGAAAGTAAATATACCAAAGTTGCAAGTATTAGCTTTGATGGTAAGTACTGCTCCTCTCTTCTTAGAACTTGTCAAGTGCTTCTGAAAACTTCTGACGTTTCATTAACAAAATGCTATTTATAATTTTGAGAAGGAAATGGAATTTTCCTACCTGGAAAAGGCTTACAGTTCTTCTGAACTTCAGTTATTTCTGAAAGGATTGTCTTTGTTCATGATCAGCAAGTATCTTAGACTGGTAAATACGGATGAGAAGAGAAGGTATTCCTAATTTTTCTAATAAACATAGCAGTATTCTTATGTTAAGGCACTGATTATTTAAATGTATTTTTATTTGAAACAGACATTTGTTTTTGAGAAATCCTAATAAACGAGGTAACAGGTACAAGTTACTCCTGGGGAAATTCCAGGAAGACACAAGAAGAAAGTTTTTCACAATGAAAACAATCAGCCATTGAAATAATCTCCCCAAGAAGGGGTGGATTCTGCAGTGTTGGGTACTTAAGATCAATCTGGCCAGGGTGCTGAGACATCTTGTTTATACTGTACTTCTGCCAGGAAGGGTTGGACCGAGTGATCCTTGAGGTCTCCTTCCAACCTGGTATTCTATGATTTTTCTCCTACATAGTGTGACTTTAAATACTATGCTGACATTTTGTAGAAAGGCTCCTCTGTTTTTACAGAGATTTTAATCAACTGTTAAGATGGTGGTGACTACTTGGATGTTACTTGTTTAAGGTATTAATTGGTGCTGTAAGTCTTTCTGCCTGGATTGCTTAAAAATGGAGTGGATGCAATACTTGTGGTAGACATAATTTTAGAAGCTGCATGGATAAAGAGGAGAGGATTGATTTTTATTATCATTTATGGATTAGCACTTTAGAAATTTAATAGCTCATGGTTTCTAAGACAAGCAAAGTATGTTTTAGCTTATAAATTCTGAAATAGGTAAATTCTGTCAACCTGAGGTGATAATACATTCAGATTTTGAAGCTGGTGGGAATTGTTATATGAGGACCTACTGGCTAACATATGTTGCATCTTAGAAGGAATGGTGGTTCCTGGGAAAAATACCTAGTTAAGTTGCTTAATATGTTTAAGGAATTGACTTGATGAATTCTTATCAGTGAAGCAGCCAGCCCTAAATATTTGCAATTTCAGCTGTCCTAATTACATGCAGGGGCTTTGGGGGCTTGGTTGGTTTCTTTTAATTAGTATTTGAATCCCCTTGATTTTTTTTTTTGGCACTATTGCTACCAGGCTAACATTGCTTGTTCTGTGATCTTGGAGCAGACCTGTGAGCATCACTCTTGGTGCTTGTGTAGTTTGGGTTCTTACATGGATTCTACTTCTATTTTTGTAAAGTTTAGCTTGTCTTTCATTTCTTCATTATTAAGAAGTTGTTACGTTTCTGGCCCGAAGTTCATCTCAACTGGTAGCTCTGAGTGAGGGGCCCAGGAATCTCAGGCTTCTTTTCTGTTAGGGGAGGGATAGGTATATTCCATACTCTTAGTGGGGAGTTCAGTTCATCTGGTATCCAAATTATCTTCTGGACATGTTTGAGTTATTTATATGACAGGAACAATCAGGCTTCCCTATTGTACATAAGCTTCCTAAATCAGGCAGGTCATCTAACTGGTGTTAAATGGGAAGAATTCAGAATTGGGATCTCTTGCTTCATAGACTTTACACCATGTCAGTTTGCTTATTGAAATTAATTTCCTTAACCTCCGCTTTTTTTCCTTCCATGGTAATTAATTTCTGGGCTAGTTCTGTGGTTTTATTCTTTCACTCATTCTAGTCTAACTTAATGGATCAATTTTTGTCAGCTTTAACAAACTTCTTATATTCTTGTGTGTACAGCATCAAAAGCAAAAAAAGCATCACAGTCTTCTGGGAAAATAACTGTTAAGGCAAAAGAGAAGAGCTATTCCAAACTTGAAATACCATATCAAGCAGAAGTGTTGGATGGGTAAGCTTCCAGTAACTGAATGTAGTTCAAAAACTAAATGCTCTAAATTAGAAGGGAAGGGAATATTCCTGTTTTTAAACAAATGGAGGAGGTAGTCTTAACCATTCATAAGTTGGTTTCAAGGCTTGAGTTAAAATTGACCTTAGTAAGTTGTTTTTCAGAGCAGCTGAAGACTGCAGATGAGACATTTTAAAAATGCAGTATTGGAAATATTTCTGGTTTTGCATTTGCTGTTCTACTGCTATATGAAGTATGGGTAGAGAAAATAGTTTTGGTTTTAAGCAAAATTTTGGAAGAACTCTGTGTTTTCTTGGGTTTTGTTACTCATTTACAAACTACGGCTAAGTTGACTTTAAAAACGTTTTGAATGAGGTGCTACTTTATCAACAGAACTGGCAGAGTATTTTAAAGGCAAACAAACTAAACCTTACCTATCAGAATTTTTGTGCTGCAGACACATGATTTGGTTCATAAGAAATACGCATGATTTGCAAATTGTCTTAATACTTCAACACTTCCTTTTAGTCCTCCTATTATTCTGATTTACATGTTTTCTTATTTGAATTACTTAGTTATTAACATCCCTGTAGTGCTAATAATATCATTTCAGCATGCAGTGGGGTATGTACCTTTTTTGCTGTTGGAAATAATGAATTCTAGTCTTTGTGTAAGGAAAACACTTTGAGGAAAATCTTTATTTTCTTTACACTGTTTTCTTTTAATAGATATTTGGGATTTGATCATGCTGCCACACTCTTTCACATCCGTGACAGTGCTGCTGATTCTGTGGAAAGACTGATCTATCTAACAAACACGTTCAGTTTTGCAGTCCTTATACACGATGTTGTGCTACCAGAAGAAGCAAAACCAATGTTTAAAGTAAGTCCCATTTCAGTGAGTGGTTTTACCTATTAATAAATGCTTAAATGTGATGCACTTTGTTCAGTTGTAACCTTGGTCTTCATTGTTCACTGATCTAGGTCCAGAACTTCAGTAAACCAGTCTTAATTCCACCTAATGAATCCAGATACATTTTTACACTTCATTTTATGCCTTCCACATCATCTGTTCACATAGATAACAATATTCTACTTATCACCAATGCTTCTAAATTTCACCTACCCGTCCGAGCATACACAGGATTTCTAGATGTAAGTATTTTACTTTTTTTTTTTGGCAACTTCTGTATAATTAGAGGCAGATTTCATAGGACTCTTTAATTCTTTATTCTACTTCGGTGTCTGCTGAAAAATTCTTTTTTGTTCCCTTTAAAAGCTTTAGTTTTACATAGGAAATTTAATAATGTAGAATTCTGAGATTGTCATGGTACTGTTGTATTAAAGTTATTAATGCATTTTTAATGAGCTTAGAGTTTGAGCACGATTTATATTTCACTTAACGCTAAAATACTTTTATCAATCTTTCTAGTACTTTGTACTGTCTCCAAAAACTGAGGAGCGATTTATAGATTTTGGCATATTGAGTGCAACAGAAGCTACCAGCATTTTATTTGCAGTCATCAACAGCAATCCAATAGAGGTAAGGATGCATTTATTTTTAGTTTATCTTTTAAAAAAATTATATGAGTGTTGTTACTGAAAACAGTACCTTTTGTTCTTTTTAAGCTGGCTATAAAAAGTTGGCATATTATAGGGGATGGTTTGGCTGTAGAACTTCTAACAACTGAAAAGGGAAACAGAACAACAGTAATTGCAAACCACCACGAACTACAAAATGCGACTGCATCTGATCAGTCTTCAGTAAGTAATCCTTTGAGTCCATCGCCTGAAGGTAGATTTAGGAGGGGAGAAGAGACAAACCTCTGCACCTTCTTTCAGTTTAATTTTAGCAGAGGAGTGATAAGAATTCTTAATTTTTGTCTGAACTTGAGAATGATAAACCATGTAGACTTCCTAAATTTACTTTAAGGAGCAGCATTGTATTCAAATTGCTGTTTTTGAAGTTTACCCTTCCAAAATCTAACCAATCTCCATACCCTCAGATGATGCTCGTCGTTAATCTGGGATGAGTGGGAATTTATCACCACAGGGAGTCACTTATGTATGAGAACTCTGTTTATCACTGACAGTGGTTTTAACTGGATTTTGAGTCTGTTCTTAGTGAGATTTCTTTTTGTTTGATGGAATCTGTTGGTGACTTTTTCTACCATTTGCAGGTGATCCTAGCATCAGGCTATTATGCAGTGTTCAGAGTAAATCTAATAGCGAAGGAACTTGAAGGAATTCATGATGGAGCTGTACAAATCACGACAGATTATGAGGTATATTTATTGTATAATAAATGGGTGTTTGCCCAAAAGATATGTTCAGTCTTTAAGTGTTGTATTAGTGGACAGACTGTAGCATGAGGGAGAAGTTCAGGTTGGAAGGGAACTCCGGAGGTCAGGTTATCTTTCCAAGTTAATCCTGCATCATACAACAGTAATGCTACTTATGCTTTTATTATGATTTTCATCCAGCTTTCAGAAATACCCATTTAATTCTGACCTAATGCTTTGCAGTTTGGGTTCTTCAGTGACGTGGCACACTCTCAAAGCATCAATGAGTGGGTCTTGGAGCCTATCGTGTGCTGACAATGTGCTTCTCCGTACATAATCAGTTACTGAAACTGAGCTGTAATACCAGACTTCTTTGTCAAAACACAGTGTGAAGTCTGTTTTGGAGATTCATAGAATCATTAAGGTTTGAAGAGACTGGGTATCACTGTGCCCACTAAACCATACTGCAGTTTGCCACAGTTTGCTGGCACTTGATGAAACAGAATCCTTACACTGATTAGTATGGGAGGGAACAACTAGTTGCCTCAACTTCATATGCCTTATTTTTGTAGGAGACAGAGTCTAATGATTAATGCAATCTGTATTTAATATCTTTGTGTGATATATGAAAAAAAAACCCAAATGTGACACTGTGCTTATGAAGTGAAGAAATTATATCACTGATTGTGTGGTTCTGATGGTGCTACAGAAAATGGGAAATTCCCAATTTCTGCCAGTTGTCAGAGATTTTAAGCTTTTTTGTAATATATCCACACATGTATGTGACCCTTCAGTTACAGGTTCTGAAGCATTTTATTTTCATGCTTGTTACAAGTTATTCTACTCGTATTAGTACTTGAATCTCATTGCCATCCCTTCCACACTACGTTTTTGATGTGTGTCTTGAGGTATTACAATGACACCTTACGATGTTTTGAGAAGTTGAGTGTATCTTGTTCTCTCGTTTACTTTAAAGATGTTACCCTCCTGTTTTCCAACAAAGTAAGCCCCATTCAAGTGACACCTACATAATGCCCCATTGGGGTGCTTATGTTTTCAGTATGCTTTTCTGTTCCATGTAGAATAGAACTGAGGATGACTGAGTAAAGGAGTGTTTCCTGGCAGTATGGAGTGACTGTTCAGAATATAATGATGGGTTGAAATCTTAATTCATGTCTCCATGTTTTAAATGTCTGTATAATCCTAGACTACCTTAATTGTAGAATTTCAGGGTTTTGTTATTCTATGCAATTTAAAAGTTTTAGGCTGGAAATGTAAGGGGTTTTTATCTAAATTTTCCTTGGGGTTTTTTTTGTCCAGATTTTAACTATACCAGTGAAGGCCGTGATTGCTGTAGGCTCACTGACCTGCTCCCCAAAACATGTTTTTCTTCCACCTTCTTTTCCGGTAAGAGAGTTGGGCAGGATTAAATGTTTACTTGCTGTGTTTTTTCTTTATGTGCCCTTTTCAAGGGAGACTGCTGTCCTGAATTCTATGTCAAATTGCTGGAGAGATTGTGCTACTGAACTGTTATGATCAGTTTGTCATTATTTTGGGGGTTGTTTGGGGTTTTTCCGCCACGTGTTCCAAGCGTGAGTTGTCCTTACATCTCCTCAACAGCCCACTTGAATGGGATCTTGGAATGCTCATGTAATGGAATAGATCTCATCCGAGGAAGATAGGTCAGCCAGCAGGACTTCAGTGAATGTTTTCTGCAATTGCCATATATTCCATCTTCATTCTGATTGCCTGTGTCACAAATTCTTCTGAAGTCTTTTGCTACTCTTGAGGTCAAACAGTCATGCTTACAGTTGCAGAGATCACTAGTTGTTTTTTTTCTTTAAGATCTATATTTTTTTTTTTTGCTATATAGCCTCACCATTATATGGATACTTATTACACTGAGTGCCACATCTAGAACTTCATTATGAACGGCTTCATAAGCTTTTGATAAGCTAAAATAGCTTAAAGATCCACTTCCCTTCCTTTCACCAGAGATAATGCAGTTTCTATATTGTGTATCTGAATCTATTATAATTATTAGAAATTATTATTATTACTATTATTGAGAAGAAGAATTCCTGTGAAGAATGTCCCTTTTGAGTGCCATATTAAAATATTTTGTTCCATGTTGGACCTTAAAGAAGTAATATTTTTTTAATCTCCTATGAGTTTGTTCTAGCTGAAATGGCTGAAGAACTTCTCAGTATTTCATAGTAATAAGCCCACAGTCTTGGTCAGCTTGATTTGGGGGGGGGGCTCTGTTTTGTTTGTTTGGATTGGGGTTGTTTGTTTGTTTTGTTTACTTGCTTTTGCTTTGTTTTGCTTAGGCAGATACTACTTCTTATAGTACCTGTGTTTCTCAGGCGTAGCTTCTTTTTTGCTGTCATTATGCTTTCTCTTCCCCAGATTGTTGTGATTTTTATTGTCTTCATGCTTTTTCTAGTAATGTTTTCAGACAATTATTCATTCCGGGGACCTTTGGCCTCCTGAATTTTGTTTGGGAGTATAAATTCAGATATAATTATCACCTTGGACAAGATTATAGACTATTGACTGTGTTCAAGCCCCAAGCTTTTCAGAGCAGTCAGCTTCTCTTACTACTTCCATTAGCTGATCACTTAGCTCTTTCTGTATTTGAGAACATTAACAGCAGACTTAAACTTTTACTTTTTCTTGGATTCATTTCAAACTAAACTTATGCTCACTGAACTCATGCTACTCTTGCATTTAGTTCTTCTGTAATGCCTCTATTACTTACGAAAATAAGTCTAAAATAGCATCAGCTCTTTTTGTTTCAGTGTTTGGTAGAGAAACTTGACAGTTACACCATCCAGGAATAACTAGGTGCTACTATTTTAGTAGCACATGCTTTTCAGTTCATACTTAGGATGTAATTCTCCTGCAGCTGCCTGGTTCCCAGAGCTGTCTGTCTGTTTATAATTTTAGCGTATTTGTACCTAAGTGTGATTTCTGGTATTCTGTTGAAGGTTGTCAGCAATACACTGACAGTGTATACAGGCCTTGTAAAGGTCAGTGTCTTGATTTAAACAAATCTCAGCTGTGTTGACTTCTGCTTCATAGTGTCAACTTTACCTCACAGTGCCACCTCTGAACTCTTCCCTGATCAAAGCTCATCTCTGAGGACCTCTATGCTAAATGGCATTGTTCTGTTTTTCTTACTACTGATGAACAATTTTTTTTCCCCTTGTCTGTTGTTTCATGTCTAAATGCTACATAAAGGTCTTAGTAAAATACTATTTATTTGTTCTAGACACTTTAACAAACCTGTATCTTGTCCAGTTGATGACAGTTTGTTACTCATAGGAATCCACAGATGAAGCTCTGACATACCTCCTATTCAGTTTAACAGGACTGTACCATTAAGGATTTATTCTTGTAGTTTCTTTCCCTCTGCAATTACTACTATTGAGACTGCTGCAATATGTGACTTTTTCCTGAAGCCACAGTCAAATTTTGAGCCTGCAAAAGACCTCATCCATGTCTCCACTTAAACTTAGAGAATTTTTTTTCAAGACTGAAGTATGAAGGGTAACAAGGCAAACATGTTCATTAAAATATAGTCTTGGGTATTTATATTTGCTCATACTGATTTTTTTTTTACATAAATCTGAAGTCTCACCACCAGTCCTGAGTTGCACTTGTCTTCTGCTTTTGTTTCTATTAATTGTTTCCTCTATACATGTCAGGGTTGGGTGATGAGGTAAGGTGTAAAACATGACCACAGAATCATTGATTTACAACTGAAGGCAGGGGTAGAGCTTGAGCATTTTAAGGATTTTGATCATGACAATTAAACTGCATTTTCTATGCTTAAAAGATAAAATAATCTTTGACTCAGAAAAGGAGGCAGGGTGTAAAGGTGTGGGGAAAAAACTTCCTGTTTTCTTCTTTAATGTAGTTTAATGGTGTCTGGTGTCTTAATTGCATTTGGGAGCAGGAAGAAGGGTTTTAAATGCCCTCTGTCACCTGTAGTGTTTGTGATCTTATCTTCCCTTTACTCTTCCTTTCAGATTATTTCTAATTAATAGCAACCAATTACTATTTCTGATTGCTAGCAGTGATCTCTTACAAAAAGATTATTTCCCTTTAGTAATAGGAGGCTCAGAAAACTGAACTTTTCTTTTGCCTTTCCTCTTCTGATACTTCTTTTAGCATGATTTGATTAAGGAGAGCTGTTGTCCTAGCTCTTCCAAGATACTTCAGGTGTTCTTAATTTTCAAAGAAGGATGAACTGTGTTTGAAAGCAGATGGAGGAAAGAATACAGCTTCACAGAAACTTACTATCTTGAAGTGTTGCAAATGGCATTTCTTTAAGATAGTGTAGTTAAAAATCTCAATTTAGCATTTCAGCAGTGCTGTGGTCTTTGCCAGGCTGCATAAATAGATACGTATGCTAGGGAAAAATGCATATCCTGCAGACTTATTTCCTTTTATTTTCTTTAGGGGAAAGTAGTTCACCAGAGCCTGAACATTATGAACTCCTTTTCTCAGAAAGTGAAAATACAACACATACGGTCCCTGTCAGAAGATGTAAGGTTTTATTATAAGAGGCTAAGAAGTAATAAAGAAGATTTAGAGCCAGGAAAAAAATCAAAGGTTTGTTTATGCCTTATTTCTAAATGTTTTTAAATTCTCTTTTCAATATAGCATACGTTAAGTTTCTGTGTTCAACAGAAATATTTTTTTCTTCAGTCACTAGATTTACTGTGCTGTTTAACTGATCAGCTCTTACATGTTTTGCAGATTGCAAATATTTATTTTGATCCTGGTTTACAATGTAGAGATCATTGTTATGTAGGATTGCCCTTTCTATCTAAAAGTAAGTAATGTTCAACTTTATAATGAAAATCATTTAAAATAAGTTTTCTCCATAAGTAATGATTTTACGTGGAGATTTATAAAAACATTATTTGTTACAGCGGAATCTAAAATTCAGCACAGCATAGCAATGCAAGAAGATTCATGGGATTCTGACTGGGATTTGCATGAGAATTTATTCAGAGAATGGACAGAAATAAAAGAGAATGCAAGCCATAGGTAACTATTTTATTCCTGTTGTTTGCTCAGGCCTTAAATCAGTAATAATTCTGTGATATGTGTGCTCTTATTCAATACAAAGCTTCTTAATATTGCTGTGCTCTTTGAGAGGGGGCCAAGAAGGAATTGCTTGGCCTTCTCTGCAAAGCCTTTAAAGGGAGCATTCTAAAAGTTTAAAAATAGTAATAATTTCCTCGAATTAAAGAAAACACTGGAAGTTACCATTAACTGAGTCACTGGAGTTCTTGAAAGGATTGTAACAGCAAGGCAGTCTCTACTCTGCAAAAATTTCCAAAACCAGATTATACTGTTTGTTCAGTATCCCTGCTTAAGCTTTTTAAAAATAGTATCCTCAGTATCCCTTTCAAGATTTCACAAGGCTTTCTATTGTTACCATACCAGGATTATTGCATTTCAGTGAATTACAAAATTTTCTTGTATTTTACCTTGAGATGATTAATGGTTGCTACTTCATATTTAGAAAAAGTCAAACTCTGTAGACTGCTACGTACCTTTTACATCTCCTTCTCATACATAAAGTTGGTTTAATCTCCAAGAGACACGAGTTAACATTAACAGCAGTGTCTTTTGTGTTGACAGCATCGAGATTACCCTTTCAAAAAAAGGTATGTGAAGGAACAAAATGTCTGTATGCAACCAAATAGAATAATAAAAGCATTCCCCCTTTATCACTTCCGTGTTATAATGGTGATACATTAATAACTCCTGAGAAAATTTGATCTAAACAGAATCCTCTATTTAGCCACACCAGTAACTTTCAAGAATGTCCTAGCCCCTACAGCAATAGAACAGTAAAGGAGAATGCTACTGAAGTTTGTTCTGAATAAGTAGTAGTTCTACCTTGAATATACAATGTTTTAATATTATTTATTATACTATATTCTAGAGTATTTCATTCTTTTAAAGAGAGTTAAAATTACCCAGCTGTCCAAGGGATCATTCAGGGAAAGGAGAGACAACTACTGAAAACAGAGGGGTTGTGACTTGGACATTTGGAATGTCTCCAAAATACTTCTCTGGGTTTGAAATCTAGTATTTCATCTGTTTTGCTGACTGGAGAACTCAGTACTGTTAGTTTTATTTCAGTTCATGCTGGAGAGCTTGTAGGAGAATGGGACCCAAGTCTGTTGTGGAGGTTGGTTAATAGCAAAGAAGTTCATTCACTGATGGAAATAGTGGCTAGCACCAAGTGTGACTTGTTCAGATTTGCTTTAGGTTTATTAGATAGGTGTGCAGGCCCACAGTCTGTGTATCCATTGCATCTAGAGTAGATGTTCTGATTTACTGTACATGTGCAGGCAAGATATATTTTCTGGACTGTGCATGCTGTATTGGAGTTTTTCCTTTCTACTGTTTGTACCTTTGCAAATCATCAAATACATTTTGGGTTATTTTTCTTACTCATCTGAATCTCAGTTGCATTCTCAAAATTTGTTCCTGCAAAATGTAAAAGTAAGTTTTATAACTGTTTTTCCAGACTGAATGCTGTATTTGAAGTAGACACAGATCTTCAGAAGGATGTCCAGTTGAAAATTACAGCAGAAATGTCCTGGCCTTCCATCCTTAGTTCACCACGCCATCTAAACTTCCCTCTTACCAACACAAACAGCTCATCAGTAAGTTCTTTTAGTGATAATGTCATTTTAACAGGTGTTTCTAATTGCATTAATGGTAATGCAAACTTTTAAAAAATTGTCTTTCTGAATAGGAAGAAGAAATTTTTCTAGAAAATCCAGCTGATGTTCCTGTGTATATTCAGTTTCTTCCAGTAGCTCTGTATTCTAACCCATCCACTTTTGTTGATAAGCTGTTAGAACGGTAAGTGTTGTTGTGGAATCCTTGGGGTGTTCTCACTCGGCAGAAAAGATGCATTTTACAAGGAATGAATGCGTGATGTGGCAGTTGTGTTGGTAGTTAGTGTTGGCCACCTTTAGAATTTGGATCATTAGACCAGTTGAGAACTGAATCAATTGCCATTGAACACACATCTGTATTTTTTACTGAGTTAAAATGTGTTAACATTTCTTCCTTAACTTGATGTACGGGGGGGAGGGGATAAGAAAAAATCAAGTGGTGATTTCAGCTACATATTGGGCTACCATGGATACTTGGTTTGTGCTAAAATCGATAAATACAAGTATGTCATTACCTTCCCTGATCTGTGAGAAAGAAAAAATTGCAATTTCATTTCAGGTTTAATTTGAGTAAACCAACTAATTTCAATCAGAGGACTCTAGAGTTCCAGGTCTTCAGAAATTGTGTAAGTATTTCAATACATTCTTGGTAATCTTAAATTCAGATATTTTAATGTTTTAACAATAGTTCAGGCATACATACCTTCAAGTTTAGGTATTAGTGTGGAAACTGTGATGTCTCTGTTGGCTGTCAGGAAATTGGGAAAAGAAGTATTTCTTTAAATGTAACTAATAAAGTGTCACTTTTTCTGTATGCTTACAGAAATAATGTATTTTATATTTATAAAATATATAATTTATTTATATAAAATATATTTCTGTATGCTTATCATAATAAAACTGTTGACGTTACAGGAAAACTGCATTTACTCATTCTCTTACTGACAGGATTATTTTGCTCAGCGTAGTGGTTACTAGTGCTAAAATTAGCAAAGAATTTATTTTTCCATTGCTTTGTTGGTTCAAGCAGTTTACTAATAAGTAGGGAAATTCTTGTGCTATCAGAGTTTCTGGTTAAAAAACCAGAATATGTCATTGAGTAGTATCCTTTTTTATGACAAGACCAATTTTCTAGCTAAAATAATACCATTTCTATCAAATACGTGTGTAAATGTCCTATTTTTTAAAGCATTGCTTTGTTTTCCCCACCCTCTTAAGGTCCAACCACTACAGACTACGGTGGGATTTACAAAGGGCCTGGCTCATCATTTCATTTTAAGTCTAATATTAAAACCTGGTGAGAGAAAGTCTGTCAAAGTAAAGTTCACTCCAGTTCTTAATAAAACTGTTTCATCATTGATTGTTATCAGGTGAGAGAGATATTTCTAAAATAAGTCTGAATTTTTCTCTGCTTTTCTATTTATATATAAGATCATTCTTGCAATCAGCTGTCAAGAAACTATTACTTTTACAAGAATAATTGTAGAATCACGTGTCTCCAGAAAGATTTAATTTAAATGTAATTGTGACATGTGTTACAGTATTTTAACTGTATTCAGTACATACTCAGTAATATAAATACATAATCCACTGTTATACTTACCACAGAATCACAGAAGGGCTTGGTTTGGAAGGGGCCTTTAAAAGTCATTAGTCTGAACCCCCTGCAATGATTAGGGACACCTTCAGGTTTCTCAAAGCCCTGTGAAAGCTGATCTGGAATGTTTGCAGGGATGGGGCATCTACCACCTCTCTGGGCAACCTGTTCCAGTGCTTCAGCACCCTTATTGTAAAAATTCTTTTTCCCTGTATCTAGTCTGAATCTACCCTCTTTTAGTTTTAAAACCACCACTCCTTGTCCTGTCACTACAGGGCCTGTTAAAAAGCTTGTCCCCATCTTTCTTACGGGCTCCCTTTAAGTACTGGAACTCCTGTATGGTCACTGGGAAGCTTTCTCTTTTCTAGGCTGAATTATCCCAATTTTCTCAGCCTTTCCTCATAGGAGGGGTGCTCCATCCCATTAATCACCTTGGTGCCTCTCATCTGGACTTGCTCCAACAGCCCTGTGTCCTTCCTGTGCTGGGGACCCCAGAGCTGGATGCAGCGCTCCTGGTGGGGTCTCACCAGAGCAGAGGGCCAGAATCACCTCCCTCACCCTGCTGGCCACGCTGGTTTTGACACAGCCCAGGGTATGATTGGCTTTCTGGGTTGTGAGTGCACAGTGCTGGCTCATGTCCAGCTTTTCACCCACCAATACCTGGAGACTTGATTTCTGAAGTACATCCTACACTGTCTTGAAAAAAGGGTCTCTAGTTAGAGATGCCCTTTGCAAGATCAAGCTCAAGCTAAAATGCAAGTTCAGTCTTTCTAGTAAAGAACATTGAATAACTATTTCACTTTTGTATCAGGTGTGATGCCTTAGTAAGAGAGATAAAAGCCTTAACTACTATTCCACTGGGGTTTGTATTTGTATGCTATGTTGTGATTTCTTAAGAGTTTTGTCTTGCAAACACTATGTTTGAGACCCCTGCTGTTTACTTCCATAGTGTGGGGACTTATCTGGGGAACAGATTATATATTTGTTCTCCAGATTTGGGATATAGACTCATAGTCTATAGAGAAGATTTTATGAATGTTTCCCCCTGCCCTTTTTTTTTTTTTTACACAGAAATAATTTGACTGTAGTAGATGCCATAATGGTACAAGGACAAGGAACAACTGAGAGCTTGAAGGTTGCAGGCAAACCTCCTGGTCCAGGAAGTTCTTTACGCTTTAAAATCACAGAAGCATTATTAAAAGACTGTTCAGAAAGTGAGTACTTCTTGAGCTAATATGCTGAATAGAAAAAAAGTCATATTCTATGTGTAAAACTTGAAATGTGTGGAAATACTTTTCCCTTCTTCTAGTGCCCCGGAAATTCAATTCCTTTAAACCCATTAAAATTGCTACTTTATTTAGGCAGAATACAAAATATATTATGTTTTTCCTTCTAACATGAGAACTAGGAAAGATAAAACAGAAGCTCTTTGTCCACTAAAATTCAAGACAGAGGAGGTAAAGATCTTGGCATATTTACCAGCAAAATCTCTAATTCCTAAATTTAATACAAATCGAATCATGGGCGCAACTTTCTGTGTACTTCTTTTCCTCACACCTTCATAATCTTTAAGCACATAGCCATTGGGGAAGAAAGGTTGGGTATGTTCCTTGATTAAAAATTAAATCCCAGCCAGATTCTGCTCTGAGATCAGAGAGAGGTTTTCTGCTCTCTGCCTCAGGCTTACTTCTGAGAGGAGAGCTAAGAATACCTATATTACCTAACTGGTAAAAGAGTTTTAGTTGTATCTGGTATTAAAATCTGCTTTGCTACTTTGCAGTTTTCCAGATATTTCTAAAGTGCCATGTTAATTATTATCTGAGATTGTTCTGCTTTTTCTGAGGGGTGAGTAAGAAAACTTGAAGTAAAGCTTAGTCATTGCCTTTTACCTTTTGTGGTTAGGGGGTTTTTTGCTAATAAGATACGTGTTGTTAAGCCATGTATTTTTATTTTTAAGACGCACAGAAAAAAGAAACAAGAAAACTGTTTTAATTCTTCTCTTGCTGGGACTGTTCACAGAATACCACATTAGGCAGTACATCAAAGAACTTTGCAGCTTAAGTGATTTCTTTGTGGGGCAGCAGTGCTGTCAGAGGTTAGGTGGTTTTTGTTTTTTCCCTGATGAGTTAGACGGCTCTGGAATTGTACAAGTGCCCTACCTTGACAGTGATGGGAATCTGGCTGCAGAGATGTGTCCCTACAAGTTAATTTCCAAGGACCTTGCTGGTCCCTCTTATGCTGTAATACTGACAGAACTCTCTTCTGCTGCAGAATATGAATATAGTGAAGGATTTCTGCTTAGCGTAACACTAACCACTGCTGTTTGTTTCTAGAAATGAAATACAAAGAACCGAATTTCACACTGAGAAGAACATTTAAAGTGGAAAATACAGGGCAGCTGCAGATTAATGTGAAAACGATGGAAATCAGTGGCTACACATGTGAAGGATATGGATTTAAAGTAGTTAACTGTCAGGAATTTGCACTAAGTGCCAATGCCTCTAAAGACATTGTCATATTGTAAGTGTTTTTTCTTACATCTAAATGCAGCATTACATTTGGAATTTTGATTTTGTTTTAGAGACAAACTCTCTTGGTTAAATTCTGAGGGCTTTTTACTGAAGTTTTGAGTGTATAGGGGTTTTGTACAGTGTTACACAGCTATGACATTTTTCTCTCTTCTTGCAAACACTACTTGATTTTTCATGATACCATGTTTTCATGACTGGCTATAGTATTAATTCTGTTACTATCCATTAAGTATAACTGTCTGTGTTGGAATATGTTACTATATGGGGTTATATAAATTTCCCTCATTTGACTTATGAATGCACATGGGACCTAGACCTACATATGGTTTTGGTGCATTGCAGTATGTAGAAAAGAGCCTTTGGTCTAAGGATTGGTATTGTAATGCACAGTATTTTAGTCTTGAATATTTTGTCTGTCGCCATAATGATAATGTTTGTATAATTCTCTCAGTTTTTATTGTAAAAAATCTCTGCACCAAACCCTGATCTTTTAACGGTGCTTTGTTGTAAAGTCAGCTATTCAGAAAATGGTATCTAAAAAGTTCAGAAGTTGCTTCTGTTCTGCAGATGGATGTATGAAATATTGCTGCAGTGAAATAGTATTTCTGCACAATTTTAGTTTGTGATGAGATTGTGATGTAGTGGTGATGCTTTTGAAAAGTCACGTTTGTGACTTAAAGGTGAAGTGTTTTAAAAATTTAATAAAAAATAGCTCACACAGTAGTTGGTCCATAACAGACCTGCTGTTAAATTTTTAGTGCATTCACAGCTTTTATTAACAGATGTGGTAAAACCTTATTTTCAGTTATTACAACTTCATATGGTACCTCAGGAGTAATCTGGTATCAGATGTGTTAAGCATAGGTGTTAATGAACATAGTCAAACACATAATGGAGATTTGAAAGATACACAAGTATTTTTAGGCTGTGTGGTAATTGATGGAGTTACACGTTTTTTTAATTTGTAATTTGAGTTATAAAAATTGCCTCGAACCTTTGTGCTGTTCATATGAAAAGTTCTAATGTGCTTTATGTTGTTTCAAGGTTTACACCAGATTTCACTGCTTCCAGAGTTATACGTGAATTAAAATTCATCACTGCGGGAGGCTCTGAATTTGTATTTATCTTGAATGCGTCGCTTCCATATCACATGTTGGCAACGTGTGCAGAAGCACTGCCCAGGCCCAACTGGGAACTGGCACTGTACATAATCATCTCAGGAATAATGAGGTAGTGTGTGTGTGTTTGTTCTTACCGCTGTATGGGCACGAGCTACCACTGCTCGAATATGGGTTACAGAGGAGCACATGTGTATTCAGCACGTGCTATAATTGCTGTAAAATGAAAAAGGCTAAAAGGAGATCAAATTAATAAACACTCCTGTAGATTGAGCATGAACTGTTCAAGGCAGAGGACTACTGACTTTCTGCTCAAACCAAGGACAAAATAATACACTTCTTGCTTGAACCTATTTTCTTAAGTGAGATACATACTCCTGTTAGTCCTGGTAATCTGTAGGGTTTTGATAAATAAGCCAAACTTGATGCATATTAGGTATTAAAGCACTGCTGGCAGTGAATTCCTGTAGAAAGGTAAGCATCCTTCTGGAGTATTGTGCTTTAGAGAGATATGAGGCAGTGACTGTAATGAGCTTAGCAGATGCCTTGGATGAATTTAACTTTGCTGCCACTTGTTATGTGACAGACAACTGGTGATACTAATAATGGGATTTCTGAGAACCTGAAGGACATTGTTTGCAACACTGCACACTCACAGGTTACGTAGTAGGATATTAATGCATGTTTTTCCTCAGCAAACAGACATGCCAGTTATACCTTGTTGAATTATGAGTTGAAAATGCCACCATTTTCATAGTCTTAACCTCTACCTATCTTTATTTGAAATTAGAAGTTGTAAACCCTGTGTCCCTTCTCACCTCTTTGATATGAGACATCTTACCCCACTGCTTTTGTGCAGAGAAAACCCTAGCATGGAAACTTATCAGTATGAGTTTTTACTTATCAGTAGCAACAAATGCTGGTTTTCTTTTCATTAGTGTTAAGCTTATATCTTAGTGTGAAATGTACTGGTGCTGTAGATGCCTTTGAAGAAAAAGCGCTCTTTCTGTGTGCTGCAAATCCAAAGCATTATCACATACATGTCTTCTTTTTTTTTTTTCCTCCCCACAGTAAGTTACTGGCTCTTCCATTTCGCAAATATTCACTTAGGCTGTCTTTCCTTGTAGGGATTAACAAAAGAAATAGAGAAGATGAAGTTACAGCCCGCTTCATTTTCTTTTTTGACTCTTCAGCACTTTCCTAAGTAATGCAGTGTTTAGTGAGGAAACTGCATTTTCCAAAGTAAGAGGAAAATTTCTGTTACTTAGGAAATTTTGTGTCATCACTAACACTGCATTACTTAAAGTGCTGAGTGAGTACTTATGTGGTTTTCTTCTATGTGCTAGAAATGTATAGGCTGAGTTTGTTTTTAGTTCTTTGACAGAGTAAGTAATGTTTGTCAGCTCATAAGTGTAGTTTGCTTGGATAATTTTATATGTGCTGTGTTTGTGAATTAGACTTTACAAAGAATAGAGAATACTGATCCCTTCCCTTACAGTGTCTTTTTCTTAAAAATACAAAAATATGTCTTAGCAGCAAACTAGAGAAGAGTCCTAATGTATTTCGTAATGTTCCGGGATTTCTGTCCATAAACTGCCTCTAACTTTTAGAATGCCCTCGTGTATGTGTTTGCTAGTTGCCACTAAACTCTTCCATATCATTGCAAAGTTATCCTTAATTTCTAGGAGTGAGCACTAGGAGATCGTATAGTCCATGTTTTTTAATTTGATAAGGTGTTGTTTATTTTTGCCTACCCTAAATCACTGTTGGCTTGAATAGTTACATGCTTGTGGCTCCAGGTTTTGAAGTCCAACTTTTTTTCTTTTGGATTAATACACTTGGCACCTGCATGTCAGACTTGCATCTAGCTTCCATTCTCAGTGCTGGTGATTTGCATATCATGCCAGTCTCATGTATGTTATGTTTCTATCAAACAAAATTGTGGTTTGGATACAATTTTCAGTATTTTCAGTACAAGATACAAACTTTTTGTCCTGTGTGATTAGAGTCGTCAGTTTTTAAATGCTCAAAACTAAGAAATAAATCCTTAGATGACTGCCTTTCTTCTCTGCAGTGTACTCTTTCTCTTGGTAATTGGAACAGCCTATCTAGAAGCTCAAGGAATTTGGGAGCCATTTAGAAGACGCTTGTCCTTTGAGGCCTCAAACCCTCCCTTTGATATGGGAAGGCCACTTGATCTCAGGAGAATAGTTGGAATTTCATCTGACGGAAAGTAAGTAAATGTTTGGCCTTCTTGTAGTACTTTTCCAATTTATTTCTTCTTTAGTTATCAGACCAGTAAGAAAGTAATACTGCTCTGTAGAACAGGTGAATGAATAAAGATATCCTCACAGTTGCTTATAAAAAGATGGCTCAGATGAAAAGATGAATTTTGTGATTGTGAGGAATATTCTTCTTTTGGGGAAAAAAAAAGGAAAGAAAAAAGAGAAATCCACCAAAAACCAAACCCTGCCAAGTTTCCTGTTAATATTCTCAAAAATGAAATGTATAGACTGCAAAAAAATTGCAGGCCAGAAGTTCTTACCTTAGGTGTCTTAAGTAAAGATCGTCTCCTTTCAGTGTTCCCTCCATCATCCATCTATCTATCTATATCTATATCTATATCTATATCTATATCTATATCTATATCTATATCTATATCTATATAGATATATCTATCTATATCTATATAGATATATAGATATATATACCTCAACAGTCATTTTACTGTGTTTTCGTTCCTATGTACGGAGGGCAAGTGAACAGGAAATGGTAAAGCTATTGACTTGCCAAACCAGTTTCAGGCATTTTTGCTGGTTGTATGCTAAGAATAGTGTAGTTCAAGGCTTTAGAGTGAGATTGTCTTTTCGTGGTGAAGAATGGAAACATGGTAGAGTATGTTTCAACGTGTGTTATTCTTCCAGCTTGAATACACTTGGATCGGATTCTAATCACAGTTCGTCCAGAGGCATTTATGGAGCAGGCAGTTCGTCTTCACGATCCGGTGCAGGGAATCATAAGCAATGCAATGCAACAGCACACCTTCACAGCAATAGAAATGCACCTGATGTTGAAAACATCAAATCTAAAACCAATTCAAGTATACCTAACAGGACTTCAGCACAAGCAGCTTCCATGCAGTCAGTGAACAGAACGGGCTCCTTTACCTTGGATTCAGGTGCCACAGCTCAGACTCATGCCGCAGGCAAAAGAGCCAAGGGGACGAGGCAGAACCAGCAGCTGATGCAGCAGCAGGCACCAGCTTTGGCAGAGCAGCCCCTCCAGCAACCCCCAGCATCTGGGCCCCAGCAGCAAGAGCAACAGACTGAAAGTGCTTTGCCACAGCTCCCGCTTCTCAGCCCACCTCATAGCGAATGTGCCAACAGCAGAAGGCACAGCTCGGAGGATTCAGATCTCACTGGGCTCATAGAAACTATGGAAAAAGACTTTGACCACCCAGAATCCCCTTCCCCTGATGTGTTTACAGAACAGCCCCCATCTCCACTAGCAAAAAACAAAGGTAATACAATTCTGCTTTAACAGGATGATTCACTGTGTAAGCCACAAGACAAGATTTCATCAGCTGTAAAGGTCATGTTTTCGTAGTGTGGAAAGGGAGCACTTCTCTGCGGTTCCCTGCCCTGCGCTGTGTGCCCGTGTACTGAACACTTTTGTTACCTTATGGCAGTGACGTTTGCTGTGCAGTGCTAGCTTGTCATTCTTCCTGCAAAAACGGTGACATGTTTTGCTGAAAGCAGGTGTGAATATTTAGACACCTGATTCTATGAAAAAGAAAAATGTTTTTTGTTGCTACTCCTTTGCTTTTGGGTTGGCAGCTGTCCCTCCCACCTCCGTCATTTGGACTTGGAGTTCAGGGTTGAGGAAGGGAAAAGGAAGTTGTCCTAGTGTATTGTGAAAAGTGAGGCAGGGAGAAAGGGAGGAGGGGAAGAGAGAGAGATGGGTAAATAAACCCTGTGGTATTGTTTGGGAATGGAATTCTTCATGCCCAGACTTGCAGTTGTAAAAAATCCTTAATGTCAGGTGGTCAGCAAATTACTATAAGGCACCTGTGTCTATACATTACATTCATTTTTGGATGAGGCTAGAGTTGAGTTGGACTTGTTTATCCATCTTTCCAGTTGTGTAATGCTTAAAATAATGTTCTGAATTTCATACATTAAATATGTTTAGACTTTTGAAATTATGTCAGTTATTGCCTTCTTGGGAACACTTTGTTAGAGTAGAATTTCTCGTTATGACTTTTGTATTAGCAATTTCAACTGCATCCCAGAGTTACGTGATTATTTAATCTTAATGTGTTTATTTCTAAATGATTTTTCACTTTTTGCTACCAACACTTGCCCAGAATTGGCACTGATACTGTGTTGCTTATTAGAGACAAAGTTAAGAAAATTAATCGTGGGAAGGCGTATAAACACTGCACCATCTGTTAGATCGTGCACCACCAAAGAGGAAGGCTTCACTCTGTTAGGTGGTAATGAGTAGGAAGTTCTTAATTAGTTCAGAGTGGATGTTAGGAAACATTTGGACTTTCAAAGTGGAGACTCTGAAGTGATGAGAGGTTTTGGTGTCTTGCTAAAATAATACTACTCTGTTTCTGGGCTGTTTTGGTTTTAGTTTTCACAATGGGAGGTGGCTGGGAGAATTAAGAGATCTGCCATCAGTTTGTCAGGTATTCATTCCATAAAGGCTAAATGGGACTCCAGAAGGTGATGTGATGGTAGGGAGGTTTCATGGACAGTGTCCATGTTGACAAACAGTGCAATATTGGAGCTCTGGAAAGCAAAGTGTCTGGTAGTGAGGATGCTACATCCTCATGGGTTACACATGAGCGAGCGGGTGTGCAGTGGACTGATCCAGTCTGCGTACTGAATGCCTGAAGGCACTTCTGGAGCACATCTTCCATTTCTAGCTCCCCCTAATAAGGAAGCAGCTCTTGCATTTGAGAGCTTTTTGTGATGCAGCTGTGCACAGTACATGAAGACCACCAAGTTTGGTTCCAAAAGCAAATTCCCACTCCAGATAATGTAGTGTGCCCATTTCCACTTGTCCTTTTTAAAATGTAAAAATGTAAAACCATAGGGGAAGTTCCATAGTCTGTCTGCACCTACGTACACACATGGGTATTTGTCTTTAGATACGTATTTAGAGCTAATCACGAACATTTGCAGAAGCATCAGCTTCTGGACTAAAACTTTCATAAGATTCTGTGCAGAATTCCTGTCTTTATAGTCTTCTGTTTGAGCTTCCTAATACTTGGGTCCTAGCAGACTGCTTCAGAGGCTGCATTAGATTTTTGTTAAACAGCTGCTTTATGTTACATTTTAATGTCATGATAACATTTTACATAGATTTTCTAATTATGAACATTAAACTGTTTAGCAATTCTGAGTGTAGATTATATTTCAAGCAAATCTTGGAACAAGGCCTTCTGAGGTACAGCCAGAATGCCCCCAATATGTGGGAAGCCAACCTTGAAAAAGTTTTCATAGGAAGTTCTACTTGTATTTACGTATCTTTTTGCATTCATGCTAAAAAGAATATTTTTATCTCCATTTTTTTTGTTGCTCAAGATACTGAAAACGCTGATACTTATGTCTTAAAAAACAAAGTTTAAAGGTACTGATATGTATTTGCTGGTATTTGCTAAAATACTGAAGGCAAATTTCTGGTTTGGTACAAACTTTACCATTTTGCCAGATGAAATATAACAGCTGTCATGGTGCTTCCAGTCTCAATTCCAGCTCAAGCTAGTACAAATTCCAGAAGAGGCAGAATCCAGTTATTCAGCATAGGTTACTTGAGTCTTTATTTGAGCGAACGATGAAATCCATCCAGGAGGCTGTATTCAGGCACTGTGTGGCTCATAAATGAGAGTGCTTATTCTGAAGAGCCATATCTTAAGAAAGATCCTATGAGTAAAGGCATATACTACAGCTAGTAAGACATAAGAATGTTGTGAAAGCTCAAATCCTGTGAGAGCAGAGCAGCAGGTGATGGTAAGCTCATGAAGATGCCACACACACACATGCACAGTTGCTCTGTATTGAGAACAGTACACTCTGAAGGAATAAAGTATAATTGGGTGTGAGATTTTCAGGCTTTGGTAGTTTTTTACTTCTTTGCTAGAAAAATACTATTAGTGATTTTTCTCATTCACACTAATCTTATTTCAAGTTGTTTTGTGGTTTTTTGGATTTTTTTTCAACTGACAAGTGTGCTGATCATTTCTGTTCTTCATTTGTTTGGATGATGGAGGTTTTGCCAGCCTCAGAAATTTATGTTTAAATCTAATGTTACGTGGTTAAACTCTCAAATTGGATTCTATGGTGTTTAAAAGGAATGCCAGGAACAGAGCAGAGAGGAATTACAGGCAACCAGGTGCCCACATCCACAGAGAGGCAGTGGGGAACACGGCTCAGGAGTGTAAATGTGATGGTGGAGTTCAGAGTTCTTTTGCTCACATTTGGTAAAAATGGGCAAAAGTGGTTGGTGTGTCAAAACAGGCAACAAACTTCAGAGGCTTAATCACACGGGGTAGCCTCCAAAATGAAGGGAACTAGCCTGTCTCTGAGTATTGCTGCTGAGAATCTGAAGCATCTTTATCTTTCTAGGAAAAGGGAAAACAATTCAGCGCAAGGCGAAGCCACAGAAGAAGCGGGAAGAAAAGGACAGAAGAGGGAAAGGAAAGCAACAGGAGGATGAGCTGAAGGATTCCTTGGCAGATGATGACAGTTCTTCAACCACAACAGAAACCTCCAACCCAGATACAGAACCACTTCTCAAAGAGGTATGGCACTGCTGAGAAAAGGAGGCCCTTGTGTAGCCATGTGTCACCTGTTGCAGTAGGAACACAGCCTCTTTCCCCCACACCATCCTCAGCTTTCATATAGTACCTAACAAAGGAAAAATGTTAATTAAAAAGCACCTTTCCCGATTCTTGCCTTCACTCTGTATCAAATCTGCACCTCTGAGTGTGAAGATGCTTGAGTCCTGTAGTCTCAGGACTAAAAATGCCCAGGTGACTGTGGCTTGAATAAGCCAGCATCTATCAGCAGCATTGTGATCATCGTGTCCTGGCCTGTTCTGTTTGCAGAATAAAATGCCGAAGTGTGGACACTAATTTCATTCAATAATTAAGGTTCATGCTAAATCCATGCCTTTTGTCAATTACAAAGGCTTAGATCAATGGTGATAACTTGTCAGCACGTAGTTAACTTAATTACCTTATACAATACCCCTACCTTTATTTAACTTACTCAGCTCACATGCTCCAAGGTAATAAACTAAAGTCTAAAATTTGTGTAGTGGTTGGATTGCCATAAATATTTTGTCCTAAACCAAACTCTGACTAAACAAAGCAGAGGTAATGGCACAGGGAAGAAAACCAAGCCTAAATTTTGATGTCTTAAATTTTAACCTTTTAAAAGACATGGATTGGATTATAGCTGTGGGAGGAAAAAAAGGAAATCCATGTGATATATTTTAAAGGTTACAGTTTAGTAAGTTGTCACTTGAAAATTATTGTTGATTTTTTCAGGATGGCTATTTGAGAATATACTTGTATTTAGAAAGTCTTAGAAGTGTGGTTAAAGAAAATAATAAATTGAATGGTGAAGTTGCTCATATTATTTGCTTTGTTGAAGAGTCTGTTTTAGGTAGCCTGGACTGCATGCAGCAGATGCAGTAAAGGTCTCAGTACAGACCTAGCATCTTACTCAGGAGACTCAGAGGCCGTGGCCAGTGGAGCTGTGTATTTGCAAACATCAGATCTACTTGAAGCTCATTAATTTGCTATTTCGATTTCTGCTTCTCCAAATAGAAAAAAAAGAAACTGTATTTTATAGGTAACCTCACTTAGTCATAAAAACAGACCTTCAATACTGCAAAAATGCTCATGTTTTCCAAGAGCATTCTTTCCTTAGCCTTCTTTATGTTATGTGTGTTCTGATGCAAGAGGGACTTGCTTTTCATGATGATTAACCTGTCACTATGTCTTTTATAGGAACCTGAGAAACAAAAGGGAAAAGTTATAGCAGAAAAACCTGAAAACGAAATAGTCCCAGTAAAACAGAAAACCAAAAAAGTGCTTACAAGTATCAAGAAAGAAATCCCTGTAGATGTGAAAACCAGGTAAGCATAATGAAGGCTTTTTAGTACGAAAAGTATCATGTTTAAAGGGAAGATGGATTGATAAAAATATCTGTATTTAACTGTTGTGGCTGCCAGTTTGGTACCTTTAGGCAACTTCCTCTTCCTTCCTGATATCAGGGAATGTCTGAAGCTTGCAAATAATAAATTACTTAATGGAAATACAGCACATAAGTGAGAGCTAAATCCAGCAATGAAAATCAGGCAAAGCAATGTTAAGGTTTTTATAACAGATATTGTATACAAAAAGTGGGGTTAATGTTTCTAGGGGCAGCACACTAAGCCAGCGTTAATGTGAGTCCCTTTTAGCTGCCCTTTGTGAAACTGCAGCCACGGTTTCCTTTTTCATATCATAGAGTAAGGTCAGTCTTGGATACGTTATTAAAGGAGGCTGCTGCCACTGCCAGTCCCTGTCACTTACTGGCATGTGGTTGATTGCAGAGTATAGATAGGGGGAAACATGAAGAATCTTAGTCTTACTATAGCTAGTTCATTCCAAGATAGTATTGTGAAATCAGATTGGTATCCAAGTGCCACAAAAGTAAACTTTACCAAACAGAGGTACGGTATATCAGCCGTGTTTTTCCTGTTGTAATTAGTAGTAGACTGAGTTTGTAGTTGGAAGAAATTAGTTTTCTACAAAATATTTCTGAAAACATTGCCTGGCAAAGTCTCCTCCTTATTTAGTCTTATAATTATGTACTTTGCTTTATCTTATAACTCACAGTGAGTTATAACTCACATGTGACAGTTTTCAAAGGCTACAATAAGAGCTGGCTTGGAATTCTGCAAGAAATTGAGAAAATAGTTCCTCCCTAAAATGTTCTAGAGATGGAATCAAATACCTGGAGAAAAAGAGCAATGTACAGTCAATTGAATTTGGTGGTGCATTTGAGTAGTTTTATATCACTGATTAAAAAACAATCCTGTACATTTAGGGCAATAGCATATTAGGAGCATGGGATCTAACAGGGGTATGTAGAGGCAGAGTAGAAAAAGGGCAGTTGTCATTTCTTGTTGTCTCTGTATAATCAAATGGATTTTGTGATCCTGGAGCTCCAGGGTGAAATCTGCTCCTGGAATGTGAGTGAGCCTAATACATGTGTGGAGCAGTGTGGGTAGAAAATGAGCCAGAGCTATGAAGGGTGGAGTTGCATATAGGAGAAATACAAAACTGTGCTTATTCATAAGAAAGCCAAAGGAGACCAATATTTTGTGAGACAGTATGGCCCGTATATATATGTATGTATATATTTTTTAAAAGTGCTTTTCAGTACTTCAGAGCTTTAAAATAAAAGAATTTCTGTTTTCTTTTAGTCCCTTGGAATTGTCTTATACTCCCCCACTGGAAAACAAGCAGCGCAAAACCTTTCCATCCAAGATCTCTACGCCGCACCTTTTGTCGAGTGGCTCTAAATCAAGAAACCTCCCCAAAACAAGAGGTAGCGTGAGGCTGTTTTTTGTAAATACCTCAAGGGTTTTATATCATTGTCTGTAACCCCTCTTGAGTGCTTAATTCTAAGTCTGGTGTGAGAAGAAAGCTGAGCAGGTTAATATCCACACACCTGGTTTTTCTTTTGTTTTAATAGGTCCAAGCAGTAAGTTAATGGAGAACAGACCGTCAGTATTAGCAAAATTTCTCCCCAGTGGTTCTGGACAGGAGCTAGGAAACACCAGCAGCTCAGAAGGGGAAAAGGATTCTCCACCACCAGAGTGGGATTCTGTGCCTCTCCACAAAGCTGGCAGCTGTAAGTAATCACTAGACAAAGGCAGAATGAGTGTTCTGCAATTAATATCTGTAGATAGGCTTGATCTGTTTATAGATCTTCCTGTCTCCTTTTCACTGCATAGCTGAGCTCAGTTTTTCTGCTGTAGGCCCCATATTGATAGCATCTGGTATGATTTGGGAGGTTTGAAAATGGTGTGGGCAGAACATGGGTCACTCTGCAGCTCTCCAGTGATGAACAGGATTCAGAAGCTGCTGGGGACATTGAGAAAATGAGAATTACTGCTCAAAAAATATGTATTTTGTACAGTAGATGGGGTTTTTCTTGGTCAGGTCTGCTCCAGCCAAATTTGGAACTAATTAGATTATTTGTCCTTGAGGGGGAACACTAAAAACACCTTAATGCAGTGGTTAGCTTGGGACACTGCTACAATCTTTCTGGTTGCATTGTAAATCCTTTGTGTGAGAACCAACTCACCTTCCTTCTGGTTGCTTGTGTTTCAGTGTCTCTGAAAATGAACAGTAAACCTGAATAACCACAGGTGAACATAGGAAGGAGCTGCTGCTTCCATCACTGGGAGCAAACAGCCTTTCATAATTCCTCCATTTGAACAGAAGGGATAGCAGAAGTTCGAGAAGCCTTTGCTGTAATGTAAATACTACAGGAAGATGTTTTGTGTTTCTCTTTATAGCTACAGACAACCTCTATAAGCTCTCTCTGCAAACGCTGAATGCAGACGCTTTCCTGAAGCAGCGCCAGCCCTCTCCAACACCCGCCTCTCCATCTCCCCCTCCTCCTCCCACATCCTTTGCTTTTGGGCCACGAGGAGGCACTTACAGCAGCATCGTGAACAGCAGCTGCAGCAAGTGAGTCCAGATCCTACCTCCTACTGATTTCCCAGGCACCGAGCACTTGTGGAACTGTGCTTCACAGGGGGCATCTCCCTATTCTCAGACCCATTTCCTCTTCCCATGGAAACTGCTTTTCTGCAGATATACCACTGTGCATATCTTGCCTTGCTGTACAACTTGGTAGATCAGAAAAATGTGCAAATATATGAACTGTTGAGCTGTTATAAACATTTTCTTGAATGCTAGCTTAAATTGCTGCTTTTTTAATCAAACTACTGGAGACCAAAACCTTACTCTTTTTTCCCTCTTTTTTTTTTGTTTCTACCTCCTTTTAGTGAAACAAAAAGCAAGCAGCCTAATGGTACCAAACATAAACTGGCAAAGGCAGCTTCTCTTCCAGGCAGGAATGGGAACCCCACTTTTGCTGCTGTAGCTGCTGGTTATGACAAAAGTCCAGGTACTAAAACCAGTTTGGACTTCTCAATAATTCTAAATATTTCCTGAATATTCTGTTATTTTGCTGGGGTTTATTTTACTCATTTTTAACATACATGTTCTTGCAGGTGGCAGTGGTTTACCAAAGGTCGCTCCAAGCAAGACAGATGTTTCCAGCAATATCAACATTTCCCACACAGTTGTTGACAGTGATGGCTCTGACAGGTAAGTTTTATATTCTCTAGGCAAATACCTGGACCCCTAGAAAAGAAGGTTGAGCTATTAATGGCATTTTGAAGGGAGAGACAGAATTCATTCTGGTTAGTTTTTTTTAAAACTATTTTTTAAAGTCTAGGCACAATATTTCTCACCTTGCAGAGAAGTTTAGAAGTGACTCAAAAGTAGAGAGGATGTTCAGGATGTGATGGGAAGTTTCTCCTCCTCGTTCCAAGTAACTCAGCAATCTTCTGTTCCTGGGCATCCAAACAATGAGGAATCAGCTTGGCTCTCTCAGTACTGAGGAGTGTGTACCAAGGTCACTTGAAGGTTCACAGGCAGAGTGCCTTGCTGTACAGCAATACCTTTCGCTCCCCATTTTAACACTGAGACCAGAACTGTCAGTGGGCTTTGTGTTTTCAGTAGGAGCAGGATAGGGCTGCATTCAGTCACATTCCCCAAGGCACATGTCTCTTCTGACATTGTGGCAGTGAGCCCCTGTCTCAGTTGTAAAAAGCAGTAAACTTTCTGGAGTAGGAAAGAGACTTCAAGTTTCCATATGTAAAGGAATTGCTTTCTGAGTGAAGTTTGTGCATTGGAATTTTTGTTTGTTTTGGTGGATGTTTAACACTGGTTCCAGTTAACTCATCTGTTACTTTTAAGAAGCTTGTCCATGAATGTATTTATATCTCTTCAAAGTGACTGTAAATTTTCTCTACTTGAGAAAAAAACTGTACTATGGCTTGGACTCCATGAGTTTTCTGAAAAACTGATCAAAAGAGCTACGCTCATGTTTGTTTGATGCTCATGCTACAGATTAAAGAGCACTGTGTCTATATTCCTGTGTTACTCCAAGGTGGGTGTATACACAGGAAAATGGTATTTCACCAAAATCTTCTATTAAAACAAAAATGAACTGATTTCCTAACTCGTGATCACCATAAAATATATACTTAGTATATGTTTAACTGCAATTTTTTATATATATATAAAAATATATAGTTAAACATACACACATGTACATTTGTATATAGTTAAGTTAATGTTGTCAATAGCACTGTGTTAATAAGTTGTGTATTGCCTTCCTGTTACTCATAAAATGCAGTTCGGGTTTGTGGAGTCCTATCAGCAATCCCAGCAGTCCCGATTTCACACCTCTCAACTCCTTCTCTGCATTCGGACACTCTTTTAACTTAACTGGAGGTGAGTTTTTCTGTTCAGATATTTTTCCATATTCAAATACAGGTAGAGAAATGTTGTCTTCATTCCACTGGTCTAAGTACAGACAGTGTTTCCATCCTCACTCCCAAAAGGGAAGACTATGTAGGAAAATGTGTTAAAAATTTGGTGGTATATTCTGTGTTTCACTCCACAGAAAGTCAGTGGAATCTCACACAGTGTGTGGGCTGAGAATGCTTGGGTTTGGAGTTTCTGTTTCAGTAAAATTTCTTGATTTGGGGTTTTTTTCTTGGTCTTCTTCCTCTCCATCCCTCCCCCAGAACTTTTAAGTCCCACAAATGTGCCTCTAGGCCTGTGGTTTCCTGAACATAAACACCTGCCTAAAACCTTGACTCTGTTAAGTGAGGCAGTGGCCCCTCATGTTGCTTTCCTCTTGTGTTTTCCTGCAGTATTTGTATGGCTGCAGAATGAACTGATGCATACTAAACCCAGCAATTAATTGATGTATTTAAATATTTGGATAAATTTCCATAAATGAAATAGAGATGGGCAGGCATTGAGATTGCAGGGCACAGATGCTCTGTGTACTTAGGAAGATCTGTGTACCATACTTGGGCATGTGTGGCGTGTTTTGAGGTGGCTGAAAAGATGATAAGCAAAGCAAACTTTGGATGTGGCATTGGTGTCTACTGAAAAAATGCTATCTACTGCAACATTTTGATGTCTGCTGGAAATGCAAACAATGGCAGCTACTGCTGTGGGGTTCTTTTTAATTCAGCAGCCACCCGTGGCTCTGAGAGGCACCAGTAAAATACCTGGGATCAGTTCCATGTGTGGAAAGCAGGCGAGCCACGACTGCTGGTGCTCCCTTTTCCTTCTCATAGCAGAGATGGGGTCGGGGCTGGGGCACTCCCAGTGCTGCCTCCTACCGGGAGTCACCTGGGAAAGGAGTGCTGCAAAGCAAATGAGTGCTGCAGTCACGGAGAACTGCCAGGACTCTTGAGCATTGCTCTGCTTAGGCTGGCACTGAGTTTCCCACAGCAAGTGTTCAACTCTCTTTCCCCTCTATAATGATGACTAACTTTATAGCCCTGTCTGCTGGTCACATGAGATGAGATCTGTATTCTTGTGTGACCTCTTCTAATCTCCCTGTAGCAGGACCTCCTAGAAAAATACAAGGAGTAATTGTGAAAAGTGTTGTTCTTGGAAAAAGAGGAAGAGTAATGTACTCAGTTTTATTTCATTTTATTTTTAGAGGTTTTTAGCAAGCTTGGTTTAGCTCGATCTGCTTATGGGCAGGATGTTCAGAGAAACTGGAATGAATTCAATAATGTTCCATCATCCATCTGGGATCCTTCAGCTACAGATTCTGTACCCTCCTGGCCAACAAGCTCGAGTTCCCCAACTCATACAACTGCAGTAAGTATTCAGTCCAAATACAGTGGTTTATTACTGTTACCAACCTGTTCTGTATGTGCCATCTAATTTAATTCAGAAGAATTGGGGGTGAAAAGACATCAGTTGAAGAATAAAGGAAGAGGGAATTTACACATATTCATCTTGGTGTAGTTCAGTTGACATGGCTGTTGGACAAGGAGTTATTAGTCCCTCACTTGCAGATGATGAATCCATGTACACTGCTTCCCATAAAAATATTTCTCACAAGAGCACCTTGCAGCATTTACAAAAGTGTGATCTGCTCCCACATCCTTCAGGTTTGCTCCTATGCCTTGGCTGGACACTGCATATGTCACTCCAGTTTGATAGACAGTTGCAAAATAGCCAGTATGATAACTTTCACACTTTGATTCTGCTTTCTGAATCCAGGATTGCACCTGTTTGTAAATTAGCAAAAGGTCCCAAAAAAACTATTAAAAGACCTTAAATATATTCTTTTCAGTATTCAAAAACACTAAAGGACTGAACATAAGGTGAAGTCTTTAAACTGACCACTAAGTTCGATGAAGATTTTGAGTATAGCAAAAGAAGAAGAAAACCCCCAACTTTTACAGATTGTAGTGCTGCACTGTCATCCTTGTGTCAGACTAAAACTTACGCTGCAACAGCTGTCTTCAGTGCCAGCTGAAATCCTTCTTCATGTTGACTTCTGAAAATGTTTTTGTAGTGAGTAAGAGGCAGTGTTTACTTCACCTGGGAGCAGTTCAGATAGAGTGGGGGAAGGCAGGGACAGGGGAAGCCAAAGAAGGTCGCACAGCTTCTTATAGACACAGGCTTGCTGATCCCGCCCTTGTCATGTGGCTACAACCAGAGCTGGAACCTCACTGAAACTATGTAAGGAAAGGTGTTTGGATTTTGGTCACATGGAGGGCAGGTTTCTCAGCATTTGATAAGAGGGAGGGCTTGAGGACAACCAGAACAAGCTCTCTAGCTCCTAACTCATATTTCCCAGCTGCTTCTGAAAAATTTAGCAGTGTGCTCCAGGAAGCATCAAGATGGAAGCCAGACAAATGGTATAGATGAAGTGTCAGCTACTCCATTTAAGTACTTTGATTTGGGAGGAGATATTTTAGGAGCTTACTCAGGAAGATCACTTCTTTATAATAAACAAGAAGCAAGCAGCAAACTGACTGAAATATTCAAAGCTCTTATAAATGATAGTGATATTTTCAAGTGCTTATGACGAGCCAGAACAGGAAAGCTTGGCTTTTCCTGTTACTGAGCCTCCTTGCTCTAGGTGCCTGATAAGAGAGCAGGTACCAGGCCAGGGCCCTGCCCTTTCCTCTCTTCTGGGACAAGAGCCATTGTTGCAAACAGCACTTAGGCAGTGGCTTCTGTGTTACCCTTTTTTAAGGAAGGTTTCTGGAGAGTTGATTTTGATTGTTCTCCTTCCTTATTCCTCTTGCTTTCTCCTTTAATGCACAACTCTGCTCCTGTGCTAAGTAGCATTTGCTTTCTGGATCCCATCTCCCATCAGCCTTGCTCCCTTGCTGGCAGTTCTCCCCAAGTTTCTTTCTGGCCACATTCCCCTACTCCCTGTTCCTCTATTTCTCTGTGTGTAGTTCTGCCTGCCAGCCACTTTGTACCTCCTTCCACCAGCCTTAAAAGGGCATAGCAAGTGCTTTTCTCTGCTGCTCCTTTCGTGGTTGCTTCTGATTTATGAACAAGTGCCTTTCTATCGGGACTTCCCAAACGCTTTGGGACAAGTAGGAACAAATAGTTCCTGGCTCTTGCCTGCAGCAGGAAATAGGGTGGACTTTTAGTGTGTTAGGGTTGGTGCCTGAGCAGCAGAGTGTTTCCTGCTGTAGGCTTAGTAGTCTAATGTTTGTATAGCTTAAATATAACCATTTATTTATGTGACAGTAATAACTGTGACCCTGGTCTGGCTCAGTTTCTCAGTGACATTGGAGAGTCCTGATGTTGTTGGCCTGGTTAACCCCCAAGTAATGCTCAAAACTCCTTCCAGCCCTTGGTAGCAAATCCTGTGGTGTATTAGCATCCAGCCAATTTCAGGTATGATTAAACTGAGCCTATCTTCTTCATTCCAGAGCAGAGGATAAAAACCTAAAAGGAAGAAATTCTCAGATTCTACCTTGTTTTCTTTCCTAAAGGGTTTTTTATTTAAATCTTCAGATGCAGAGTACACTGATACTGGTTAACCTTTAGTGTGTGTTATCTAAGGGCAGAGATCTTGGGAAGAGGTGCCCTATCTCCAGCCACTAAATCCAAACATAAGGATGTTTGTACCTTACAGCACTTACTCTACAAGTCCACTGCCTTTTGGGTGTATCAAGTTTCCAGTATATTTGCAAATTGAATTTACAGCATATATATACATTAGATCTGTTGACACTGGGGTATGTAGTGCTGTAAGCCCACATGCAGCAGGTTCTGTGCTAATATTAGCAGAAAGTTATGCTAACCTTTCTCATCTCCATCTTTGGCTGCTTCCGGGTATCACTTTCCACCACACCACGGGTCAGGTTCCTGTGCTTGCTGTTTGCTACTGTTTGGGCTTTAGTAAAATACAGCTGACAGAACCTGGGCCTTGTCCATTCCTGCATGTGTTCTCTAGGCTTGCTGTACCTGTCCTATATATCCCAGATGCATTTGTGATGTGCTGGAACTCACCTGCACCCTGACCATTTGTCAGAGACTTCCAAGTGTCTTGAGCCAGGACAGATTTTCTGGAATTCAGTGATAAGTGGCCAGTTCTCCTATCCCCTCTCCCTTCATCTGGAGAAAATTTGAATGGGGAAAAAGTGTATACTAGGAATATGGGATAGGTACAGTGAGACTGAACACAGGTAGATTAAGCCAAAACAGGTCTGACTACAGGGAGATAAATTTGCAAACAGTCAAAAAGATCAAAAAAGGACTTTGCTATTACCTTCCATTGCAACTTGAATTTTGTTGGTTTTTTGAGACTTAAACCATGTCTATATTTTAACTAGTTTGTTTAAGCTTAAGTGTTCTGGCCCTTGTGTGTTGAATACTCACAGCGCTTAAATTAGCAGTGGTATGGGGATGTGTCAGCTCAAATGAAAACAGCTTGAAAGCCTGTAATGGACTGTGCTCTGCAGCCCGTGCAGCTCCCGGAGCCTTCGGCTGCAGGAGCAGCGTGGTTCCTCTGGGCAAGCTCTTGGAAAGCGAGGTCAGAGCTCCATGTTGCAGTGAGGATGGAAGCAGTTCCAGAGCAGGTTTCTTGTTGCCGCTGCTCAGATACTTTTCTTTTGGGGGGCTGTAAACAAGGTGAAAATTGAGGCTACCAAACTGCCACTTACCTCGTTCTGTCTTTACTGCAGTCGATCCTGGGCAACCCCAGTGGCCTGTGGTCCACCACTCCATTCTACAGTTCCATTTGGTCAAGTAATCTCAACAGTGGCCTTCCCTTCACCACTCCAACAAACGCCTTGTCAGGCATCGATCTCATGGGTAGTGAAAACTCCGCTGCTGCTCCGCCGCCGCCCGCCGCCGCCACCATTGCCAATCCTGCTGAAGACATGGGACAGACCTACAATCCTTGGAGAATTTGGAGCCCAACGATTGGAAGAAGAAGTTCAGATCCTTGGTCAAATTCACACTATCCTCACGAAAACTAAAGCAAAAAGAAAGAACTCTTATCCAGGTCATGATACAATCCTGAATGCAAACTTTTGAAATGTCATTTTCAGGCCATTGCTTCCCCTTGCCCCACTTCCCCTGTCAGTCATGCTTTCATCACTCGCTCCTTTTTAAAGTCTGTCCTGCAATTTGGTAGTGTGAGATTGCAGATAAGCTTGGAAATGTCTGGGTGTGGTCACAAATCCCAACTACGGCTGAAGCCTGTAAATATGAACAGTTTCACTGGTTTCATATTTTACCATCTGCCATCTTTATTTAGGAAACAATTTGAACTCTAAAATGGTCCTGGCATGCAATACTTTCATGAAAAGTTTGGGTTTTTAAATTTTTTCCAGTGTTATCCTCCAAGTTCTAATTTAAAATCAAAAGGCACTTTGTGCTAAAATGCAGAGTATTTTTTTAAAATAAGGCTGTCTTTGTTAACACAGGTTCTAAGAATGTAAAAAAGGAAAAAAATCAACAAAAAATACCAACAAAACCAACACAAAACCTTAAGAGCAAAGTGGCTGAATGTAAGAGCATTCTGTTGAGACTGTAATACACTTTGTGCTGTTTGTACATTTGTAAACCTGAATGCATTTTTAAGTTGAACTGAAATGCACACAGCCAAGACTTGTGCAAGAAACAAGATACCATGTGCATTTCTTACAGATACAACTTTGGGTTGTACTTTAAAATAAATACGCTTTTTTCAAGATTTGTCTGCTGTAGTTCTGTTCCCCTTGTATTTTATGAACTTGTGTGTGCATGACTCCACTTGGCACAGCCTTTGGGCCAAAATCTACTGCACACAGAGCCTGTGTTACCAGAAACTTCACTGCAGATGAAACCTGGCTTCTCAACAGCGTGGGTTTGTATTGCAGCAAAGAATAGAAACTGTTTTCAGGGTTATGTAGTGCCACCCACTTGAAAATTCACTGGATAGCAAAAAGCTGGAAAAATACCTACATGCTTGAGTTTCCAGGTATCAGGCACAAGAGCAGCTGCTGTTTATGCTACGCCCATACCTTTGTAACAGTGTTCTTGCATGGGTCTGAACAAGAATGTTACTATTCTTAGATATGATTTATCTGTCCCTTTAAGGTGCCTGTTTCCATTCATTAACAGGAAGGCGAGCCCCAGTGACTCCATATATTCCTCTAAGCTGAAGCCAAGTAAAAATGAACCCTTCCACTGCCAGAAAGCAATAACAGACACTAGCACTGTAAATTTACTTACGACTCAGTGGCACTGCTACAAATCTACAGCAGCAGATGTTTATCAGAATCCATCCTGTAAAAGAGTAAGAACTGTATATTTTAGTTAATATTCCTTCTAGCATAAAGGTTTTGTATGCAACAAAATATGAGTGTCCCATTTATTTAACCAAGTGAGCCCCTTTCCAGCTTGCATTATGTGAACAAACTCTCCAGGTGCCAGGCTGCTGCCTTCCTGGTGCCACCAGCAGAAGCTCAAAGATACAGATCTCTCCAATAGAAACCTGCTGGAACTCCTTTGTTCTTAAAATTTGAGTACTTCTAGAGCCGTGCAAGGTCATGAAATGTTCAGCTTGGATTTGTATGCAATTTCCTTCTGAGAAACTGAGCAAACAAGTCTCTTACTGCATGAAAAAAAAGAACAAGCAGTTAAGCTCCTGACATGCCAGGGCCTGCTTCTCTGCAAATGGTGCTTGGGAAGATAACTAGCAGTAACTTCAAGGTGAAAGTAAGCTGCTTAAGGTCATATGCCACCTCTTTTACCCAACAGGTGTTTACATTGGAATTGATTCCATGGAGGATAGAAGCAGAAATTAATTCTGAGATGCTAATAGTCTGCAGTGGTTAAATCAGTGAGGACAGGAATAAAATATTCTGGTTTAAGAATATTTCCTTTTGAACAAGACAAGGCAAAACACAAGTAATTTAGATGCCTTTCCCTGCCTCCCCTCTTCCCCCGAAAGCTGTGAGCCATTCCCTTGTGATAATGCAAATAACCTTGGCCACTATTAAAATATTCTTAGTTCTTGTTTTGGAAGAGCTTCCTCTTGAGCACCAGTTAAAGATAAGTTCCAGTGAAATCACCTGGACTGTGGAGATAACTTTGACACACAGTTTTCAGTTTCCTAAGAGGAGAAAAATCATGTATTTCTCCCAAGGGAAATAGCCAAGGCCTAAACAGTCCCTGAGTGTCTTACCTTGTTTCTCCAGTGTAATTTTGGAGAGCACGTTCACTTTGTTTTGCCTCCTTAAAGAAAGCAAAAGAGCTGCCTTAAAGAGAAGCCATAATTGCAATTGATAAGAATTTGGGTGAAATAAAATCTAGGCAAAAGTTTGGTATAACTAAAGAAACCTCTGTGTATGGTAAGTACAAGATGGCTTTTGCTGCCTCCTGCTGAGGTACTCATTTGCCAGCTCCTATGGTATAGTCACTCTTGACATGCATTGAAAAATCTCTTAAGCGGCGGGTGAGGTAATGAGAAGCATCCACAATCACAGAGTCGTGGAGAGGACAGACCTCTTGTGATCTTACGATTTGGTAAAAATAAAAGGGAATGAGATTTTGATGAAGCACGTACAGTGTTGCATGAAAATCTAGATGGGGTTGTTGAAAGCATTGCAGCGCGCTGGGAGGACAGCCTGAGCGTGGGGAGGTGCAAGGTCAAAAGCTCGGCAGCCGGGCAACTGCAAAAGCAGCGTGAACAAAACTGTGAAGCTCAGACACGAGGGAAGTTCTGTCTGGAGTAAAAAGACCAGAGGAAAAACATCTTAAAGTGCTCAGAAGACAGGCTGTCCTGGAAACTATGGAGCTCACAGACCTTTGGATCATTTAAAACGTTTCTTTGGAGGAGAATCAGGGCCAAACTGCCATGAGTCAGCTCTGCTCTCCCATACCTGGAAACTACTGGGAGTGCAAAGTTCCCAGCAAGGAAAAGAAACAAGAGAAACAATTACTGTTAATTTTGGTAATTTGTTTGGTGCTCCTAAAGGGCATTTCTGTTCTGCCAATGCTAAGAAATAGACTAAAAGCCTAAAAAGTTTCTGGCCTGTTACTAAAATCAGGAAGTCTGAGATAGGAAGTATGGCCCTAACATGTGAAATCAGTTTAATTATCATGAGCTCTATTTCCAAAAGCTCTTGAAAGGTATTAGATACTTCATTAAAGTGTAAGGCCGTATCAGAACAGGATACACAATTCCAGTCAAGGGACAGCGAGTGTTTCTTTCACAGACACAGACTCTGAGCCCAGCCCTGGCCACAGCTCTGTCAGCAGCGGTGCAGGATGTGGCTGGGCCACTGCCCTGTGAGAGAAACACGGAGCTGGGGGAAGCTCCAGGGTGATGTAGGGTGAGAATGTGAGTGAACAGCAGATTCCCAGCACTGGAGCAGCACAGTGAAACCGGACGGAAGTCATGCTCTGCACTTCAGCTGACGATGAGCTGTGCCTGACTGAATGAGAGGTAAAAAGAGGAGTACACAAAGTATGAAGCCGTCTTTCACTGACACTATTTCACCCAGATTTAACACTAAGTATAGCTTTAACTGGGCTTTGTCTGCTTTCCCAACCTATAATTATGAGCAAGTTTTCTGAGGTCTGGTGTTTCTGCCTTATGAAATAACTGCAGCTCTCAATGAGTCAGTTTGTTAGAAGAGGGATTGAAAATAACCCAGCTTCTACTGTATGGCTGGTGCCACTGCAAGAGCATTGAGTCACCTTGTGTTAAACAGGTTCTGCTTCAAAACCGAGTCTTTTGCCCAGTACCTGTTTTTGTCTAATGCCGCTCACTGATGGACTTAATGTTCAGCTGGTGCTTTAGTCATGTACATGCTAAAGCAATCTTCAAGATGATTGGATCAGCACGCTCTTCAGCAGCCCTCTGAACACAACTTCTAACCATGCTTGCTGCTACTAGTGTGCTGCTTCATGCTGTCTAATCCAGCAGCAAGCAGGGCATGACCTTTTTAATATGGGTATATATATATGGAACATGAGGACTGTCCTGAAAAAAATTTAACTTTTTTACCTTCTTCTTTTTTTTTTTTTTTTTTTTTTTTTGAAGGAAAA
>VXAZ01005904.1:701894-828355 GCA_013399875.1 Gymnorhina tibicen | reverse complement strand
TTTTTTTTTTTTTTTTTTTTTTTTTTGAGCAGAACTGTGTACAGGTAACTGCTCGGATCCAAGGACACCAGTTGGATCAGTTAATCTTAAACAGCAGATTACATTGTGCCAAGAGAAGTGCAGAAAGCAGAAGGAAGTGTCAATACAGATTTTATGTCCACTTTCTAAGAAAATCCCCTTGAGGTGTTTCTGTCAAGCTGGGATCTCAAACAGTAGTCCTCCAGAAAGGACCCTGTATCTGAAAATTGACTTTGCTCTCTATTTGCCTATTGTGAAGCAAATGTTTGAGTCAGAGTGTCATTAGCACTGGATAAAGTGGGATCTTCAGGAGGTACACTCACTCTCCTGAAGTTTTACAAGATAACACTCAAGTAGTTCCTGAGTGGCAGCAGGAAGTGAGTGGGATGTTCTCACACTGCAGTAACAGGTTTCACATGGGACTGTCTTGCAAGCTGTGAAAAATCACAGCTCAATTACTTGCCCTAAACAAGCCAGAGGATCTGGAGTGTAGCATCCATGAGAGAGAAGAAGGTATTGGCTAGGGGGGGGCACCAAGGGAGTGGGGGTGAGTGGAGAGAGAATTAAATAGGTACAGGCTTACCATTTTATAGTTAAGGGGCTAATAAAATATTCCCAAAGGAAAAAAAAACAAACAACACAAAACCAAACCAAAATTAGCTATTCTATAAAGTTCCCTGAGTGTTTTTAGTATGAGTCCATGGCAGGATGAAATCACTTGTGTTTCAGCTTAGTTACAAGGATCTTGCTGGGAAACAAGTGTGCCAGGAAAGCAGCACCTGGAGTATCCTGCCTCACCCAGTATCGCTCCCTGGCCCACTCTGGAGTTGTTGTCAGGGAAGACACCGCTCACCAGAGAGAGAACATGAACCTGCTTTATGGCAATGCAGGACACAAGAGAAGCCAGTGAGGATGGCCCACTGCCTGTCTGGAGGGAAATACGCAGAAGCTGGAATCAGAGGAGAGATAAAATGCTCCTTCAGTGACTATTGTTGGCTTTCTGGAAAGGGGAAGGACTTTTAGCCCCTTTGACTTTCCATTGCCCATCTTCCTGCTCTAGCCTGTCCTTATCAGTCAAGTTGATTACCAGCAAAATCCTGCCAACCTTGAAGAGTCTGACAACAATGAATGAAGCAGGTCCCTGAAAACTACACAACATTCTTCATTAAATGGGTATGACTCAGTTTACAGCTCACGGGGGAATTCCTGATGTGCTAGAACTCTTTTTGGACAACAGTAATTTTCAGGAATATTCACTTATGTCTTATCCCAAACCAGAAGTTTATTCCTCTGAGCTTCCGATGCAGGTCTAGCTGCCAAACCTAGCCCACATCTGCCCGCCTGCCAAACTCTGTTCTTTGGCTGAAGACTGGATCTCCTGTTCAAGGGAGGGGTGGGGTAAAAATCAACAGATCTTAAGAACACATCAATAGTATCTTAATGCTTCAGTTAAACTATGCAAAGGCCATGGCAGAAAATATTATATTAATGCTTTGAAATACTGGGGAGGCACACAAAGAATAAAACAGTTCAGCTGTATTTAGCAAGTTAGTGAGAAATTCAGATTTCACGTGCATGTGAGGAAGGGAGGGTGGAAAAAAGAGATTTGGATTGGCTATTAGAAAAAACTTTTTCACGAAGAGTTGTCTAGTATTGGAACAGGCTGCTCAGGGAAATGGTGGAGCCACCATCCCTTGGGGTATTTAAAATACATGGGGCACTTGGGGACATAGTTCAGTGATGGACTCGGCAGTGTTAGGTCAACAGTTGGACCCGATGATCTGAGGGGTCTTTTCCAACCTAAATGGTTCTACAGTTCTGTCTCTGCTAAAGATGGTATTTGCTTTGAAGCAGCTGAACTCAACATTGTGAAGAAATGCTCCAAAAGGAAAACTACTCACAGCTCAAAGAGAAAGCAAACATCCACACTACGGCTATCAGCACACAGAATACCTCATGGTTATGTGGAAATTAATTTCAGATGTGAAAATGTGGGAGCTGGGCACTGGCTGTGAGTTGAACCCACAGTTCCATGTGGAATGAGAGTGAGGTGCATTGTGAGCTGACTTAGTGCCCTTGTATTGATCAACTGCATGAAAAAATCCATATGGTGCAGTTATTAGAACAATAAAAACTGAATATTGCTCAAGTCAGCAGGTTCAGCACCAGAGAACTTGAGAAAATGGACAATATTTGTCCTGACTTTGTAATTTAATGGAGCCTCCTTGTGAAAAGACTGATTTGGTCTATACAGCAATAATAACTCACGGGGGGAAAAAAAGGCTTTTAGGAACTCTGATTAAATCAGCACACTGGAAAACACTTCCCCTAACTCAATAAATTTGTGTAATGCCGTTTCCCCTCTTTGCAGAGTGAAGAGTGAGAGTTCCACTACTGGATCAACAGCCCCCCTCTGTGGCTGCAAACAGCAGTCCGGACACCACAGCGGTGCCAGCAGCTTTAGGATTTCCTCTAAGGCTTTTCCTGACACCTTGAAAAAAAACATTTCAGCTTGAGTAGTAGCATTTTACTTTAATTAGTTGTGCATTGGGAAAATTACCACTCCTTTCCCCACTGCCAGGCTACACAGCTACCATTCCTCAACAGTGATGTGCCAGGAGTCCTAAAGAAAGAGGAACTGGAAAGTTCTTGCAGTTCAGTTGGGAAAGTCCACAAACCAGGGCAAAAACCAGTCATACCAGGCTTTTACTTCTCTTCAAGCACAGAATCACGACGTGCCAGACAAGCCCAATGCAATCAAACTATTTATTTCCTGTATTTATTCTGCTATTCCTTTCACCAAACTATCGAAAAGGAACAACTTTTCTTTCTTTCCTCTTCTGCATACATATGTTCAGTATCTCTTTTTCTATATCTTCTCACCTCACAAAAATACTTTCCCGATACTGAGTAATTGAAATTATTCTGTACATGTTCAAGACACTCAGCTCCTCCAATTCACATGGAGTTTTTTTAAAACTAATTTCTCCACCCCTATCTGAGGAATTTTATGCAGTTATTTTGTACTTTTGTTCAAATCTCCAAACACACACGTTGGTTTCTGCTCTCCCCTGTTATCTCCATCCTCTTTATCCTTATGAAAGGCCTTTGCTGAGATTTTTTTTCCAGGGCTCTGCATCCTCTCCCCTTAGAGTATTTCAGTTCTTATTTTTTGTGCTGTCCCACTAACTAGTTTCAACTCCCAGCACCTGACAGGCCAAATGAGTTACTCAGCATCTATATTCCTCCTCTTATTCTGCCTTAATAAAATGGCAATGTTGTTATTACACTGTGTGCTGGTGTGTCTTTTTTTCTGAGACCCAAAGGAGCCCCGTGACTGCCCCGTGCAGGACTGAGGTCACCTTAAGTCACCTACGTACCAGGATTTATGAATAAATATTGTTTGTACAGAGAAGGGCAAAAAGGCTCGTGAAGGGTCTAGAAAACATGTTTTATGAGACACAGCTGAGGGAGCTGGGGTTGTTTAGGCTCAAGAAGAGGAGGCTCAGGGGGAACCTCATCACTACATAACTGCCTGAAAGGAGGCTGTGGTGAGGTGGAGGCTGATCTCTTCTGCTGTGCCTTCAGTGAGAGGACCAGAGGAAATGGCCTTTAGCTGAGACAGGGAAGATTCAGATTAGATATTAAAAAACAAAACTTTCACTGTTTGTGTGGTCAGACATTGGAATTGGTTGCCCAGGGAGGTGGTGGAGCCACCATCCCTGGAGGTGTGTAAGAGGTGTGTGGATCTGGTGCTGGGTGATGTGGGTTAGTGATTTAGGGGTTACAGTGATAGTGCCAGGTGGGCAGTGAGACTGGATGATCTTGTAGGTCTCTTCCAACCTTGATGGTTCTATGATTCTGTGATTATTCTATGATTAAAGGAAAGAGCAAATGTTTTAAAGAAAAACTCAACCTAGGTCTAAGTCCCTTCAAAGCTTCTGCCCTTCTTAGTACCACTTTTCTATCAGATTTTAGCCCTGACTCGTGGCTCAGCTCTTCAAAAACCAACTGGCAGCATCAACACAGTCGCTGCACCTCAGAACACTGCAGTGGCACTTGAGTACTAATACAGGGGATGACCCTGAACCAGCCTGGCACACCCACACAGGTCATTCTCAATCCCTGCAATTCCTTCCTTGGAAAAGCTGCCCACCTTCTTAGTAACACTATTGACCAGTTTTGTATTCTCTAAACAACTATCAGTCTTGATCTATAATATGAAAACAAGAATAGTGATCATAGTGCTGTCTATCTACATCCATAGCCTGACAGTAGACAGGAATGTATCGATAAAATAAAATCAGTAATTAAAACTCCCCCAAACAAAACAGCTACACTTTATCGATGAGCCATCATCTTTCTGGTTAACTACTTCCACCACAGAGACAAACTCAGAAGTTAGTTCAAGTATTCTATGCACAATCTGCATAAACATCATAATCCTCATCTTCTGAGGACTCAGTTGATGAGAGCCCAAGAAGAAATAAAGAAGTGAATACTCAGAGAAGGGGAAGTAGAGATGATGTGACACAATGGAAAAGACCATAAGGGCACTAAATAAATCGACTCAGAGCTAACACTTCTGACAAACACGCTCTCAAAAATGCAAATCATTAAAAAAAATTGTGCAAATGCATGTGGAAATTCCATGCTATGTTTACCCTGCCCTTTCACAGATATAAGGTAGAAGCCACTGTCGAGACAGGACATGAGATAGGGCTTGGTTTTCCTTTCACAAAGTACAGATGCTTCGAGGTTTCTAATTCAGGTTTGTAAGCCTTAGAATCTATCTGGTTGCTCAGTCTGACCTATTAACTGCCCCTTTAATTAAGTAATTCTCCCTTCTGTGCCTGTCCAAGCAGGACCCAGAAAATGAGAGTTTCTCTGGCCCCTGGGTAGCCTCACCAGCTGAACAGCACTGCTCACAAAATGCAACCCCACTGTGAGAACCCTGTTCATGGAGGGAACATTTGGGCCACAGAATTACAAACAAGAGGCTTCTTGTCTTCACCCCAAACTGTGAAAAACAGGTAGCTAACCTAGGATAAATTCACCCCAAGAAACCCCTGGAAATTCACCCCTGGAAATGCCCCATGGCACTCATCCTGCCCGCCTTACTGACAATCCCTCCTGGCAAAATGAGAAGTCACCTTCCCATCTCTCCACTCAGTAAAATCCCTGCTGAGTTCCCAAAACCTAAGCCAGCAGAACTTCACTGCCTTACTGAAAAAGCCACCTGGTGCTTTCGGAGTTGCCTTCTGAGGATGACTGAGGGAGAGTAGCAAAGAACAGAAAAAGAAGAGCCCAGTTTCCAGCATCCTGTGCAACAGCTCATGCAGTGAAGCTGCAACAAGAATTTGGAGAGGAAGGACCATGCCTGCTGGTGATGGAGTCCTGAGGACTGCAAGTAATCGGAGAGCAGGGAAGAGGCAGCTCTTGAGGACCTTGTCCACAAGCCATGTTACTCAACCAGGTGTGACAGATGTGGCTGGAGTAAGGCTGTGGCTGTGACTGCAAGGCCAGAGACAAATCCCTGTCTCAATTCCCAGCACTGGGGTGAGAGAAGGAAGCCCAGGCCGAGGCGAGTCTCACTGACAAACCTCCTCATTAGCAATTCCCAATATAGAAAGCCTCAGGAAGCTCATCAGGCAACCAAGACACCTACAAGTTGGGCAAGATATAGGTTGCAAGTGTCCTTTGTAGATTTAGTCAAAGTGGCTCTTGCAAAGCTTTGCTGATGGCAGCATTGGAGCCAGAATCTGGAGTGTGCAACTCACTGCAGATCCAGCCACACAGCCAAGGATGAAAGGTGGATTTTGTGTGCTGAGCCAGCCCATGTTACCACACAGGACCAACCTAGATACACATAGTAAACACAAACATTGCCCGTTTCCTCAGTAAATAAGCACTCTACTGGCTGATATTTCTTAATAAGTTTTATTCTAGCTCCTGCCATCAGCCATGCCACACAGGTGTCCCAAAGTGATCCACTTCAGAGACTAATCCCACACAGGTATTGTAAAGCCATATTTTCCGCAGAGAAAGTTCACCTTTTTTTGAAGAACCAGAAGTGCCATGAGAGAATTCTAAATCTAGCAAGGAACTGAGAAAAGTCAGAGACTCCTCTTCAGCCATTTGCCTACAGACCTTGAGGCTGTGGATATGGTCACAGAATTTCAAGGGAACCCCCACTGGCTCATACAACTTGAAACTAAAGCTGATTCAAAATGTAAGTCTGTGTGCTGTGAATTAAAGTCCTGACACACTCATGGGAAATTTTGTCAAAACACAACATGAAGGACATGGAATGAAACACCGCGGTAAGAGGAACAAAATGGGGCAGGAATACCCCCGAATGAGAGAGTTCTGATGTCAGAAAAAAATACAGAAAAACCCATCAGAAGGACTGTATCCTCCTATTGCAGCTAACGAATGCTTTTCCAGACCTGACAGATGTCTCTCAAACACCTAGGCACGATCACCTCATGTTTGTTACAAACCTAAAGCATGAAGGGCATTTTATCAACATTTTCAGAGCATTTCCATAGCAGCAAGTAGTCTCAATGATTTCAATGCTAGGTTCTAGTGCCATCATCTGCCTGATACTCACATCAGTTGGTGGCAATATGATCGACATCTTGATATACCTAAAAAAAAGTGAGTTATTTCAATCTTGCTTTTCAGAACTTCTCAAATCTCTACTGTATGCTAACAGCAGCATTTTGAGACGTGGCTACAATTTAAGCAATATGTAGACAAATATTAAGAGCACTTAAAAGCTATCTTGCCTTCATGTAAACATGTTTTACTGCTGTTATTTTAGGAGCTCCAAAGATCAACTTGCCTCTATTTCAAAATGGGAATTGCAGGTGCCACCAATATGCTGAGCCAATGGAAAACTAAAAGGTAGGCGGCCACCAGGGTATGATCTTTAGGATGTTTCACTGAAGTGCAGGATCTAACACACACTACCACAGGACACTCAATCCTGCCAGATTAAAGGATACTACATTCCCAGCACATTTCCACAAGAGATCCTGCACAGTGGGAGAGGGGATGGTCTGTGCTGCCAAGCAGCCCTTGCCCATGAGGAGCGATGTTTGAGGGAACGTGTGTGAGCACCACACCACCAGGCTGGCTTCACTTCCACAGCAGCCTCCTTCCCTCCTTCCTTCCCTCCCTCCCTTCCTTGCTCCTTCTCTCCTTCCCTCCCACAGCTCTCTCTGCCCAGAGGAAGGCAGTGGCCACTGCTGCGGGGCCACTCTGGCTGGCCGGGACACCCAGTGTAGTTGGGAATCCGCAAGTGGCTGCAGGTGGAAGAGGGCGAGCAGGAACCCCCAGCTGGATCATGGTGCTCCCAAACCTCCCCCATGTGCCTGTCACACGGAATCAGAGTGTTCTGAGTCAGAAGGCACCCACAAAGACCATCGAGTCCAACTCTTCAGTGAATGGCCCATACAGGGATCAAACCCACAACCTTGGTGTTAGTAACACCACGCTCCTGGGAGTTTCCTGTGGTAAGCGAGGTTATGGCCATTCCCGGTGTCTGGTCCTGGGGCACACGGAAAGGCTGAAAGGCCTCCGGTCCCAGGTGACCCCTGTGTCCATGCTGGTCACTCTCGTTACTCACCCATTATTTGCTTACCCCTCTTCAAAACACGTTGTGAATAAATGGATAAACTGCATCCATCCCGGATTGTGAAGGGCAAAATATTTTATGAACTGGGAGAGAAAGTTTGCCTGACATATAAAGCAATGTGAGAAAAAGAGGTTGCTGTTATGTTTTCCCCTTCATTGCCTGCAAGTCTTGTAGTTCACTGGGAAGAGCTACTTTAAACAAACCCACATGCAGTCAGCAACAATATACAGATCCAGAGTTTTCTGAGGTGGCTCGAATTCACAAACTGATGAAGGCTGAAAAAGCTCACCCTTGGTCACCAAAATTACCTACAGTTTCTCTGGACGAGGACTCTTTCTCTGGTTTAAACGAGTGGTTTGCTATTTTTTGTTGTACCCTTCCTGGTTTTCTATTCTCGCACGCATTTTTTGTGTTTCATCTATGAATATTTCCTCTCTTTTGTCAGAGTACACGTTTCAGACTTTAGGCTGATACATTTGTGGCATCAGGCAGTCCCTTCCGAAGTGCACTCGGTGCCTCTACACAGATCCCTGTATCAGCACTTCAAGCCCTGCCTGAAGACTACAGCGGAAGTCATGGGAAAAAGATGGAGTTCTGCTCCACACCAAAGCACGTGGGCACTGCTGCTCCCAGCAGCTCCCTGTGGGATCATTCACAGCCCATGGGCACACACGGGCCCTTCACACAGCCACAGGTCCACAGGCAACCCAGACTCACGGTCACCACGGGTTCCACATGCAGCAGTCTTTATGGAGACACATTCACCACCTTCAAACACGTGACATTTTCTGATAGCTCAGAATGCCTTTTAAAGATGTTACATCTTCAACCATTTTTTAAACGCCCCACCTTTTAAAATTAAGAATAATACTGGTAGATACTTTTTTGACACCAATTAGAAATTTTGAAATATATATCTATATATATATACTTTATTTATTTTGAAATCAAAATGAAAATCAGCAAGGGCAACCTATCCCTGCTGAAAAGCAGCCCAAGATGGAGGGATGAGCTGGCTCAATCGGAAGCAACAGTAGAGAAAAAATTCTGCTAATGGAGGAAAACTGAAAGAATGGAGAACAAAGCTCAGGAAGCTCTTACAGAATATTCATGGAGAAAGTAGATAAAATTAAGGAAGAAAACCACCTCATATCACTTCTTTATTTAACTGCTGCTGCACAGTGTGTAGCATGTGGGACGAGCTGGTGCCTCACTTAACTACAGAAAACTGATGGCAGCTGTTCTTTAGCAGAGGTTAGAAGTAACTACTTCCTGACTTGCACATCTGTGTAACTTGGCTTTATATACTCTCCAACAGATAAAAGTGCATCAAGTCAAGGAGCCTGAAAGTGTTTATTTTCACTTACCACAAACACATTAAAAGCAAGCCAGCATTGTTATTCTTGTCAGTTCTTTATTGGTTTTCATCCTAAAGACTAGCACATTTACAGCATACATGGATTGGATGAACTAGAATATATAAAACAGTAGCCATATGTTTATGATATATTAATACTGCCCAAAACCAAATAAATAAAAATATTTCAATGCACAAAGCTTGGCAAATACAGTCGTGTTGGGACAAAACTGTGTCGTATTATACAATAATTTTACACGTATAAATGAAACAAAAGGCAACTGTGCTGTAGGTACTTTCACAGAACATACACAGAACATACTTGGCAACAGTTTTCTTCTTTACCTTTGTATGTCTTATAATTTAAAAAATGTACTCAAAAAAGGAACATTAGACAGAACTCCATTTTACAGTAATCCTTGGATTCGCCTCTCCTGGGCAACAGAAAAGCTCCCTTCCCCCTTGTGAAGGTCCCATGTGGATTCCATGAGTCAGTGTTCCCGGAGGAGCCGCCGGAGCCCCGGCGCTCGGTGCTGCCCTCGGGAGGAGCCCGAGCCGCGCGTCCCGGCGGCGCCGCGCCCGCGGCTGCGGCTCCGCCCCGCGCACACAAAATTCAGCAACTTTTTCAGACTGCGGCGGTATACAAAATAAATAGAGGATTGCTTCGCTCTAGAGCAGGTCTAATGATTGATTGCCATCATCTAACAGAGTGGCGCTGCTAATGGTTACAAGAGACGTCTTGTTATTTCCTTCTGAAGCTGAACATCGGAACATTTTTAGTGTAACAATACAGGACTTAAAATTAACCATGTTTGAAATATACAAAATAAAATCAACAACTCATAAAAACTAAGGGAAATAAAGAGCATAGTTCATACAAAAATAAAGTAGCATTTAATAATGGGCCAGGGACTGAAGGCTGAGCAGAACTCATGGAGTAACATGTCTAAAGAGATCCCACTGAAATTTTTTTTATCCTATATTTGTTCACTTATTAGCAAAAAATAAAACAAAATCAGCGTTTATTAACTGGCAAATAGGGTTTATAATATTTCCAAGGGACTGTTCTGCTATAAATGATTTGTTCAGACCTGGGGTATGTAGTACAATACATTGCTTTTGCACAGAATTCCATGTTTTGTTATCCTAAAGAGTCTGAAATAATGGTAACAGCCTAGTTCAGCAGAACTCTCTGACCTGGCTTTGTGACATGCTGCTCAGTGATAAACTGCAAAAAGCAAAATGCAAAAACTGCTGGACCTGTAACCCCCAAAACTACATGGGAGCAGAATGAACATGGCTGATTGATAGAGCAGTGACAGCACAGACAAACATCAGTGAGAGGGAGAAAGAAATCAGAAAACAGCCATATACTTACCTGGCTGTTGCTACTCCCACAAGAATAAATGGGCAGATTTTTTCTATTCTAAAACTTAGCTCCTTAGAAACCAAGAAGGAAAGGACAGTGTGCTGAATGAAACTAGCTAGAGATTACTTGATCCTGTTAAAAATTTGGAAATGAATGTTTAGCTGCTTTTTAAAATGCTATCTTAGCTTCGAAGGCATTCTTTGGGAGATTATTTCTGAGGAGATCTGTTGAACATTTTTTATCAAATGCTATCCAACTGACCACCTTTTTCATAAGCTAGAACCCACCTGTGGTTCTCAGGCACAAGCAGTAGCACTGAGCAGTTCCTATCAACACAGGGCATCGCTACTTTCCTCAGAAATACCCTGACACCGGTCACACTTCCCCCCACCAGGATTCTCAGCAGGTGAAATGCAAAGGTAAACAGAAACCAATTTTGGTTTTGGAGCAAGAGGAATGCATTGGGCACTTTGAGCATTTTTGTAATGACATACAAAACTAACACAGAAAAATTGTACGCTGACCAAAATAATATAACGCCCCGAGATACTAATGCTTACAATCCAGAAGTGATATAAAAAAACCATGGGTAAAAATGTGTTAATTAATGTACAACACCATGGAATATACTGAACGTGTCATGTGCAACATCAACAACTTGCTTGTTGCACTTGCCTTAGAGTGGGGAAGGGCACGGGGAACTGCTGCTGGCATTAATAGTTAAGCATCATATGTTTCCGAAACACTGTTTAAAATCAGTTGTGTGCCCAAGGCCTTATCTGCCAAAGATGACAGGAATTTGTTTTATTTGAACAGAATTATAAACCAGACCTCACATGTCTGGCCTTTTATATATTGTTAATTTGATACATGAAGATGGCATCCTATATACAGTAAAACAATTCTTTCTCCTGGCCCTTATTGTGCTGATTTTTTTTTTAAATTAAGCCCCCTTTTATTGATTGTAACAATGCACTCTACAGTTACTGAACTGGCTAGGATCCTTTTTATTTACAACTTTTGAGTTTTACTCTCAGTTTTAAAAAGTTTAGGAAAAGCTCAATCTCAAATCAACTCAGTATAAAAAGATGTTATGTGAAACAGCTGCCTAAATGCCATTCCTAGAGTCCTTGCCCATCCAGGAGGTACCTAGCTATTTGCATATAGGTAATTATTAAGTAGCACAATATCTGCTCATCTTACGTACACTGAAGGCTATTTAAACGGGCAGAGAGTCATCACACTATTCTCAAGCTAAGGTGTCAGAATAATTGTTACTATAGATTCCAATTCGGTAACATGCTCTGTATGACCTAGCGAAACGTACAAAAAGGTTATTTATCTCTTCTGGATGACGAAATCATGTGTTAATCTAGAGTGTATCCACATGTTTTAATGGAACAGCAATTAAAGGACATAGTATGCTTATGTTTCAACTTTTCCATAAGTTCCTTCTGGAGGCCTGTAATACTTTGGGAAAGCCTTCAGTTGCAGGGAATTAAATGCATACTTGCGACATCCAACATTCTTCATTGTATTTTCTCGGCGACAACCCTCACTGGGGAAAAAAAACAAGCACAAAAAATGACAGCAGTAAAAGGGAAAAAAAAAAAGAAAAAAGACTTAAACTAAGATGAAATGAACTGGTTATTTTATAGCATTAAAATAAAGTTGGTTATATTTAATGAGCGTTTAATTAATTTGCCACTGCAAATATTAAAAGAGATGACTCATCATACAATGCCGGTAAGAAGCACACAGAATGGACACAAGCTATGTCTGGTTGCTAGTTTTGCATTTCTAGAAAGCAGCAGCACATCTACTGAAAAGGTTCTTTCGCACCGGTTTCATGTATTTCAAGGTACACTGTTGTGGAGTTCACAAGCCATTCACTGCACAAGGGATCCCAAGGGATTGCTTAAAAGCAGTTCTGCTAACTTACTGACACATAAAGCTGAAAACCAAAACCTGCTGATCTGTCTATAAGAGCTTTAAAGTAATTTTATTGTTCCCTGTATGTCAGTATTGTAAGTACTTACTTAAAGATTAGAGCTGATACAAAAATAACGTAAGACTTTCAAGTTATCTCTGCATGCATAAATGGACTTGAAAACCAACACAGTCTAAAAAAAAATCCTAATCATGAAATAGCAGTGCAAAAAAGACTGGCTGCATTGACAGTCATCACCCCAAAGAAACAAAGCTGTGCAGAATTTAATTTTCACCCAATGTTTTGGTGCAACTGCCCCACATTACAAAGAGGTTCTGTGCTACAATAGAAAACTACTCCAGTTATAAGGCTTCTTTACACTTGTAAATCTAATTCAGAGTTCCTTTGATTATATCCAAAAAACAGACATACAAAGAGGAAGCACTATCTTTTAAATATATATTATAAATCAATTTAGGCTTGCAGGAGAATGTCTTTCCCTGATTGAGGACTGGAACCTAAACAATGAATGCTAGACCTTCATGGCAAAGTGTACAGTACAGCATCTTACGGTGGAAATGTCACATTAGTCCTGTCTTGGAGACGGCTGCAGCATCTACCAGGTAAGCTGAGATCATCTGATTCAAAAGGAGGGTTTGGATTCTGGTTCAGTTTGAAAGCTCTCGTGCTCTTACAGACCTCACCGTTCTTCTAATTTTGCTTCATGAACTGGCTGTAACTGTTCTGTATGTAACACCTAGTTTAACTTCATAAAGTATCCTAATTTTTTCTTTTGCTTTAAGGAACAATTTAACTAAGTCTGAAATTTGTCTCCAGAGCACATTCTGTGCTTGCCTTTTATAGCATGGATCATCTGTGATGACACTATTTTTCTGGCACTGGTTTGTGTTTCAAAATTCCCCCGACGGCTGTTGCAGCCAAATACATACTTCAGAAGTTTGCACGAATCATACTTCAGAGTACTAACAAAAGCAGTAAGTTTAACTAGCAAATATGGGATGCTAGGTGAGCATTTTAACTCCAAAGTGAATCATTCTCTTCGTAACACATTTCACTGCATCTGGTTATTGCACGTGTCCTTCATGGAGCAGTGAAAAAGATATATTTCACACATTTCACATGCCATCTTCCTTCTCTTGGAGGCACATAAGCAGGATGCCCTACTGCATCTTCAATCTGAATGCCTCAACAAAAGCACAGACCAGGCTCCAACAGGAAAAAAACCCCAAACCCGTCTCCACCTAAGTTTAAGAAGAAAATAAAAAACCTACATTGTTTTCACAAAGCCTAGGCTTTCATTCCAAATGGTTTAAAGGTGGTCTTACTGCAACGCTAGCGGTAACCATGAGCAGCACCTTCACACTTAAAACAGATTAATAATCTCAGGGAGTTCAGTGGATATGCCTGCCACCTTACTACCAGAGGGTGGCTGGACACTGGAACAGGCTGCCCAGGGAAGTGGTTACGGCCCCAAGCCTGCCAGAGTGCAAGAAGTGTTTGGACAGCGCTCACAGGCACGTGGGGGGATGGCTGTGGCTGTCCTGTGCCGGGCCAGGAACTGATCCTTCATCCCTGCGGGTCCCTTCCAACTCAGGATATTCTGTGATTCTACTGAAGTTACTTCCACATCTGGGTAGACTGAACCCGGGACACTCCCACATTGCAAGAGCCAGGCCACAGCCCAAGCCGACAGCCGCTGGCTGTGTGCAAAGGTGGCCTGGGACACCCACAGCGAACAAACCAGTGCTGAGCAGAAAGAAGAGATGATTTCTATGGAGACACAGCACTATCAGGGATCAGCATAGCACAGGGATATGTCCAAAACCACCACATCCTGATAAACCTCAACAGCAATAAGGATGTACCGAAACTAATTGCAACTAAAAATAAATAGGATACGTGCTTTATATATATAGATATATAGATATATATGCCTTTGTGGTGTTTTGGGTTTTTTCTTTTTTTTTCTTTTTTTTTTCTTTTAAAAACAAAATTGGAAGAATAGTGAGGAAAAATATTAAGAGATAGTGTACTGTACAGTCTGATTACATGAAGACACAAATATAACCACACACTTTTTTTTTTTTTAGTTAGAATAATTAAATCCAAATTTAGGATTTAATTCTAATTTTCATTCTAACTGTGCTTTTTTGGTTTTTTATTTCAGCATACTTCTCTCAGCAGCTCTCAATTCCATTAAAATTGATAATAAAAGCTAAAACTACCTATATTTTTTGAGCAAGTTAATAATAGTAGAAAATACAAATCACAGTACTAGTTCTCCTCAGAAGTCCAATGTCATCTCAGGCACCAAGCGAAGTAAAACCCTTTATGAATTTATCAAACTACATTAAATGAGGTTAGTTTTTTTAATCAGCTATTGCTATTGACAAGCTCTGCCAGACCACAGCATCGATAAAATCTTTCAGTTTAAACAGGCCTCCCCTAGTTTGATGTTATATATAAACTACGATCAAATTTCATCTGCAATTACTCTGCATCACTAAACTAGGAAGCCACTTCAGTCTCACCACTTAAATAAATGTTAACTTACCATCGCTCGCTTATCACTAAGTCACTATCAGCATCATAATTTATTAAAGCTGTGCAACGCTTAAAAATGGAAGTAACAGTAATATTTAGTCTAATGTAATTAAAATAAAGCCCAGTGGAAAACCTGAAACACACCTACTAAAGGAGTTAACTGATATCTCCCTCTTTTTGCCTGGAAATTGAAGACCATTATCTTTAACTTCTAGGATGACCCTATTTCACAATAAGTTCTATAACAGAGCACCTAAAATAGATAATGGATCATTAGCAGGCTAATGCCAGTCACATCCCCTTCCTAACCACAAGTCATTCTCCTCATGTCTTTAGTACATTGCAAAATGCAGATCTACAAATAGAATGAAATAATTCTGCATGCGGCACACTGCAAGTTGTTTTTTGAGTGTTTTCTAGTCTATTAGAATATATTTAACCATGAGAAAGGAACAAGACTATGGTTCTACAAACTGTTCAGTAATGTTATTTGGATATTATGCTTTGAAATGAAGGTATAAATTTGTTACTTCTTTAAATAAATTTCTTACAATTTCTTATAAACCCCACCCATGTTTTTATTTTTCTCTTCATACCTCGTAAAAATGAAAGGCAAGATTAGCATACACCTTAAATATACAAAAAGATACAAATTCTTTTCAGACAGAGTTCCTTTCTCTGGAATACATGAAACAAATAACACAAAACTGTATTTGGTAAGAGATCTTCAGGCCGGCTAAAGTAACGAGGTAACAGGCCAATGTCAGACTATGTTACAAGCACTGAAAGCAGAACAATAATTTAAAGTTTCAATACAAGTCTTTCTGATAAAATAATTTGTTGTATATTTACAGTTTAGTACAATAGAAACGTAAAATTGTAAGGCATAATAATAATTCTTGGCAGACAATGCTATGACACATTCCTTTGTCCAGCAGGTACCAAGTGGCAATACACATTCAAGCACTTTTTTGTTTTTGTGGTTTTTGTTTTGTTGGTGTTTTTTTTTTCTTTTTTGTTTTTAAACTCTATCTTCACTTGCAACGTAATCTGGCCACCAGGTACGCTATGCTCAGAAACAGCCACACAATCAGTAAATTGGGGCTGAGAGCTAGTAAAGGAATGGAGTAGAGGAGGCTGGGATCTAGTCTGAAATCTCGGATGGGCACCAAGCCACTCAAGTTCTTCTGGGTGACTATCTCCCGTGTTCCAATGCTGTGAAAAGGAAGAAGGTTGGGAAGAGGGAAAATAAAACAGAAAGGAAGACGGACATGCAAATGAATGGATAAAAAGAGATGGCAACACAAGGTGGTCAAGAAAATGAAAAAACATGGAAGAACGCACAACAAAACCAGAAGATGAAGTAAAGAAAGAGTGGAAAAACATCTCAAAAATATGTATCAGTACAATTATAGAAATAAGGAGAGGGAAAGAGAATAAAAGAGAAAAATAAGAAAGAAGTACTGTAGTCTAGTGAAAATAAACACATGTAGGTTGAACATTAATGGTTTTCCATGTTCATTCTTTCAGATTACCGAGCAATAATACCCCATGCTGCTCTGCCATGCTTTGGCATGCTGCAAAGAAGTGGAGCTCTGAAAAGCAAGCTGAACATGAATAACCATTGTAGTATTTGACCCTTTCAAACATCTTTCCATGTGGGCTGCAGTGATTTAATTTAACCTCTTAACTACCTGTCCAACATGTTAATTAAAAAAACCCAAACCACCCACCTATTTTTCTGCCTGGATATGAATTCAAGTGTATATCAATAGGCATTTTTCTGAAGACATGCTGCAAAGCCTATCTCATTGTGCACCCACTTCTTACATTGAGCACCGAAAGCTACAGTGGAGAACAGCTCTTCAGATAACCTGAGGCTTTGTTGTGTGGTCTTCAATTTTGGATCACTCTTATACCCTGAGCAGTCCAACCCTATTTTTAGTTTATGAAGCAACAACTAAATAACCAAAATGAACAGAGGGGTGGAGCACCTCTCCTACAAAGAAAGGCTGAGAGAACTGGGCTTGTTCAGTCTGGAAAAGAGATGGCTTAGGGGTGACTGAATTGCAGCCTCCTGGTACCTGAAGGGAGCATACAAGAAAGAGGGAGAGAGACTATTTACAAAAGCATGTAGTGACAGGACAAGGGGGAATAGGTTCAAAGGGAAAGAGAGCTTAGATTAGATATTAGGAAAAAATTCTTTACTCTGAGGGTGGTGAGGCAGCCATGGATGCTCATCCCTGGGAGCGTTCAAGGCCAGGCTGGATGGGGCTTTGAGCAGCCTGGTCTAGTTGAATGTGTCCCTGTCCATGGCAGGGTCGTTGGAACTAGATCATGTTCAAGGTTCCTTCCAACTCAATTCTATGATTCTAAATGCAACCTGTAAGCCTGATGCTGTTAGAACTTGTGCACTTGCTCCATCCAGAACAAGCCATCCATAACCTTGATGGTTGTGTAGCAGGGTTATGTAAGCATCAGACAGTGTCCTGCAAGAAATCAGACATACCCTGGAGGTGGTGAAAAAGAGCATTCAGATGCTGGTGACACATCAAGTCAAATGGAATTAGGTGGGCAGGGAACTAAACCAACTGTATTTCTGATCTGGATTTGATCCAAATTGCTGATCAAGATATGTTTTCACTCCTGCTGCCTACACTGGACAAGGGCAGATTGAAACTGTGATGCCTACAAATCCCAATTACCTTTGTAGCAGTGGGGAGGGGGGTGTGTGTGTGTGATCAGGAGAATCAGCCAGTGGAAACCTAGTGCTTACTGCAAAGTGGTTGATAAAGGCTCAATGAAATAGCCTGGAGGAAGAAAAGTGTTTTAGAATATAGATAAAATGTAAAACAATGGGAGAGGGAAAGAAGGAAGGTTAAAAATGACAAGATGGCATTATGAACATCACATGCCACATCTCCACCATTAAAAATTAGTATCAAGGTACTCAATTTTACACAAAGACGTATACACAGACACATGGTGGGAATGGAGGCAAGAGCTGGAAAGTGCTTTCCTTGTCACTGTTGGCCCATGCAGATGCTTCCCCCTGAGGGGTGAGAAGTCACCTTCTGGAAATATCAAATATACCAAATTGTACAGTGTCTTAAATCAAAACATTCATCAGCAGACTGCCTCTAGGAGAGGACTAGGGTTAAGAGACACAGCAATTTCCCTTCTAATTTAGCTTGCATATGGGAATTCTCTCTGTGAGGAGAGGCCAGGGCTGCCCCATGCTGGACACTGCTGGTTCCAGCTTCAGTGACCCACTGCAGGCACAGCTGAGCCTTCAGCCATGCTGGTGCCTCGGGGAAGAGTGTGTGAGAAAAGGCAAAGCACTGCATGGCAGTGAAGAGTGATGGGAGAAGATCTGAGAAAGAGCCCTGTGAGCACCAAAGTCAGGGAAGGAGAGGAGAAAGAGCTGAAGCAGTTTCCCCCACAGCCGTGGAGAGGAACTATCCATGCTGCAGCCCATGGAGGACCCATAGTGCAGCAGATGAATATTCACTGAAGGAAACTGGAGACCATGGAGAGCCCATGCAGGAGTAGGTTCATCCTGAAGGACTGCAGCCCATGGGAAGGACTCATACTGGAGTGAAAGAAGAGTGAAAGGGGGAAGGAGCAGAGGAGAGCTGTTATGGACTGACTGCAAATCCCTGTTCCACATCCTCTGTGCATTGCTCAGCATGGGGAGGAGGTAGAGGAGCTGAGAAAGAAGCAGTGGAATACTTTGGCCTGGGACAAGAAGGGTGGTGGAGGGCAAAGCTTTTAATTTTTGTCTTTATTTCTTAACATCCCCAATCCACTGGCAATAAATAAATTTTTTTTCTCTGAGTCTCTTTTGCCTGTACCAAAAGGCAAAGGATCTCCCTGTCTTTATCTCAGCCCATTAGCTTTTTCACACATTTGTTCCCCCAGTCCTGTTGAGGGGAGGTAGTGAGCAGCTCGGTGGGCATCTGGCAAGTGGTCTAGCTCAACTCAATATGATTTTATTCTTAAAGCAGGTCAATCAGTGAAGAAATCCAACCAAGCTTGGTTTGATCACAGCTGTTCTATTGCAGCGAGCGGTCATACCCAAACATGACTCCTAGGACTTTATTACGTAATCCTTTTAGTCAGCACCATCATGGCAGCTAGAAGAGATAATTTTCCCCACCTCATTTCCAGCTGCTTTTCAAGACCCCCTACCAGAGACAGCTCTTCTCTGTTGGCTAAATTGCTTGTGTTGCAACTTCCTACCTCATTTAATGAAAATGAGCTGGGCTACCTGAAACATGTAAAGGATTTTTCTGCCCAGGATGATTTTGACTGAAACTGCCTTAGAGCATATTCCCACAAACAGCTCCACTGGCATTTCTGACAGGACAGAAACCTGGTAGGGGAGAGGGAGGGCAGGGAGTCAAAGATCTAGTGGGGAGTGTGGGCTGCAGATGGAAGAGGCTACAGCTGGACTTTGACTCTTGTTCTGCCTTTACTAGTGAGGCAGCCATTTCCTCTGTAGCCTGGACTTCAGACATATCATCATGATTTTACTATTTGTGGGCTGGGAGTTACCGCGTGTTTGATTTTGGACTGGAAAAGCTGTAACTTACTTACAGAAAATGAGTTTACTCTACCAGGATATTTGTTTCTAAGGTGAAAGCCACGAACTTGTATCTGTGAATTTCTACAAGAATCTACAAGAACACTCCATTTTTTCTCCCTGATGTCCCTGCTCACTGAACACAATTATCACAGATACATACTTATCATAAGACTAGGAACAAAGGGAAGACCCTGAGGACAAGTCAGTGGGAACTAACACCTCTGAACACCAGCATCACATGGAAGAAGATGATGCTTTCTTAATTTTTTCAAGAATGGTGTAAGCAAGGACGTTTTTCTTCTCTGGAAAGTCGTCAGTAGAGAAGAGATGAAATACTTTGAGTCTCACAAATTACTAACTAGTACTTCTTCCCTGTCCTTCCAACTGCCTCAGAAACTTCAAAAGTCTTTAAGAATGAACCAAACCTTCCTTTTCCAGTACAGTTACACAAATAAAAGATCCAAGGTAAAATAACAAAACCCATGTTTTCTGAATGCCCTGGAAGCAATTCGCTACCCTTTCTTATCCTGTATCTGTCATCTAGGTCAGGTCAACCTGTCCAGGCTACAATGGGATTTGCTGGAATGGAACTCCTACATATTTGTTCCATAATCCTATCGCTCTCGTTAAGCTTTTAATTAATTCTGTGCAATTCATTGCTCCCGAGTAGAATTGACAAATAATTTTAAAAACACAACCACCTATCCCAAAGAGCAATGAAATGTGAGGAAGAGTGATAGGCTTGAAGAATGGTCTAATCCTGGTTTTCCTTCAGGACTATTCAGTATTTGTTCTGCACAATCTCTCTTAGTAAAAGATTTAACAGAAGAGAAAGTCATGTACTTCACCTGCCAGAGGAAGTCCCTGATGTTGGTAGAACACTCAAGCCATAGGTTTTGATTAAATTGGCCCTCTTTCAACATCCCTGTGTAGGTCAACACAAAGCAGTATTTTTCTTAGGTCAATATTTTATCTGATCCTGTTATATTAAATTGGTAGACTGAAGGATCAAAACAATGTTACTATTAACCTCTCTCTCTCTCATGCCCGTGACTGCATTAAAAAACCACAGTGACCCAGTAAAGAATTTGAAGAAAGTAACAAGATTCCCACTATTTTTCCTAGTTGGTTTTAATCTTATTAAATACACTATTGTGAAACTGTATAACAGCTTCAGATGTCTATGTCAGCAAGTTGCATAAAGATGTTTGAAAAACACTTAGTCCATTTTAAGTTAGTAACATCTCCCTCACAAAGCTGTTTCAAGTTTTGTTTCTAATATCAAGCTTTAATTAGCTTCTGAGTGCAGTTTTCATGTACTGTCCTAACTCTGTGACAATGTAGCAAAAAGTGCAGCAAAAAACTGAAAACAAAGAAGTCCAGTTGCCACCCAGTTAGATGTAGATATAAACGCCCAAATTACTAGTGTAAGAGGCTGCAAGTGTTATTATATGAGACATTTTTCTTCTAGGTAACTGAAGAGTAAGAAAGGGTCAAACAGCAAAAACATACAGAAAGGATAAGAGAATTGAACACTCTAGAGAATTTGGTGAAAAGACACACAGTACAGTACATTCGGTAAGAGTGAATGTTGAAAAACAGGACTGAACAGCATTGTTGAACTACATCGATAAAGACTAAAGCTAGATTTCTTATCCTTTCTTTTGGTATGTGACTTACGGAGTTTTCCAGCAGTGCTTGAAACAAGGCATTGAACGACAGTAAACAGATTTTATTTTTTTTTTTAAGTACAGTACTTAATTCTGCAAACATCTCTGCTGCTTCAGAATACAGAACATCATTATATTGATACGACAACAGCACACTGACACATTGTGATGAAATTTGGTTGCTGTAGTGTGAAACACTCATACTGACATTTCACCCAGTGAGCAGTGTTTCACTGCTAAAGAATACACGTGGCAAACCAGTGCAAACTGCAGGTGTCTGTGTTTCAAAGAACAAAAGACAGGTCATCCCTGAGTAATCTCCCTGATCTAGAACTAAGAAACCTAGTGCTATGACAGTTCAGGTAAAGTCATCATTAAACAACTTTCAAAGAAGCACCAGTTTCCTGTTCTGTAAGCTCAGCGTTAATGGAAAACATGTTTTTACATGCTTGTCTGAAAACTCCTCATTTTCTACTGAAAACTCAAGCCCATCTGATACAAATCTGGTAAGAACCAGCTTTAGCATATGCAACTCACATGCACGGGAGGGATGAATTCTAGCAGTCAGTTCTACAGTTTCCTGACTTTAGTTTACTTTTTTTTTCTTTTGATGGAAACAGAGACCAACACTCCTCTGCAGTTTGCATGGTTCCTTATTTAGGAATAAGTGATGCAGTCAAACTCTTACCTCCTCATACACTCCAGAGCCTGAGTGAAGACCTGTGGAGCCATTCCATGTTCATGCTGTAGGATCAAACACTGCTCCAGGGTGACCGACATGGCAGTCCTATCCTTGGCACTCTTACAGCTCGTGAATCGAACACCATTAAGTCTGCGGCATATCTAGAAATGGGATATACAATCCATCACTCCTTCTACAAGCACAACTTTCTGTCAGAGACAACACCTGTACTTCCCCTTAGAGAGACACAAATGTTGTGGAGGGCTTTGATGTCAGAGTTTGTCATCTTTCAGACAGCAGAACTTCACTGCATGAGTTGAAGGGAAAATTCTGATATGGAAAATACATTTTATCTCCCCATGTCTCATTCTAGAGGAGGTCTAGCCTGGCAGCATTTCCAAGCTACATGCAAGCAAATGAAGAAATTCAAACGTATCAGTAATAAAAGAGGGGAAAATACATATGCATACAGAAAATCAGCTGAACTATTCAGAGACGCTTAGATGAATAAATACCTCAGCAGCTTGCCAAAGGATATCAACATTCTTGTTTTTCCTTGCATGTACATTTTGTCCCAGAAATCTTAACAGTTCAGGCAGGCACGTCTGACTACGAGATCGAGGTAGACCTATAAAACAAATAAAACCAACTCCACTTACTCTTCTGTATTCAACAGAACTTTTCCAAAGTGTTTCTATATGCCTGTTGCAAACACATTTGTGTTTTCTTGAAACTATCAAAGCTTAGAACAATTATTCAAGTTCTGAATTACTTGGTACCATCAACAAAACAAATTCAACAAAAAAATTCAAATACAACTGGAAATATAAATTCCAGTTATTTAAAACTTCAGGAACTCAGAATCTAATAGCAATATAATAAGAGAATGAACAAAGGGAGCAAGATTGGTATAGTATTTTGGTTTGTGTGTCACAGAGGTAACAGGAGAACATGCATGTCTTCAGAGGCACTCTGAAGCTATTTTATATTCTGTTCACATTTTTTATTTTAAATTTGCAAGCTGGGCAGCTTTCAGTTACAAGAAACACCCTCTTTGACAGGATGCCAAATTGTCATGATCTGTTTATTAATATTTCACTAAGTGGAAATAAAGTAGTTGAAATTTTCCTGAGTACCTTCAGTACTCATCTTCTGTGTTCAAATTGTTGCATGTCATCTCTTACATATGTAGCAAGATACTCCAGACAATCAAAGTATTCAACAGGGTGTCTTTTCTATGGCTTCTTTTTTTTTTAAAGGAGTAACCACAGAGAACACCGACTAAAGCTGTGACTGAATAAATAAGGAGGTATGCACTGGAAGAGATGACACTGTGACAAAAAGAATCCTACCTGAGTGACATATGAGGTTTTATTTTAGGCCTACTTCTCACAGCAAATACTATGTTAGACTAACCTGATCTCCTCCTACAAGAAGGTGACCCAGTGAGTAGATGAGGGAAGACTGTGGACATTGTTTACCTGGACTTTAGCAAAGCCTTTAACGCTGCTTCCCACAGCATTCTCCTGGACTAACTGGCTGCTCATGGCTTGGTAGGACATACTGTTCACTGCGTAAAAAAACCCAGCTGGATGGCCAGGCTCACAGAGTGCTGGTGAACAGTGCTACATCCAGCTGGTGTGGGTCTCCAGGGCTCAGTTCTGCAGCCAGTCCGATTTAATATTATCAACTATCTGGAGGAGGGAATCAAGTGCACCCTTGGTGGCAGATGGCACCAAGCTGGGCAGGAGTGCTGATCTGCTGGAGGGCAGGAAGGCTCTACAGAGGGATCTGGACAGGCTGCATCAATAAACCAAGGCCACTTTTATAGGGTTCAGCACGACCAAGTGTCAGGTCCTGCACTTGGGTCACAACAACCCCACACAGTGCTACAGGTTGGGGGCAGAGTGGCTGGGAAGCTGCCCAGTGGACAAAGACCTGGGGGTGCTGGTCCACAGCAGCTGAACATGAGCCAGGGTGTGCCCTGGTGGCCAAGAAGGCCAAGGGCTCCCTGGCCTGTATCAGCAATAGTGTGGCCAGCAGGACCAGGGCAGGGATTGACCCCTTGTACTCGGCACTGGTGAGGCTGCACCTCAAATCCTGTGTCCAGTTCTGGGCCCCTCACTGTAAGAAGGCCACTGAGGTGCTGGACACCCAGTGGTGTCCAGAGAAGGGAAATGGAACTGGTGAAGGGTGTGGAGCACAAGTCTTATGAGATGCAGCTGAGGGAGCTGGGGCTGTTCAGCCTGGAGAAAAGGAGGCTCAGAGGGGACCTTATTGCTCTCTACAACCACCTGAAAGCCAGCGGGGTTCTTCTCCCAGGCAACCAGTGGCAGAAGAAGAGAAAATAGCCTCAAGCTGCTAAAGTAGCCTCAAGCCTCAAACCAGGGGAGTTTTAGATTGGATGTTGGGAGAAATTTCTTCACTGAAGGAGTTGTCAAGGACTGGAACAGGCTGCTCAGGGCAGTGGCTGAGTCACCATCCCTGGAGGTATTTAAAAAAGGTGTAGATGTGGCACTTGGGGAGACGGTTTAGGGGTGGACTTGGTAGTGCTGGGGAAACAGTTGGACTTGATCTTAAAGATCTTTTCCAACCTAAACAATTCTACATTTCTATTCTATAATTAACAATTTTGTGCCTGTCCTGGTCTGGTCTGCTTAAACTCTAGACCTAGAAAGAAAGTAATACCTGTAAACAAAAAGAGGGCACAGGCCATCTCCTCCTTCTAAAGACAAGGAGAGCTAACAGAACAGGGACAAGGAGCTAGTGAAGCTAAGACTAATTAATTTCTCAGAAATTCTGCAGAGCTTAGAATTAAGAACACAGGGACAAGGACAGTGGATAAGGAATCAACTTTTCTTGTATACTGCTCTTGAAGGGAACGTTTCCTACAATCTGCCAACAGATACTTCACCGGGCCCTTCGTCCCCTAGAATGGTCTGTTTGGCTTTCCTTTTGCCTCTGCCTACCACAGACTACATCACTGGGCATAATCACCTGGTTTGCAGTTAAACGTAAAATGCTATTCTCCCTTGACAAGGGTTCAGAGAAAAGTACACATCACCTTGTACATCCTAAATATCACCACAACTTTCAGGAGGAAAAAAGAAGACAAAAGCTAAAAGATGATTGGATCAAACATAAGAGGTTTGGGGAAGAGGGAGGAGACTGTAGTAAAAAAAAAGAAGGTAAGCAAAATTAAAGAGGAGAGGAAGGAGCTGAATGGGAATTATTATAATGAAAGACTAGACAGCTGATTAATTTTTGAATCTTACAAGAAAATCTGACGCTAGACTTCTATACAATAAAAAAATTAAATTTTTCAGCTAACATTCCAGAGTATTAATTATGCAGGATTATGAATGCCTGGATGGAGGGAAGCAGGTTCTGCTCTGAGCTGTATCAAAAAAATTCAGAGTAACTGAATGTGCAATAACACACTTTAACAGCTAGAATTCTTACTAACCTGTTGCATGCTGTTGCATTTGTATTTCTGAAATAAAACTGCAACAAATTGTAGGACACATGAAATAACCTTACAAGAGGCTTGATAGTAATAATAATGAATTGATGAATTTTCACCATTTTTGTGGTTACATGTAAATAACACTTATGCCACTGCCTTCTCAAAAAAAATCCCAAGCAGTAACAAGTAAATTAACCAGTAAAAAAAAAAAAGACTAAAATTTAAGCTTGTAGCTATTGTCTCTCTTCCAGGTTCTCTGCTGTTGGCTGTGGATGCAACAATTATAGGAAAGTGCCAAAGGAAAAACAGAGGGAAAGTGACCGAGTTCCTAAAAACTGGCAGTTGCTCTCTGTGCAGGTTTTATCATAAGTGCAGGGAACATCACCAAACACTGCACATAAAAGTGCTGCTGCTAGAACCTGTCACTTTTACACCTTTACCTTAGAACAATCTCACTGCCTAGCTGGATGATTATACAGTACATAGTGCCACTTAGAAAGAGACATAAAAGTAACCTTAAAAAGGAAAGTTAATCAGTCTGACCTTCAAACCTCTTGAATTCGCTCTACTTAGTACTAAAGTATAAAAGAAGAGTTGCATCATTTCTTGGAGGTTACTAAAGCTGGTGTATCACTGACATTTAAAAAAACCAACATAAAGCAAACAAATGAAAAAAATCAACGTGAATTGTGCTGTTCCACCAAATTTGTCATTAATTACAAAATACTTACAATCATCAGGCAAAACTTCCTTGAACTGCTCAAAATATGAATTCAACCGCACTAAGCTTTCCATGTTAATTACTTCTTGCAGTGAGGTGTCTCCAAACCTTTAAAAGAAGAAGGAAGGAACAATTAAGCCCAAGGTCAAATGTTTCTCTTCTTCTTTGAAACAACTGCACTTGGCAATATGTCTACCAAAAAACAGTTTAAAGATTCATCCCAGGAGTTCCCTAACCATTCAAACACCAGGTGAAGTGTAACAGAGAACTGTTGTAATGACTCATTACAGAGAAAGAAATATATGAGTATGAGGAGGAAAAAGGGAAGGCAGGTATAAGAAAAATCTCATAGGAAATAGCATTTAAAATTCTTTGGCTTTCATGTATCTCTTTCAATTTATATTCCTACCTGGCAAATTGTTTTACCTAAATTTAAACTTTTAACAATGGATTTATTAGTTTAGTTCATAAAGTAGTAATAACAACCATAACATCAGTAGATAGGACTGAGAATGTTGACTTCAGGTATGTAAATGAAAAATATGGATCTAGGAGAAATAAACTATGAATGTAGTAAATATTGTCAACAATGACCTGATTCACCTTATTCAAATATATCTACATACACAGATGTACACACAGAGTGCTGACATCTGTAACTGTCCTAGTCATCTTGGGCTTCCTTTGTAGGCAACAGAGGACAACAGTAATTGCTGGAACGCTTCTGTTAGACTTTTTCTCGTTGTCCACCACCACAGTGCACACTCCAGCCCGGTACCGAGGCTGCTGTCACAACATGCATGTGCCTGGCTTCACTGGAGTTCTCTGTTAGAGCAGTGCTCTGTCAATGTACTCTTTACAGGATATAGCCACAATAGAGGGAATCTGCTGGCTCTTCCAGAACTGAACAATTTCCCTAGTAAATATAATTACATAATTATATTTTTCAGCTTTACAACAGCAGTGTTGCATTACATAAATACTGCAAGGGTATGTTAAAACAGAGGTACACCTTGCCAGTTATCCTGGATTTTGACAGTGACCAGGAGAGGGAGTCTCAGGGAGAATGCAAAACCAAGACAGCAAATACACAGCAATACTCAGAAGGATCTCTCAGCCTCTAGTGATCTGTCACTCACAGAGGTCGTAAGTCACAAAGAGCACCTGTGTGCTAAACAGCCCTTGATAGATCTCCTCATTGTAAATTCACTTCTGAACCACATAAACCTGCACTAGTCTCAAACCCAGGAGGGAAGGAGCTTCACAGCTATGTGGCATATAAAGAGGGACCTCCTTTTGTTTGGCATTTGACGGATTCATTTAGAACAGTGTTCCCTTGTTTGTGTATTGGAGAAACTGAATCGCTGTTAGTTATGCAAGAGTGCAATTCCACAGCAACATAGTTCCACTGCTGCACTGCCAGTAAGGTTGAGCTTGCCTGACTGGATACCTACTTCTCTGCTAGGGTTTGCTGCTCATTGATTCCCACGTTGAAAAGAACAGGCTGAACCCTCAGTAACATTCCACTTTGAATCTCACGCGGCAACAAATCAAACAAGGCGCTTGGCAGAGGGATCCTCACGTTAAATCCATCACTGAAAAGAAATAAACAGCTGTTAGACATAAGGATCAAAAAGCTACGTTCCAAGAATGTGTTATTTATCTAAAGAGGGATAACACCTAGAACATAATGTAACTATTAAAAAGCAGCTATCAGTCAAAACTGACTTTAGGAACTGCCACAACTTGCTTCTAGTTGCAAACCTATTCTAGTTCAAAAATAAACCCGCAGCAACCTGTAATGTTGCATTTATATCCTCACAGACATGCAAATCAGATCTGCCAATTTCCTGACAATAGCTGATTTTGCTCTGGTCATTAATACTCCTGTCCTTCTACAACTTGGGTAGAAAAGCCAAATTTTGGCATGTCCCCATCTCATCAAGAATAAAGTAATTTATATTTACCGATTTCCAGTGATGACTGGCAGCATGTCAGTAGATGTATTTGATGTAGCCTGAGTTACTTTAAAGGTTACATTCCTCAAGTCCATGATTCCCAAACTCATGTCCTCCAGCATTGCCAGCTCCTCACCTGAATCCAAGAGGAAAAAGTGAATTGTAATTACTTGTTATGCACAACTTCCCTTTGTCAATCTGATGACAAACAGTAGGCCATCACTCCATGAAGAAGTTCCACAGATGAAGAGTTACTGCAGCCCAGGCCTCCCTCTTGACCTAGCTGTCATGACTGATTTTTTGAGTTCAGCAAGTTTAGAAAACACCAGTTATCTAGAACAGTCCAGTCTACTGTTCTTCAAGTAGTTTATATGCTGATTTTCCAAGTTAGATGATGCTAGTAAGTACTCATCAGCATTGTCAGAGCCATGATATCCTTTGCACTGGAGAAGCTACAAGGCATTCTGGATTTGTCCAGTAAAGCATTCCCTAACCAGCATCCAGACAGCTTTTGAGACACAGGAGTGGAACACTCCTGAGTGAAGTACTTTCCCTTTTTATATTCTCTCTTCAATCTCACATTGTGCTGCAAGACTACAGAAGTTTCAAGAAAATTCAAGAAGTGTATTTTGGGCACAGTTTCTCCCAGCTCACAGAACTTTAATCCATTTATTTTCTGAAAAAACCCAAAGGCCACTGTGATATGTTTTAGTCTTTCTTAAACCTTTGACATTCTATTATAAAACAAATACACTTTATCTTTTAGATATTCAAGTAAGTGTGAAGAAATTCAGAGTTGTTAGTTAATTAAGTTAGTTAAATAACTAACTACTTCAGCTATAATCTAGTTTTGCATTTTAGTTTTCAAAATAATTTTGTAGCTGAACTGCAGATTGTCCCAAACACTCAGATCCTGGTGTAGCCAATTAAATGCAGAATTTGCTGACTCAACAGCTAATCCCACCCACTGGCCCTGTGCCTTTACCGTAAGTGCTCAGCAGGCTCTCAAACTGTGCCAGCAAGCCAATGGTGTAGAGTTGTCTTAGAAATCCATCATCATGCAGGCAGTTCCTCAGCTTGATAATGAAACCACAAATGAGAGCTGTCAGCTGTGAGAGAGGAAACAGACAAGAATGAAATGGTTCAAGATAAAAAAGATTCTTCAGCCCCAAACAAAAATGATAGCATGTATAAGAGGTGCCATAAAATCTGTCAAACAGATGCTCTTTTCCCTTAAACATCACTCTTCTTTTCCTTGCAGCTGAAGAGAGACAACCAACCAATGAAAACCCAAAACATTCATAAAATCAGGTTCAGGGCATGCTGCCTTCATCTCGCAAGCAGTCTCAAAATGGGGCTGCTGTGGATCTCACACCTTTTTGTTTTCTGAACACGATCCCTTGTGGTAGGGTCTACAATTTAGGAATTACAAAAATTTCTCCTTAGAGAATTGTTTTAGTTTTAGACAGAAAAGCAATGCAGCTAGTTCCAGGCCAAGGATTTTGATAGTATGAATAAATTACTGTTTTTCAAAAATGACATTTGAGAAAGCTTAAAAATGCAGTATCTGTTTGCATTATGAAGATTCAAACTATGGTGTTACAAGATATTCAGAACAAGATCCTGAAGATGTAGTACTAAGGTCAGTACTATGATCTAAGATTAATACTAGTCTTAATTCACTGTCAACAAAGGAATTTCCCAGGTGATTGCCATATACTATGTACACAGGTGTTCTTTGTTATAGAACTAAACAGAAGAGAATAAAGCTCTGATCATGATGGGTAAACATACTCAAAGTATTGAGTTTAATAATTATCTGCAATATAAGGTGGGTTTTATATAGGAAAATTCCCTGATTTTATCCCGATGAGATCACAGAATCGAAGAATCATTAAGATTGGAAAAGATCTCTAAGGTCACCATGTCCAACCCAGCACCACCACCATGTACACCACTAAACCATGTCCTCAACTGCCATACCCACACATTTTTTTAACACTTTTAGAGATGGTGACTCCACTACTTTCCTAGGCAGCCCACTCCAGGTCTTAACAAACCCATCCATGAAGAAATTTTTCCTAATATCTAATCTGAATCTCCCTGGCACAACTTGAGGACATTTCCTCTCATCCTGTCACTTGTTTTACATTTTTGATACTACATTTTGGGACAAAAGCCCTGCCAAATGATGTCCAAGAAATAAACTGTTTGAAATAAATGAACAAGACAGTGATTCCACAGGAAAGCAGACACACTACAGAAGTATAGAGGGCAGAAGAAATTTTTTTCTGTGGGCAGTGGAAATTTTTTTTAGTGCAGACACCTGCTAGTCAGTGTCTGACACAAGAGATGCCACCAGGTGCAGAAACAGAACTTCTAGGAAAAAAACCCCAGAACTAATCTCTCTTCCCATAGCTGGACTTCTCTCCTTCGGTACCATATGTCCTGTTGGGTTTCTCAATGCAGAAAACAACAAAAGGTAACTGAGGGAGTACACTTGCTACTCACAGGCCTTTTTGCCCCCCTCTTTCACATCTTACTTCTGCTTTAGCTTGGTGGCATTGGAAGACAAAGGTTGTTTCTGTATACAGCAGTATATTTTCACTAGTTTCGGAATAATTTTTGTTTTCAATAGCGAATGTGTCTCCAAGGGGACACCTAATTTATGTATTGTCAAATGCATGCAAGTAACCAGTAAGGACAGCACAGCACAGCTTGTGAGGGGAAATCAGTGTCAAACCTGGGAAGAGATCTGAAAAATTCTGGAAAGAGTAATCTTTCATATTTCATAGAAACCCCACCAAATGTGGAAGTGAAATCAAATCATGCATATTTGCTTGCTTACAGTCTGGCAGAAGACAACATCCCTGCGATACTGAAGGCTCAGGCAGAGCCCTATTGTCGGGGCACTGTCCTGCATTAATAAAAAGACCATGGCTTTCTTTGCCTTATCACTCATCATGGCTACGCAGTCAGTGAGTGTGGTCAGCAAGGGATAAAGAGCTTCACTCCATTCACCTGGTTAAGAGAAAAAAAGAATTAGCACCAGTGGAAGCACTTTATTTGAAACAAACACACATTAAGAAGAAACTTCCTGTTGCAAGACAAAGTTGTTGATAATTCACATTTAGAACTCATTTTATTTTGGCTGGATGGTTATTCCCTGCTTTGTAATAATTAAGTAATCTTACAGTGTGGTTATTGCATGAGGAAAATACGGAGAATAACCCATAAGGCTGTTATGACTTTCCAGACCATGTAAAAGTTACCAGAATTTGTGCCCACACAACAGGCTATACAATAGCTGATTTGGAAATCATAACAGAAACATGAATAACTATATACAGAAGTGTATATAACTGCATGTTCATGTTCAAACAAAGCCTTTCACTGCACGTACATGGACAGACAGTAAGGAGTCTGCTGTATTACAGAAATAGGGACCATCTGCTTAGCCATTTCTGTCAATGAGATTCCTCCCAAATATCTTGCCTTTTGAATCTCTAGGCTCAGAGGTGTATCATTCAACTGCCCCACCACCTTATTGATCCTTACTGCACCTCAGTGAGGCAAGATGATGCTCATCTCCTATTTGCAGCTAAGAATAATACAGCAGAGAGGTGAGAAACTAATGTAGGTACTCTTTTAAGTGTTTTCTGTCTCCTGAGTAGTCTTAAAGGCTTTAAGCTAGCTAACAAGAAATACTAAATATAGTGATTTAGATGGGTGTCATACAGATTCTTGGAAGTAGTTTGGAGCTTTTCTTCCACTGAAATACATAAGGTATGACCCAGAGGGAGTCTGTTCAAGGTCCTGCACAGGAAGCACAGAAATGAAACTGAGTTGTCCAAGTCCTATTTTGGTACCCCAAATACTGTGCCATTCCTTTTCCCTAAGAGACTGCTCAGCCTTAAAATAACCCACATGCTCAGTTCCTTTTCTTTCCTTATTTCATCTTTCATCTTAATCAACCACCAATTAAAAAAACCCAACATTTCCATGAGTTTACAAAAAATTATTCAGATGCTGTACCAAAACCCATTCTCTCTGCAACATAAAAAGAATATAGAACAGGGCTTTGGTTTTGCCCTCCTTAATATAAGGTTGAAACAGAAGAACACTTCTCTTTTTAAAGGGAAGGACAATATGTTTTATTATTTAGAAGCACCAGAGCCCACAAACAGCACACACACAACTCCCACCCCAGCTGGCTGCAGGAACAAGGCAATGTACAAACCAGAACCTGCATGAATGAGACTCTTGAAGCCCCTGAAAGGAAATTGTTTGGGACTTTGACTCAAAGGCAGAACTAAGAGTCAGTAATAATAAATGTTCCTTTGATAACCAGCCAAAGAGGGGAGTTCTGGAAGTCTGCTAACAGAAACATATCTGGCAAGATTAACAGAACTATCCTTTTGGCTTTTGTTCTATGCAGTAGATAGATAACCTAACAAACTACACAAAGGAGAAGTTGTTTGACTCTGTTCCATTGCCTTAAAAAAAAGCAGGAAACATCAAAAGAACAGGCAAGGAATCACAGTTTGTCTTTTATATTCTACTAAATATTTCATCTCAAAACTAGTCAGATGCCATAACATGGCCTTGTGAACACTTAGAAAGCAAAATACAGATGATACTAACAGTGCTTCTCTTACTGCATTTAAGAGCTTTTCTATAAGCAAGTGAGAGTAACAAGAAGAACTGAAAATATCTTCCAGCACGTCGTCATCCCATTGTCTGGTTGTATATACATGTATATAGTTACTAAATCAGCAAAGATCTAAAACTGTAGTGTGTCTGACAGCACTTCATTTGAAAGGTATGTTTATCTCTGGTACTCACAAAGTACACTGGTGAAGACAATGCAATTATTAGATGAGTTTTTTTCTCCCAGCATTCACATACAATGCAGGAGCTCATCTGGGGTACTGAGCAAAAATCCTCTGTGCTGTGTATTCTCTTGGTTTAAATTCTTGCCATGAAAGAACAAAACCTTGTCAGTCTGCAAAGTTCTAAATGATTTTTGCTACCTACTTCACAGAGGTGTCACCTGTGTTCTTTTATTTTTTAGTCAATGGCAGTTGTTATTAACGGTAAACTGGAATAAAAGGAACTGCACGCCCAGACTCAAATTAGGTTGGAACAAGGTAGGGATGTTGGGAAGGCCTGTGAGTTTGCATAGCGAACTTTTGCTGACTATATGCTACTGACTATTTAATAAAAAAATAATAAGAGAACCAAATACATAAAGCTTGTAGGATGTAATATCAGGTGGGAAAACTCTTGCTTTTTTTGCCCTAAGGGTCTCTCTCCTCCAGAGCAATAAAAATATTATTAGAACAGCTACCCTCCAGGGTATTGAAAATATATTTTTAGTCTTTTCATATTAAGTACAGAAGGAGAAGGATAGAAGAAAGAAGGTTAACACTGGGATGAGACTCCTAAATTCTGTATCCTGAAACATGAGACTTGTGATCCCCAATACTACTTGGTGTGCACCCACAACAGAGATTTTCCATCAGCCTTGTTGACTCCTCCATGTTCTGCTCAACTTCTCATCCAGAAAGACCAGCTCAACAGCCTGTGTGAAAGGGCATGTCTGAAACGTCACACTCCCACAGACTTCAATGACATTTGGAACAGGCCTCAAACCACTGTCACATCAGTTTGCCAAAACACATCAATTGGAGAATCCAAAGAGGCCACGAACAAGCGCCCTCCCATATCCGGACACATGAAATGATCAGATACCCCCTGCACTCTTAGGAAATAATAACTTCTCAACAGCTTAGGTAACTCACGTGGTGTTATAAAGCATTGCCATTTCAAAATGGTCCATCTTAAAGCAAGGCACTTGTTCAGTTAACTATGAACAAACCCCTGCAGTTTTCAGAAGAAGCAGAAGCCATGAATGCACATACCTGGGGCAGATTCTTCCGGAGTAGGGCTGCAATCTGCACAGAAATGGAGGGGCAACATGCATGATTAAGGAGCAGCAACACAGTGTAAACACAAGCAACTCAAATGCTCAATGCCAGGGTTCTCAAACATTTTCACTGAGCAAAGAGGAGCTCAGCAGAAATACTCTGTTGCCCGTAGGTACCGAGGGCATGGGCATCTCCTCCACTCCATTGTTCTGATCAGAGGAACACCTGGGTGGGGACTTGGAGGAAAGCCAGTACCTGCTAGCTCAGAGGCTCGCTGTGGATTACCAGCAAGTGCACTGTCAGTCCCCAGTGATCCACAGGGCACAATTTGAGAACCACTGGTTTACTGCAATTATAGAGTATGCTGGCAGTAAGGCTGCTAAACAGAAGAGTAAAAGACTAGCAGTAAGTTCAATGCACTTAACAGAAAATGACATTAAGGCACCCATGATGCAAGAGTGATAAAAAACCAGTACCTTGCTACCTTAGTCAAAATTCTGTTAACAATTTCTGAGATAATTAACAGAAACATTAGAATGTATATATAAGTGAAGTCTGTGAGTATTCCATACTCACTTCAGTGAGAGGATCAAGCTGTCAGATGAAAATATACTACAGGTCAATGTCAACAGTAAAAAAATAATGTACACCCTATTACAGCAAGTCTTGCATTAATGAAAAGTAGTTTACTAAGCTAATAGGATTTAAGCTTATGTTGTTTATATCTAGATTCACTAGTCAATGAATTACAGATCTAAACATAACAACAGAAAATATAAAATTCAATAGTGTGCATCAGGACAATCATCTCAGCTGGATAATCAGAAAAAAACTCTCAGTAAATTAAAATTCATCATGTTCACTAAAGAAACTCTATGTCCCCATGCGATTTTAGTAATGAACATCTAAGCCTATAACATAAGTACATTTGAAAATTTTTTTTTTAAGTTTCCCCTCTACTATTTCAGGCAGTATTTTCTTTCACAAACATTAATTTCTAGAGAGATCCTCTAAAGTCCTTCAATAAAATTTTACTGTCTCTCTCTTACCAGTTCTGGAACTATCTTGCTTGGCTGGTTTTTACATTGCTTTCAAAATAATTTCTGTCTGCTCTCTACTCATTTATTCAAAATTCTTAATTACTAACAGGAAAAACATTAATTCTTTGAATACACAACAACAAAAATGTTGTGATTCTGAACTCAGAGAAAAGACCTTCTTTGTCCTTCAATTCTGCCCCAGGTTCTGTCAGTTAAATAGATTTTTTTTTCCTATTTTGGAGGGACAGCAGGGAAAAGTTAAAGAAATTCTTTGCACTAACAAAATCTTTGGTAGGGTCACACAGCCAATTCCACTTCTATATGGCATAAGTGTCAAGATCCAGAGTAGATTTAAAAGATCCACTGAAAATGGAAGAAAAATATTGTTCTAAGGTGTTTATAGCATCAAATTGTCTTGGGAAAAGCTCCTGATATCACTCAACACAGATATTTCCTGGGTTTTTTAATATTAAAAGTCCACAACAATTAATCATTTATGTGAATGTGCATTGAAGGTTACTGATTAAACTTACATGTAAACACATATAAACTTCATGTAAACTACCTAGCAAACAAAAGCATTCATAGATATCAAACTGGTAGAAGAAATTTAGTCAAATATTAATAGCATACATATTCTGAAACAAGAACTTACTCTCCTATTTTTTAATAATACACAAAAATATCAGTCTAGTCTAGAAAAACATGGTTGTCTAAGATACTAAGTAAACTCCAGGTAACATGCAAAGCTATGCAAAAAAGTATTAACATTTATTTTCACTTCCTTTTTGCTTTTTTTTTCTTGAGGCACTGCCTTCCACTGCAACACTGAGAGCATGATGGACATGAAGTCACAGACACACATAAGGGACAAAGGGCCATCAAATGATAAGACAGAACAGGACAAAGGAAATGAGAACACAGATAAGTCTTTTCAGAGCTTCACTTTGCCCACCTGCGCTATTAAGTGGCCAAATCATAGTGACCACATGTAAAGAATGTGAGAATAAGTCAAACAAGTACATAAGTAAATGAAATAATTCTGAAATTTAATGCACAGTTGCCAAACTGTCAATCTAAACTGATAAGGATATATTTCATTCACATGCTCACAACTTTACACTCGGTTCAATACAGCACCCACTTGAGCTTAAATTTTGAATGGATTATTCAACTAAGAGTTTGCACTGCCAATTCCTACCTTCCAGCTACAAGAGGTCTAAATAACTGAGTGCCTCAGCACCACAATTTGGGTTAAAATTTGCTTTGAACTTCATTAGGTTCATCTGCATTCAGCTCAATCTAATGGAACTGCTTGGGCTCCTATCCCATGCTTTAGCAGTCCAGCTGGGACCATCAGTTTTTCAGTAGTGCCTGAACTTGTCTCATGATTTATTTACCTGTAATAAGCTTTGATTGCTGCAAAGAAGCTGAAGCCAACAGGAAAGCTACCAGAGGTGGTGTCTGTCATGTGATAAACCACACAACTGTTTTACCAGCTTAAAACACACAGATTGAAAACCAAGAGCCACTGTCGTCAGTGGATTTGGCAATGATTTCAGTGGGACCAGGATTTCAAAACAAGTAATGGGCTTAGCAGCTCCCAGTACACCAACAGCTCTTTCTGCCTGACATCACTGCTTAACACCACCACTGAATTAAAAACACATGGAGGGCTGTAAGGGAGGCTTAGGAATGATGCCAGCACACAGGTAGAGAGCAGCAGTGAGAAGCAGTGTCTGGCATACGCACTTGTCTTGAGAGAATGGCATGCACAGGATGGTGTGGATGAAGATGGTGGTGAGGATGATGAAGGTGGTGAGGATGATGAGGTCTCATTTAAATCTTCTGGATTTATCCAGTAGGCACGACTGTCCCGATTACCTTTCTTACTAGTACTGCTGACATCACACTGGAAAACATCTTCACAGCTGTCACTTTGCAAGCGCTCCTTCTGGAGAAGTTTGTCCACTCTCTGAATGATACACTCCAGACTTTTGTCGACATTCAACCAAACTTTCTCCTTAAAAGAAAACATTTCTTTCTCAGCTTAAAACCAAAAGAGACGCTGGGTAACAAATCCCTTGGCGATATATTTCCTCCTGTGATTCTAGTCACAGTTCCTCTGCCAAGTTTCCGCTGGGCTATCGTGGTTACATGCGTGCACACACAAATTATGGATATATAGGTAATGTATACCATGATGTCAACAATATGTAATGACATGGCTTGTGTGGTAAATTGCAAAACTACTTTCTGTGTAAGTTTGCCAAACAATTTTAAGTTCCTCTTCCTGCACTGTTATTCCAATTTCTAGCTGGCACTATTGTTTACTCTTGAAATTCATGTTTGACATAATAATTGTATACAATCACACACCTTTTTCTTCTCTGTAACTCAGTGAACAACAGATAAAATTACTGTATTATAGTACTGTCTAAATAAAGAATTAGCTTTATTTGTATTACTATGACTTTGACTGTAAGTCAAGTATGCCAAAATAATTACAACTAGCAAGGATCCATTTGCAAAATGAATTGAACCTCTTTTAAAAATTGGTATTTCACAATGTTAATAATTGCTTTAATTAATCTTGACTGTTTGTGAGGTTTAGTTAACTTCTGTTTATTTAACACAATAACACAATCCACACAATCCAATTCTCATTTTGATTGGCAGTGTGGTAAGGAAAATTATTTAAATACTTTGTGCAAACAGTTTTGAAATGCTGTTCATAATCAAAACAGTGATCGACTGCAAGTTCTAAATGGTTACAGAGGAATTTTCAGAAGAGGAAGGCTAAATTGCATAGCTAGTACAAACAAAATACACTTTATTTGGGAGAAGTGCACAGTAGCATGGTCAGTTTTTCACTTTAAAAGCATTTACTTTCCCTTGGACTGCACCTTAAAAATGCTATGCACCTACTGTAACAATTTCCACTGTTTAGGAGACCCAGAAATATTTATTAAAGCCTACTTGTATTCCCATGCCAAGGAGTAACTGCCTGAGGGATAGAGACAACATCTTTGCTAGCTGACCAATACCTCCTACATATTCATCCTATGCACATCTGGTGAGCAGCTACAGAGCTTATTAAAGTAAAAAGAAGAAAGTATTCATCACTCTACTACGCAAACATACCCATTCCTCTTCATGCCAGTCCACCTGCAGAGAAGATCGGCTATTTCTTCCTGTCCATCTGGCCACAAGTGTATCTTGATCATTCCTTAGCATCACTTGTTCTCCTTCTCCAGAGGTTGGAGATGCCTTTGAAGCTATATAGTCTGGCCTTGCAGCGTTCAGTCCGTGTATTGAATTTGCCAACAGCTTGCAGTCACAGACTGTGACAAGTTGTCGGGTCTAAAAAGCAATAACCCCCCATATTTTAAAGACTTTTCATTATTCCATACACAATTTATACTGTATTTTTTTCAAGAAAGAAAGAAAGAACTAGTATTCTTTAAAAGAAACTATTGCTTTGAGGCACCTTTAGAATACCTTTACAGAATGACCTTAAAAAATAGCATAGGATCCCAAAACACAAATGATACATTTCCAAAGTCTGTACTACTATATTACACTTGCAATTGTTGAAAATTTCACTAAGGAATGCGCAATTCATCTTTATTTGCACTTCATTCTCCATTTGATGAAAGCTTAGAACAATATGCAGACACGTGCAGTGTTTGAACACTGGAAAAGGCTCCCCAGGGAAGTGGTCAAGCACCAAGCCTGACAGAGTTCTAAAAGTGTTTGGACAATGCTCTCAGGCACATGGTGTGAGTCTGGGGGCACAGGACCAGGATGATCCTGACTGGTCTCTTCCAACAGACTATATTCTACGATTACATGATTTTTATACCCCACACAATAGTTGCCACACCAGAAGGATCAAGCTTCACCCCAATCATCCTGTCCAAAATCATAACAAGACTTAAGAGGAGGGCTGAAGGTATAACCCACTATCAATGCACTTTGTTGCCTGTCTTATTTAGCTGTGTTGTATTAAAGGATTTCTGTAAGCCATATGAACATGAAAATTATGGGGCCTGTGTGTCTACTAAAAAAACAACAAGACATTAATATGTTATATATACACATAACCCTGTTGCAGAAAATCCCACAGATTAGTTATACACTGTACTCATTTAGAGGGAGTATTATAATAAATAATACATTTACATGAGGACCCATTATACAAAGTCGTAGGCATATCCCTTCCACTGGGACAATTTATGGCACGCTGATTGGCCACTACTGCTGTTTAGAACCTTCAGATTGGCTTCAAGGACAGAAGAGGTCAGTAAAACTGTATTTGGGTTTTTTCTCCCAGAAAGGTTGTGTTCAGCTTTGGGTCCAGGCTGGTTTTTGTTAGCACACATCAAGAAATACCTGGTTTACATAACTATAATTCAAGCAAAGGCTGTGTCACCATTATTCCTTATTTCACCAGTGGAAAAATACAGAATTGTTTCATTAACTTTCACACAGTTGCTGCTGCTTGACAGATGACTCAGAACATTAAAAAATCCCAGGTGGTTATGGAGAAAAGGATATAGAAGTGAAGAATGTGCATTACTGCAATATGATGAATGAATAGAGGGAATCAGAGGACACTGCTCTCCACTGCACTTTCAAGAGGAGGTGAAGGCAAGAGTATGAAAAGTAGGAGACAACCTTCATAAAGACAGGAACTTTTAAAGGCTGATATATTTTATTTTAGGACTGTGCATGTTACAACGCACTACTAAAAAAGGTGAAACAGATGTTTCAAGAAAACTTACTAAAGGTACAGACAGAAAAAAAAAATACACTGTGTTTCAGCAGGGAAATGAATTATTCTCCTACCTTATCTGCTAGGATGGCAAGTGTTCTTTCAAGGCCATTAGCTGATCTGTCCTTGGCAGCTCTTGAGAGCCTTTCTGCATAGTAACTGACTTGCGTTTTCAGGGTGTTGATTTGTGCAATAATTTCCTTTGCTCTAACGATGTCCTGTGGGATGTATATTATAGACTGGGAACTTGTTGAAGTGCTGAAAAAGAAAGACTGATTTTAGGGGGGAAATTGATCTAGAGGTACACACATTACAGTGGCATGCTGGGGAATTAATGGCAGACAACAAAAATTTACCTAAACTAGTGATCAACAGTGAAAGTCCAGTGGGCAATTGCACAGCAGGAACATGATCCCAGAGACTTCTCTGCCTTTACTGAATGCATTCAGATGCGGATTTACTAATCCCTAATACCAAGGGGCTGTGGGCAGAGTTTGTACACCAGAGGGACAGTTTTGCTGAGGAGAATGTGGGTGACAGATTTTGCCATCAGATACAGAACCACTGTTTGCAGAGACATCTTGCTCCATTCTCCCTCTCCTTACAACACAGATACTTCACTGAGGCCTGGTTTACAAACATGCTTTATCACATATCTACACAACACCATGAAAAGAAAATCTGTGCTCCTTCTAACAGAGAAATGCCACCCAGATCCACAATGCAAACACTGCAGTATTAACAAAAAAGTCCTTCTGCTAGTATATATTTTCCTTTATTGCAGACCAGAACCAAGTTACACGAGCACAAGCAATTTTATGATATGTAAAAAACCAACACACATCTTCAGGCTAATCCAAGGACACTGTTCTTTGTGTAATGTCTGTTCGCACACACTTAACGTACTAAACTAGGGACAAACATATCTTTATATGGGGATAATGCAGCTACACTAAGACTGCTTATTTGACAGTGGAGAATAGTTTATGTCCTTTTAAGTTTAGATGTCTGCAGAAGTTACTTATCCAATCCTAGACAGATGCTCTGTAACTGCTGGAAAGAGAACAGGGCTTCCAAAGGCTGATTTAATCCCATCCGAAAAAGCCATCTACAAAAGCTGCCTTTTAGTTTAGAAAGTTACTCAAAGCTGAAGCTGTGCTCTTATTAACTATTTGGAATCAACTGATCACTACTCCCTTTGTCAGGCAAAATGCTGGGTTTTTCCTTCCCAGTAGGAAAGGTACCCAAAGACCAGGCCTTTACATCATCTCCAGCTGTGACCAGTGCGATGCCCCCATTCATGACGTGGCATCAAGCATGAGGTGACACCAATTGTGTATTATCTTAATTTTATTATTTCTTTTTCAGTCATGAATGGCTTCAGCATAGTAACAGCACAGAAGAACCTACTGTTTGCACCAATCTCAGTTAAATGGAGACAGCCATGCTGAGAGGAGTTTCTTTTCCAGGCACGGTTAACACAGATCACGACCTCCAAGGAGCGTGAACTCCTCTGCTACCCTTACAGCAATGCTGTTAATTTCTGCAACGTATCTGTGAGGTAGGACAGGAGGGTTGTGTGGGGCACACTTTAAAATCATGCCACAATTCCAATTCTTGTCCCTTAACGGATATTAAGGCAAGGGAGAAACTTAATGCCAGTATCTGCCTGAGCTCCATTACAAAAGAAAGATGAGGGATTTGTTTTCAAAGGACGTAACTCAGAACTGATTCTTGAAAAGGTTTCCTTGTTTGTGCTCTGGTCACCCACCCAAGTGGGGCAGAGAACAACCACTCCCCAGTACTGCTGTGCCATACAGCAAATTAATCTCAGCTTTTAGGACTTCCCCTGTACTTGATTTGTGCTTTCTAGTGACTGGTGATCTTAGTGACAATTCCTCTGAGCAATTTCTTTCCACGACAGTGTGGTTAACATGCATGAAGACATATTTGGCAGAAAAGGCCATGCAGCGTATTGAGATTTGATTTAGAATTATTATATTTTTAATCATAAACATTTGCTAGGGTGATCAGGGGAAAAAATTTATGGTGTAAAGTTCACATAATACTTATTTTCCAACCTGCAATTGCTTTTTCAAATGAACAGCTCTCATTGTATTATAACAGCAAACTGTAACACAGACTTAAATTCTCAGTGAATTAGGGGTTCAACCTTAACAAGAGTAATTTAGAGCAGAACTTCTGCATTTTTGAACCATCCGTCTGCTTTTGATAGCACTGAACACCACAACATGAGGAAAAATAAACAAGTTATGTAAAAATATTTAAATAAAGACATGGATTACAAAAATATAAACAATGCCCAATCTGTCACTATTAAGACTTAAAAATACATAGAATTATCTTAATTATCTTCCATTACTGGCAGAAAAGTTTCTCGTTCCAGATAGTTTTCAGTGGAAATAACAAAGGAAAAGATATAAAATCCTTGTGTTCTGATTTTCAGTTTTTTAACTGCTCATGATCAGAGAGAGCCAGGGAACTAGCTGTTCATTGCAAACAAACATTGCAGATGAAATGAAATTCATTCACACATCATGTTCTACAAAGCAGCTACAATTACTTAGAGCACAATTAGGGATGCCATGATGCATGACATTAAAAAGCCCTGCACACTTTAAAACACACCAGATCTTTGCCAAAGAAAAGAAAACTAAAACAACCCAGAGAACAGAAACCCTCTATAGAACTCTCAGAAACAGAAAACTCACCAACACTCCTCATAACTGCTACAAAACAAAAAACCAAAATAAAATTAGCAGATTGTTAGCAAATACCAAAAGCAGAAACAAAACAAAGTATGTTTGGGGAAATAACTTATTTGAGTCATTTTTTCAACAAGGTGGGTACATGAACTTGTGAGCAAAAAACCACAGATTACCAGATGACCATGTGCTGATCTGGGGAAATGCTGTGAATGCACCAAGCACAGTTATGGCAATGAAAGGAGAAGGAACTGAATGTAACAATGAAACTGAGGAGATGGATCTCAGTTCTACTATACTGGCTTTTTTGATAACAGAAGTACTTAAAACGGAAGTTGTTTTCCAAATGTTGAACCTTCAGTTTTCATGGACCCAGAAGGAACAGCTCTGAAAAGCTTAGAGGAAAAGTACTGGATAGAAATTAAACTCTCCAATCAACTTAATTATCGGGTGAGGGGAAAAAGAACAAATCCACATGGGAAATTAGCTATTGCAGGAGTAAGGACCACTTCAGTGGCTATGCTGACAGAAGGAGGTTATTTCAAAAAGCAGTAGTAGTATCAAACAGAAAGGGTGAGCCTGGCATACCAGTGTTCCCAGGTTTACAGTTTCCTCTAGTCCTATCCTAGTGCACTCTCTAAGCCTGAATAATCACACTAGGTATTTTTGCACCAATCTTTTTATCAGTACGTATCTGACTGACGTTCACAGGATGCTGCTATTCATTTCTCTGCTGCCAAAATTAATTCTGCAGTTGGTTCCCACGTCATTCCCTCCTCCTATCAGCTCAAAACCCTACTAATCCTTTCTTTGGAAGGACATTATCAAGGTCTCCTTTTCCCTGACTACTACTCCTTGTCCTGTTGCTCTTGTTTTGTCTTAAATGCTCCATACAGCAGCAGAAGCAATGCAGACCCTGCAGCAGCACTCTCCCTCCTCCGGGAGCTGGAGTGGGTGCCGTGTTAGCAGATGTGACCTTCCCAACTTCTGCACCTTCCTCTAGCTCATATAGCTACACTTCTACAGAGGTCACCAGGCAGGCCCTGAAGACAGGACCATGAGGGTCAGGTATCCCATCTGCAGGGCAGAGGCCAGATTCAGAAGCCTAATCTATGCATAAACCTTTAGGCAAGGCAGGAAGGCCTCCAGCAATAGTTTCAGAACTAAACCCTTGACACTTTGTCAACAAGGAATTTACCAATCAGGCACAGCAGGTTCCAGCTAAAGAGAGCTCAGCAACAGGACCTTGAAGCTATGAGAGAGGTGAAAATCTCCTGAAAATAATGAAAGCATGATGTAGTGCAGCTGAGGAGGTTCAGCAGACAAATGTTCTGACCCACAATTAGGCAGAACCCAAACCCAACACCTAAAATAGCTAAATTAAATGAATCAACAAGCATTCAGAAAAATTAAAAGTTTTCATTAAAAGGCTCTTAGAAAGGGCCCATCAGTAAACAAATAAATACAGTAATATAAGGAGGAAACTTTCTTCCCTCTCTTTCTTCGGAAAAAAAAACCCACAGAAAAATCTTCAACACAAAATATTGTATAGTTGTACTATTGAATGAAATAAAAAACATAGAATGGAGTGATTTTCCAAATAACTGAGCATGGACCAGGAGAAAAAGGCACAATAACAGCTGACACAATAGCATTTCTACTTACTGTTTCTTTGCCTCTTCAAATTTATGCAGCTTTTTCCGCAAGCCACCTGATTTAAAGCCTTGACAATGAGCTGCCGGTGCTCCTATGGTGACTATGTCGTAGTTCTGATCTGGGATGGACAAAAAGGACTTACAGATGAAAACTTATCATCTTTAATGTGGACAAACAATTGTGTAAGTTCAAAAACTTTTCTGAAAGTAATTTTTGGAAAACTTTGCCAGTGTTTTGAAAGACATGGAAAACTGAGTTGTTCCAAAGGCCCTGGAAATCCATCAAGCACTTTTTGAGGTTAAAGACCCATATGTGAATGCAGGTCCTCTGTTTTTTAATCTATTGACAGTGAAAAAGAAGTCTTGAACACTGGTCTTTATACAAAGCCTGACATTACTGGAATCCCTCACATGGACACAAGTGTGTGTCCATGGTCATGGGGAATTACTGTTAAAAGAAAGGAAAACTCAGGTTATTTATGAAGAAACAAGCTTGATGTGAACAAATGTTTTTTTGCACAACCATACATGATGATTCCAGAGAAAAAGCACACAAGCTTAACAAGAAACAACAGTCAGAACCTTTGTTATTCTGCTGCAATTCAAAATGTCTGGAAGGGACACAGCAGCTTAACCCAACCCTAGTACAAAGGCTAACTTGTGCCACCTAGAGTTCAGTTAACTCCAGAACCTAGTTTTGCCACCTGTAGAACAGCAGTAATTATACTTACATCTCTTCTTTTGCAAAGAGATTTGGAATCTGAAAATAGAAGGTGCTACAAAAATGCCAAGTAGCACTACTACAGTAGTTTGTAGAAACTTGGCTGTAGAGGGTGGAAATTTTAAAAAATGGAGAGAAAAGTAATAAGGTAAGTGAAGAAAGGGAAACAAATACCTGATCCTCCATCATCCTGGACTCTCATCCTCTGTATATGTAAATTCGTAGGAACGAATTCCAATTTTTTATCAGCTTTCAAGCTACTGGCTTTAAATGAAGGACCTGAGATATGCAAGACAAAAGTAAGCATAAAACCCTTCTCCTTGTGCCTACACTAAAACATTTGCTATGTGCTGAAAGTAAAGCAGAGAAAATTAAAAAAAAAAAAAGGAAACAAAATCTTTCTGTTACTGTTGACACATGTCCTCTACTTCCAGAGTAAGATAAGAGAATGAATAGAGCAGACAAATATTCCCAGGTAATTAGCAAACTCACAATAAATATTAATAAAGACAAGAAATATAATAGCATTTTTTACTTGTCATGAAACATTCTGGGTGCCCAATTTCAGAGAAGCACTAATAATCCTGGTAGAGAAGAATTACATTTTTATCAAAAAAAATCACCTTTATACTGGTGCAGGTCAGTTAGATTTTCCTGGTAAGTTAAAATAATCGTTTGGTACTGTGTAACTATTTGTCGGCGAAGGCTTTCCCAACAAGGAGACAGTTCTCCCAGTTCTTCTAGTTCACAAACTCTGGGGACAAAAAGAAAATGGTGGGGAAAGAGAGGTGTTTATATCCATAATCCACTTGACCAAGAATGACTTTCATACTGCAGCAATGGAGCACCATGCTTAGCTGACACATTCTCAATGTACCGTGGTCTGAGCTACTCACCAGACTGGAAATGCTTCCAAACACATACCAAAGCACATCCCAGAGCACAGGCTGAGCTCTACTCCAAGGTACATTGCTTCTCCACAGGCAGAATACACTGTGCTCCCTGCAGGAGCCTCAGGTGTTGGTCATAAGCAGAGTTTCCCACCTTTCTGCAGCTCTCAAACTATATGAGGATTTGTAAGCAATGGGAACTGTCACCATGTCAGGTGACTTGGGACAATGAGGACTTTGTAAGGACACTTTACTGTGCTGTGGTGGCTCTTAGACTAAGTAAGAACTGTTACAGAGATTAGGTGGGATATTAGCACCTATCTGATGTTAGGTACAAGGAGTATATTCACTGGTAAGGTATGTACACAACAGTTTGCAAGGCCAGGGAAAGCCTAAGAAGTGTAAGCATTAATAAGGGTTTGGAGAGACTGAAGATGAACCAACAAAACCTTCATCTGAGATCCAGGATTTTGGGCACTCATGGTAGAATAAAGGATGGCTGGATATCCCCAGATATGAACAGGAGAACCCCTGGCTTTCCCCTTGTACCCTGACTGCCAGGTTTCCAGTCACACATGGCAATCCTGTGTTACATACTGTTTCCCAGCAGTGCTGCTGAGAAAATACTCAGTGTATTTCATGTCATGTTTGTATTACTGTCTTCTTGGATTAATACATTATTTGGAATAAAGAAAGAAGGGTAAAAAGTAAACAAGTCAACACCAGACACAATCCAACAGCACATTGTCCCAGAAAAGGCAGAACAATCACCTATCAAAAGGATCCAGCAGTTCTTTCTGCAGTTCTCTCAATATCCCTAATTCCATAGTTTTAACCAATTGTCTATGTTTAATTTAAGACAGCATTTCACAGAGCAATTTCCATGGTACTTAGGATATTATCAAAAAGAACTAAATTTCCAAGAAAAATATTAGATTGATTTGCCAACAGGCAACAGCATGTAGTATATTTATTAGTGACCTGGATAAAGACACTTCCAGTTTCATCTCGAAACGTGCTTTCTCCATAAGATGCTATTATGATTACCTCGTCAAACTCCCTGCTCCAAACCAGCCACGCATCTGAGCCCTGATCTTCCTGAAATAAATTCACAGCTTAACACTTCAAGTTTACTTGTTTGTCCCATAGAGCCAGGAATATGTATGCCATAAATAATGAGGCAAAGTATCACACTCCCCAGGCATACGTTTCCTTTCAAAGGGCTCTGGCCCAGAAGAGTTTTATCTAAGAGACAGCAGTTGTGATTATCCAAGGACATTTTAAAAGTCATCAGGATGTGAAGACAGAAGCAGCTGTGCTTGTGTAGCTGTCTGTCATTCCACTGGGCTGCAGCACTGAGAATGCAGAACAGAGCACTTGGTCAAATCTGAGTGACTCTATGAATACAAAGTGTGATTGTGCACATTATTGAGGGTCACCTCAACTGAACAGAGACAAGGGAGCCTTTCTCTGTAATTACACAAAGGCCTATTTACCTTTGAGCCACACCATCCAGTGAGCATATACAAAGTCATAGTAACAATCACCTGGGCTGTTATTAACCTGTACCTGTTTACAACAGGCATCCACTGATCTCTGCATGATTTTAACAAGAGCCTCTGAACAGTCACATTTCAAGGCTAAGGCCTCCAACTTCACTGCCTACAGTCTTACAGAAAGACACATCTTTTCCCTCATTTGCCCTAAATTCTCCTTATCTTCAAGTCCTTAGACTACATCCATCCTACATGATACCTTATGGATAAGCTTGCCAACTCTTTTTTATTATGGTTGTACCTCATAATGAATAGGTGCTTCCAAACCTACTGTGAGGAAAGTTGCAGAGAAACAAAGATATAAAATAAAAAACAAATAACCCATGACTAAACGTGCAATGGCATATCCAAGCCTGCTCCATCAAGGTTGTAGCAGGTCAGCTGAACAAGATACAGCATTCAATCTCTAGAATCTAAGTGCACATCACTAAAAACATAACATCAGAAAAAATAATCAATGTGAAGTTCAGAAACTCAATTAGTTTTCCCATGCATTACAAGAAGTCTCTGCCATCTTCCTGTGAGAGTTTATAATTTTCACAAAATATGAAAATACCTAAAATGAACGGATTAACCCATGATTTTATTTCACAATATCCCAAAGGAACTGAAACGTCCTAATGTACAATCAGAGCACTAGTTAGTTTCACTTTTAATTAAGGTCGGACTTAGTTAAGGTCTATAGGATTGGATTCAAACAGAGTCAAAATAAAATAAAAGCCCAATACTCAAAAACACTGCTAAAATTCTTCAACATTCCAATCTTGGCCTTTATAAAGAATACATAAACCATTAGATTTGCAAACCACAGCCTACAAATGTAGGGAAGAAACACTCATAAAGGAGTATGTTGCCTGGAAGAGAGTTAATTGCTTCAGAAAGAAGCAAATTCAGAATAAACCTACAAAATGCTTAACAGATTTCCTTCTCCCTCCCACTTCCTAAAATGAGACAATGTCAGTACTGTACTACAGCGTTTCACTTTACTTGCTTTTATTCTGTTTTGTTTTCCATTCAAAACTACTCTTCTGACTCTCAAAGCCATTTCTTATCTCACTGAGTAGTCAGTGCATTAACACAGATATATTTATTCCTTTGTAACTCAGTAACAGCCACATCACTGCTGTATTACTGCACATGTAAACCATCCCAAAACTCACCTTGCTGCATCTTCTTCGAGAAGCAGCTTCACAAATTGTCTAGGGATGTGCAGCGACAGGATGCTCTCTGCCATCTGCTCCAAGATCCTCAGGTGGTTTCCATCAGTGGTTGGGAAACGATACATTCGGCAAATGGCACCACCAAACACTAGGAAATTAAAACCATATTATTTAAGCCTAGGGTTTGATTTAAAAGTGTACAAAGTATCTTCTTTCTTACAGTAAATGGCTTCAGTTCAGTTACATGCTGAAACACCCTGCTGTAAAGATCTGGTTTAACCAGGCATCAGTCTACCTTTTCCAAGCATGGTCATTCTGCAATGACCATTCTTCGAGTGTTTGCAGGAAAAGCCTCCACTCCAAATCACTTAAAACACTACTAAGGAAATTAAATGAAACACATTTTCAACTTTTAAAATGCTTTTTCTTTTCTTTTTTTTGGTCTATGTACTGTGCATTTTCCTCTCATGCAATCTTTTGCTGGAAAACTAACCCTTCTGCAAGACTCTTTTTTTAAAGCAACTTGCTTTCCTCTGTCCCTCTCCTCACCCTGCAACAACTGCTTAGGAACAGACGATGAAATTGCATGGAAAATGTTTTATTACAGTCAACTTAATGGCAAAAGTTTGCTTCTGCTGTTTTTACAATACAAAATAGTGCATATGATAAAATGATTTATTCTGGTATGACCCTCAAAGGACTGCTCAATCAGCAGCTTGTTCCTTTTCAAATGAAACATCTGCTGAAATGCCCTGGGGCCACAGGCACACAGGGAGAGATTAGCTTTTACTGATGCCTAAAGCTAAGTTATTACAGCCCAGGGCAGCTTACCAGATTTCAGCAGTGCATCCTTCCGCAGTGAAGCGTATTTGGATCTGATTCCTAAAGATTCTGTTAAACTTTCGTCAACTGGCAACACAGTCTGAACAAAAACAAAACCAAAAAAACCAGAAATAGTAAGGAATGAAACCTCAGTGCCCAAGCAATATGCGGTGATGACCTATCACACAGACTTCAAAGAAATATTCAACTCAACACATGCTTTAAATAAATATTTCAAATATTTTCACTGTGGACAAAAAATATTGCAGGCTGAAATATTAAATCCTAAGCATTTCTATTTACTTCTACTGCACAGTTCAAAACGTCACAGAAATTTTCATCCAGCCTTTCAATTACTTATGGTAGCACAGCTCCAGAGTCCTTACAGGTACTGCATCAATAGGCATGAACAGATCTGGAGGATAAAAAGGGATTCTAATGCACACTGTGAATATAATACACATATAAGAGTGCAATGATCACCAAGATATTCAAAACACAAGCTTTACGGAACTAAATATATGTCTAGGCTGAGAAAGTGCTGCAAACATCTGCTCTCAAACAATTATTTGGGGATCAGGGAAAAAAAAATCCAGTAGTAAAGTAACCTCTTCAGTTTTACTAAAATTCTGGGAATTCCCTAGCAACCTCATTACAGTTTTGCTTAATGGCACTGTCCAATTCACAATGTGAAATGAAATACCACATCTCTCTGAAACTGGTTATCCATGCACAACGTACACCAATGAACAGTACCAGAAGCCTCTTCCAATGAAGAACATGAGTACTTCATACCAAAGCTTAATCACTTTAAATTAAAATTTTTCCCAAGACTTTTAACCCCACACATGAGCACCAAGAGCTCTGCAAAACTCAAAATGGCTTCATCACCATTAAGCTGCTCCTTACAGTATTTTGAAAATGTAAAGCACTACTAAATATCAAGATGGACAGGAAAGTTGCTGGCAGATGTCAACCTAGCTTATTTCAATTCTGGCAATAAATCTGCACTCTTCTAAATTTGCTATAATGTTCATACTCACCCTTCCATTAATTGTATCAGGTGACCTTGTGACTGGAGGCCTTTGGTCAGATTTTTCCTCCATCTGCCATCCAATAACTGTGATGTTACCTACACGGTCACTTTCAGCCGACCTGCAACAAATACTCTGCGTTGAGATTTTTTTGGAGGAGGACCTGTTCATCAACAAGAAAACACTTATAAAAGGCTATTAATCTTCAAACTTAAAGAACATTTTAAATAGGAAGCTTTTCAACTGCATTTGGAATAATTTTATAACAGGTTAGTCCAACAGGAGAACATTCCCCTTATTCCGTAAGGATGTTGTACAGAACTGAAGGCAGCCTAAAACCACGCACTGTTCCCATGCTTCTGTAAAACCAGAAAGAGTCCACATTTTACAATTAGGCAAAAGCAACTTAAATTGTGAGCATTAGTGGGGGGAGACATTTGAACATACAAGCACACGTGTGTGGGCTGCCTGTGCGTTTCAGTGTCTGAAACCAAACTTTTAACTCTCATTGGTGCAGTTTAACTCCAACTGGTACAGTTGCAACTGGTAGATTTTGATAATATGTGGACCAAACAGAAGGAGCACCAAATCTTCTTCTCAACAGAGAAGACAGTCAAGGTCACCAGTTATGAGGCTGATCACATCTTGTGCTTCTGCACACAACTTAGATTGGGAAACCTGGGGACCTGATATTCCATAAAGAAAAACTGATGCTAAAAAGAAGGATCCTGAAAAGAAATAGTCTAGAAAAGAAGAAGGTCAACACTTCCAATGGAGGTAAGACCCCTGAGGCAGGGAAAAATCCTGGACATAAGGGAGTTGTGTGCAATTACAAGAGATCTCCAGGAATCTGGGCACCAGCAGCTGAGACAGGACACGAACATCTGGGCAGCTGCAGAGCAGGAACCAACACAACTTTTTGTCCCACCTTCCCAGAGCAGCAGCCATCTCTCTGCTGGGGAGGGAAGCTGACACCATATGTACACACAACTGAAAGGGCATCAAATAAAGTGAGTGAGTCAGAGACACAGAAAAGTGGGGCAAAAGCCACACTCCTGCTGGGTTTAAAATACACACAGGTACCCAGGTCTATCATGAGTGTCATTTATTCTGTCTCATCTGTGACATAGTAATTTTGGCAGAGACATTATGTTATTATTTTAAGATGGAGTCTAAACGGTATTTTAAGATTGCTGTTAACATGTAAAAATATGCTGAGACAACTAAGACAAAAAAAAAGTTGCTGGAACAGGCTACTAGGGAGGCAAAAGAAATAGGCACACAGGGTGACTGCAAGAAAAGGTTTAAAAATCATCAAGTATTCTTATAGACAGTGGTCTGTCCTCAGCTTATATACATTTAAAGGTTACATGACAATGAGAAGAAATGCATGTATTCACACACTTTGATAATCAGAATATACTCGATATCAAAACAAGGGAGTTTAATTAAGTCCATTTTCAACTTAGTCAGGAAATAAGAGGTTTTCATCACATCTTAAGCATGTTCTGAAGAACTAAGAATTAACACTTAAATGAAGGAAAATATTACAAACCTTAGTGTTATGTGCAATCTGTGGTACTTCTCCTGAAGAAGATCCTTTACAGTGAACGTCCCAGAACCCAGCAAATACATCTGAAAGAAAATGAATTCCAGAACTGTATTTACCTTTACAGTGAGCAAAGGCTCTGACCACAGCATTGAAGTCCAGAACACAATTACTATGCATAAAAGTCCAAGAGCAAAATCATAACTAAATATGCCATACATAACTAATTAAAACCTCTTAAAATTTAATATAGTTGGTAAACTATAAAAATTTTTCTTCTACTGCAGGAAAATATGCATTTTTGTTTCTCCAGGATATGAGTGGAGGCACCTCAGTATATATGAGCTTAGGCCAAGCAGTACAGGAACACTGAAAGCAACGACTGAACAGGGCTCAGGCTGCATCCTTGACCCAAACTTGTCTCCTCCTGAAGAACTTACCTCCTCTGGAGGTACTCATTTTTCGCTAGAGCCTCCCTATGAAGAACTGAACAGAGAGGGACAGTTCTGCTGCTCCTGAGGAAGCCATGGAAGAGCAGACACACGGGGCCTGTAACAGTATTCTGGACAACAGTCTGAGAATAAATGGCCTCTATTGCCCACAGACCCAAGTAGCAACATGGGAGCGCTGACAAAGTTTTTTCAGTAAAGGAACAAACCGTACACCTGAACAAAATCCAGTGTATCAGGGCAAGGTGATTTCTGAAATTTAGCTGTTCTGTTCCAAAGGACAGTTCATTGTGGCATTTTGGCACAGGCTAGAAGCCTCAGTTAGGGGTGTTGGATCCTATTCATGATCTAGATCACTAAAGATGTCCACAAAGTAAGAGCACAAGTGACAGGACCTTTTTAATTTAAATCCATAGTTTCCAAACTTGCTGCAGACAAGCCTTATTTGAGAAAACTGGCAATGCTTCTCACTCCGCCAAGCCAACCTCATTTGTTCCTCCCTCTGCCAAGCCAACCTCATTTGTTCCTCCTACCCATCTTGTTTTCTATATGATCAGTGCTGCTATCCCTTTGTTTTCTTCCACAGAAGTTACTAATTTTATCTCTTTGCTTCTCATTTCCTTGCTCCACACTGACTGGGCAGGCAACAGAATAAAGAAAACTTACTGTTCCCTGAGATCTATCTTTGACGTCATACACGGAGAGTTTGATTTGTGTCATTTGATTGATAAGAGAGTCTTGGAAAAAGGCAATGCTGCTTAGAAAGATAGGATTACTTGTTCCCTGTAATCATAAACAAAAAGCCATAAGTTAACGTAAGGTGATATTTGTTAGGAAGAAATCATTCCTGTGTTAGTTTCAATTTTAAATCTAATCTAGAAGTACCTCAGCACTTACCTCAATAATTTCTGTCTGTGCATGCTTCGTCCAGAATGCCTGGGGAGGTGTAGTTACACTCACTGCTACAAAACTATTTGGTTTTCGATCTAGCGATGGAGTTAGCAGCTCACTGCAAGCTTTAGGTATGCAACAGATAAATAAATTTAGATTTAGGATCTTTTTCACATTGCTGTAAGACTACATTTTTATAAAACCACATTATACACCCTGAGCAATCAAGCCACAAAGGGCTTAATATTCATTCTACCACCACACCGTAAAAGCAGACATGACTCACCTTTGTGCATGCAAACAGTAAACATGCAATCAGATCAGTGTGGCTACAAGCTCTAGAGCTGCAATTTAAACTTGTTCTCTTCTAATACATGCCTAGCCACCCCCTGGCAAGCTTAACAGCCTACATGCATAGGTTTTCCCCTGGGAATCTCATGAGCGTGGCTGCATTTGATTCGAAGTCACGCTCCATTAAGCCCATTATCAAATGGCATTTGCCCAGGGAGAACCAACAGAAGAGCCTGAACACTGATCAAGCAGCACTACTGAGGAAAACCAGCTTGTAACGGTGAAATGACAGCAATTCATTTCCTCTAAAATGTTACTGTGAGTTTAACCACTGGGAAAGGACTATGGTGAGTAGGAAACAACTTCCAAAAATTTCAACGAGTGACTCTACACAGTTACATTAAACTTCAGAGCCAAACTCTATCCAGCTAGATACAGGTAACTACAGTGTGGTCCAACTCTGCTTCAGCTATGTGCAGGAACCTGACTCTGAAGTTTACCTAAACAGCTTTGTAATTCTAGATATTTTTCATTTATCTGAAAATAACTGAAGTACCTTATTCAGCTCCGAGAGTGCTTGCTAAGACTATTATTCATAACACAATTACACACATCTACAGAAATGTTCTAATTTTTCAATAGCACACTGTTAAGAGCATAACCTTCCAAATACTAGTCCACTATTAAGCCAAGAAAACCATCCTGCAGTTGAAAATGTGGACTGAATTTTCATGAAGAAAATATTTTTCACTTATTCTTCAAGTGAGGTGAGTCAATGCACAAGCTTCCTTTCCAAATTCAACCATCTCAGGATTCGGGTCACTTCTGTGTCTCACATTATCACTTGACAGCAAAGACCCCAGAAAGAAGGCATTTGTAATTCACAATTCTTAGAAAACATTCTGCCCTAAAATGGTGTTTCCAGCAAATCTTCAGTTTGCTTGAAGACCTGAACTGCTGATATACTGACATTGAAGACAGTTTCACTGCATCTTCACATAAAAAAAAGTAAACATTTAATAATAACATTCACATAGTAAACATTTAAAATTTTATAAGGCCGATGTTTTAGTTACAGCCTTTTAGAACCTTCACAAAATGAAACTGCTGGCTGTTTATCGTAACATACTGTACAGATAGCACGAAAACTACCACATGTCCATAAAAATCAGAGAAAAGTTGCAAAGCTTACTATACGAAATGCACTTCAAAATCAACACTTGCAAAACCCGACACATATTCAACAGCATGCATCATCAAAATCATAAAAAAAGCATAAAAATCACTAAGCCTACCTAAACTGAACTCTAAAATTGGCTCATCTGGATCCTGAATGTTTCCTGTAAATCAGAAAAATTAACACAAGATTAGCCGAACATCACAAAATTCACAATGTGAATTCTTTCCTGAAGTTGCAAGAACGCAGAGAAAGAAATTACATTTTATACAAAAAATATTTTTCTTTAATTAAGTGAGCCATGACTGGTATCTAAAACATTTATCTGGTAATCCTTGGTATCTAATAATTATTTGGAAAACCTGGGATGATCTCAGTTTATACAACATATTAAAATATGTAAAGCTACATGAGATTATATGCAATATGGGAATATTAAATGCTTAATCTCAATAGAAAACAACAGGATTAAAGCCTGAGCCACTATTAACTCCAAATTATTAAATCAGATATGTCTACTCCGTGGTAGTTAATAGGACGAAGTTTGAAAGTACCTGTCTCTCTCACTAATGAAAGAAAGCCTCTGAGGGTTACAATCCTAATTTACTAACCATAAAAGATAAGGGAGATAAGCCTCAGCTCCCTGAACTCTCTTGAAAAACGTATACAGTGTCAAACAAGGGGGTTGCCAAGACTCTTCCTAGACCTTGACATTATTTCATTATTGTCTCCCCATTGCTTATTTTTGAGTGATAAATATAACTACACATAATCTATCTTAATTTTTTAAATCCCTCTCTGGTTTTAATGTTTTGTCTATTTTAAAAGTAGTCAATTCAAGATTTTTAAAATTTTTTAGTATAACTCCTCTATCTCATTACCTCCAGATAACCAGACACATCTAAATCTTTGAGCAATCAAAAGAAAAAAACAACATTAGTACAAGGCAGATTCTGAGAGGAGCAGCAACAGAGCAAGAGCAGACAGGAAGGTACAAACCTGTTAGAGAAAGGCCAACCATGTCAGAGGTGACATCAATGGTGGAGGCCCTCTGCACAGTGCGGGATTTGGCACCATGGCGGGGACTGTGTTCTCTTGCTGTCATTTTCTCATGAAGAGCCCTTCTTTCCTTGCTGCTTGGCTTTACTGATGTTTGTCTCACGGAGTAGCAGAGTGCAGCAGGTTGTCTCCAACTGCTATTCCTCTAACATTACCATGCTAAGCCACAGAGAAAGCAAAAACATACAACAACATTTTAGGCCACTATCAGCTACTGTTCTTTTCAACTGCAGCGAACCTACTGACATAAAACCATCTCAGGTCTTTCAAATAAAATGCTCAAGGTAGATCCAATGCACGTAACTCCATTTGCATAAACTGTACATCTGTAGCATTTTACAGCAAATGTTGAAAACTGGACCACATGCAAGAAAGCTTTTCTGTCAGAAAATGGGCCTTGAGAGAGACACGTTAACAGACCAGCTGCTCTTCTCCTTTGTCTAAGTTATTAAACCATCCTTAATGAAGTTTCCTGGTTTTCATAATCCCTGGGGAGCACAAGTAAATTTGTCAGATGGGGCCTCTGTCTGCAGAGGAAGGACTAGGGATAAGGACAAATGGACAACAGGTCGGTAGAGTGCAAAACAAAAGGGCAGGAAATGTTGTTAGTGTCAGCACACTGTGTTGTTCTAGGCTCTACTGCCATGAGAAAGGGATAATGAAAACTATAAATAAAGCCTACTGGGCCAGAGAGAGGTTGAAATTCTGGGATGGCGGTGGAAAGAAAAAGCAAAAAAGGATGCCTGCTGATGTGGCACATGGCAGTATCTGTGCTTTTCCTCCACCCTACACTTTTTTGGACTACAGACATCCATGACAGTTCTTCCCCTCACAGTGCCTATGAAGTGAAAAATTACAGTAGGAAAGAAAGCCTACAGAAAATTTGGTTATGATTTTAAATGTGAATGTTCCTTCAAGCAGCTGTGCTAGCACTGCAGTTATGGAACTTTTGTATTTGCTTCATACTATTATGACAAACTCCATTACTTTAGGAAGTGAGGAGTAAAATCTGATAAACCAGAAAGGTACTAATAGAGTGACTAACACCTTCACAGCAGCCCCTCATTCATTCTACAAAACATTTGAACCACACTGCAAAATGGGAGAATATTTATTTTCCTTTTAGGTTGATGGACCTAACAATGAGCAAGGTGCATTCTAATTAAATAAAGCACCCAGCTTGTATTTTGTTCTAAAATGCCACTTTAAACCTGTCTGAAGGCCTCCAAAGGAACATTCAACCTGCTTAACTTAAGTCTCTGAATTTAACTAATCAGCATCTCCCTCTGGAGAATTTCTCCCTCTGAAATCCTCCGGAGGATTTCATAAGAATCTTCCTCTCTCCACAGGGTACTCAAGCTTCTTCTTAACTACCACTGCTTCACTGGACATCAAAAATTCAAATGCAAGTTAAGCATCTAAGATAACTGAACTGAACACAGCCCTGGCCATCTACATCAGCTTAGGAATTAGGTTTTAAATGAGTAGCTCATTCTAGGGAGGAAGGAATTTGGGCTGTATCTACAAGACAGGCCAGCCTGCTGCCACTCAGAACTAAGAATTTTATTCAAGTCAGGTTTATATAATATGTCATAAGTCAATTCCAAATAGGAAAAAAAATAAATTCTTGAATGGAAGAAGCAGAAATTGAGATCTCTGAACATCCCATCCCCAAAAGCTCTGAAACTCAGTGACAGCATACAAAACAACACTCTGTCTATAGATAGAATTTCTGACAGCCAAAAATTAAAGCAGGCAGTTTTCCAATTCATATTGAATAGTTGAGGTTGGATAAATTCTGGAGTTTATCTAATTCAACCCCCTTGTTCAAAGGAAGCTTCTCAGGACTGTGTCCAGTTGGTTTTGGACAAGAACGTATTTCTCTGGCCAACCTGGTTGTTCCAAGGTTTGATCACACACAGTAAAAAAATTTTATTGTATTTATTAATGCCTAAGTGGCTAGTGAATAACCAACCTTCCTCAAATAGTACTGAATGTCCTAGTATTTAGTCAAATAAAACTTCCATCAAAATTCTCTTTCCAAGGTTTTCCATTCTAGTATTTTTTCCCTTCTTTCAGCAATAGGCTTTCCTTGGTTTGTTCTTTAAATAATGTGATGTCTAACAGTCTGTAAGTCTATTAAACCTAAATGCCTGATGAAAAGATGTACAAAATGTACTTGCAGAGATTTAGACAGGATGCCATAGTCTCTTGCCCCAAAATCTACAAATAACGTATTAGAGAATAATTAACATGTTCACCAAGGTACAGGTCAGACAGCAGTTAGGCTAAAGAGTCCAGCTGCTTTTCAGCTAAAATCTCTGCAGTTGATGACATCCTTAAAATGGGTCAATCCTTGATAAGTTAAGAGAGGGTCAGGTATCTAATTAGTTTTGAAGCTATTTTTACTTAAATATTACTGAGCATAGTAATTTTCCAAGGCTCTCTAAGATCTCAACTATTCATTTAAATTATAATACTAATTTATCATCTAATGATACATCTTTACACTACTTACAATGATCATACTTACAGAGGGCTCTTTTCCTCATGTGGGGAGGGATTTTGTATATCATAATATCAGTTAAATCCACATCTAAAAAAATTAACAAAATAATCATCATAAATTCACAATCTTTATATCCTGCATAAATCACAACCAGTGGGCAGGTATCATTCTCAGATTAACTGTAAATTTAACTTGTGATTACCAGTGCTCACAATAAAGTCAATTGAAAATAGAAAAACTGTATGATCTTCTACTGGACCTCACCCAGCACTAGTCATGGCAACACCCAGTCAGAGTAGGAGCACAAAGAAATTAGCTTATGCTGAAAAGGACTGATTTCCAGTCGGCATTTGGTGAGTGGGTAGAACAGCTGTAAGAAACATATGTTAACATGTTTACCAAAAGGTTTGGTGCTATTAAGAAAAAGGAATATATATGATATGTTGAGTATAAGACAGCATTTGTTACTACACTTGTTTTTCTACAGCTAAACTTTCAAAACGTTGTTGTTTGGAAGAGTTGTAACTGCTACTGTCAGAAGAAAAGATCCTGTGTCAAAACACAGAAGTTCAAAAGGTCAGGGTGTAGGTCTCTTACTCCCTTGCATGAAAATACTATGTGAGGGAGGCTTCTATGAACAGCTGGCAATAAGCATACAGTAAAAGTGAATTAGTTTTAAGCTTACTACAGGTTAAATGAAGGTTTGTATTTGATAATGCTACCATCTCATTCAAGTACATTTATATTAAAAGGCTATGTCTTTTAAGACCTCCCATCTATCCCATATTGCAGTAAAAGAAATTGGCAATTCCAGTCTCAGTTTCTTGATTTAACCACTAGCCCTACCAATTACCCAAGACTGCTTAGGAATTTAACATGAGCTCTTATCACTTATAGAAAGATTTTTTCTCACCTAAATAACAGAGGAGGCAGGTATCTGATCTCAACTCACCGCTCAGGTTCTCTGTATAGTCAGTGGTGAGACACAGGCACTTCCAGAGAACGAGTCACTATTTTCCAAGGTAGGTGGGATGAGTCACCCCATGGAGATACCTCTCTCTAATTAAAAAAATTATTTAGATGACTAGCTTAATCCTGATGCTGCAGCTGGGCAAACTGGATCCCTCCCACAGTTGTGCTAGCTCAGGCAGGGGTGAGTTCCCTTTACTCAATGCATAGCCAAAAAACAGCTGCTCTGATCCCTCTCCTGAATGACAATTGTTTCAACAACTTCAACCTTACGATCATGTTTTTGACAAAAACCAATGGAGGTAGCATTCTTACCAAATTAAAGGTAGTATTAATAGATCACATAGCTTCCTTAGATGGTACCTATCCTTAAATGGATAGTTTCCAAAGACTGGTACCACTCAAGCAGACAGCAATGCCAAAGGATGATATAATTCATGTTGAGGCATCCTCTCCTGAAGATGGCATGATTTATCTACACATAGCCTTTGGCTTTGCCCTTACTAATACTGCAGAGAGTGGGTGTTGGCAAGATGTGCACCTCTGCACTTCGTGAAGCTTTGCTGCAAGCCCAGTTTTCAACAGACACATGAGAAGCTGTTCTTCACCTCCAGTATCAGTAATGGCCACATCCACAGTTCAGAAAAGGCTTCTGAACAAGCCTCCCTTCTGTTATGGGAATATTTATTTGGCACTCTATTAGCACAAAAGTGTATGACCCGAAGAAAAGGTCTTTGTCTGATGCCACTTCTGCCCTGCTACCCTCAGTCCTGTCAGTCAGCTGTGGAAAGCAAATGCCATCCTGCTCAGCTACGTGGCCTCGTGTCTTCTGGGACTGAAACTTTGGGACACTTGGTCTCACTCTGCTTGCAAGACCTCAAGCAAAAATGATGATCATCTCAACCCCAGAATAAACCCCTGATGATTAGTTTGTACAACTACAAGCTAACATTCTCCTTATCTTACCAATTGTTTTGGCGAAGTGCTTTGGTCTGTTGCCTTCCTGAAAAAAAAAATCTCTTACTAAACTATCCCTTGAAACAAACATGTGAGGTAAGATCAAACCTTATTTCAGCCTAACATCTACTTTTTTGACACTTCTTACACAACTGCAGGAAACAGGATTTTTCCAATTCACACATCAATAAGCAGGAGAAAGAGGATACTCCAATTACTGACTGAATTAAAGTCTACTTTGAGACTGTACTTTTCTACAGCCTTAGTGCTCTGGGCTTATGGCATTTGATTGGGTAAAGAGGCATACCAAAGCAAAAAACGCAACAGCAGTAGAAGGCTAAATGTTACTGATACATCTACATGAAGAGAATGGTTAAAAAAAAAAAAAAGCAGATGTAATCCTACCGAAAGTTTACCATCATCTCCAAGAAGGCATGAAAAAGTAGTTGTGGGTTACCTACTGAACTGCAATCAGTTTTAGAGTTTCAAGGCTCTCCAGACTGTAAGGACCATTCCCTGAACCTTACAAATTACGGTTCCTGTTCCTGAAAAATCTGTTTTGAAATTCAAGATGGCTCCTTGAGCCAACTGCATTCTTCGAACAACATCTTCATAAACAGTTTCTCTGATTGAAAATGTTTTAACAATACACAAAATCATGAAAGTGAATATTGCCTGAAACAATATTTCGGATCTGCAGCATGGCCTTGTTTCCAACTAACATTCTACTAACCATATCAATACGGACAAAATGATGGAAAGGATGAAATGCCAGATTATGCTAAATTATGAATATGTTGCCTTTTGTGTAAGAGCACTATCTCTAGCATGCAGCGAGTGTTTTATTATTTATTTATTACCTCCAACAATAGAAAACCTTGATAGTGAAACAAGATTTGCTATGTTGGCTCAAACCCAATCTTCAAGCAATTCCAGCAACCCACCTCCAACAGCTGTTTCAAAGATTATACAAAGAACTTATATTAACCATGCAAAGATCTGAGGTGAAGGTCTGGATCAACCCTGTCACTCACGGCTGCAGAGGCAGCCCAAGAGCAGAACATCAGCTCAAAGGACAGCAGTTCCCACCTAAACCCTGCTAAGATCTACTCAATTAAGAGCTATTTTCTTCACAGTCTGACATGCACTTCACTCTTCTGTCTCGTTTAATGAGAGACTGAATGTACTGAATCTCTCACAGATCAAAACAGGAAAAGTCAAAGCCATGAATTTGGCACCTTGAGTCAGATCCTTCCAGCCAAACTCCTGGGGGCAGCAACACAGAGTATGTCTACTGCAGATCCATAGGTTGACAACAGTTTCAGTCCATTCATTCCATGATCTAGGCCTTGGGAACACAAAAGAATGCACGTGATGCCAGCATGCAATATGACCCTTTGCCTCCCACTGACATTACTTCCCCACAAAGACACACTCAGCAGGTGCTAATCTGTCAGCTCCACAAAGAGGCTGTATCTCTCCCTCTCAGTCTGTTTTTCAAGGCTGGGTTCCCCTCACAAGCTGGTTAAATGCCCCCTTCTCCCACACACCAGAATCTTGGTTAAAAAAGACAAAAATACTAAGTTTGGCCTGAAGAATCTTCTTGTCACTCTCTGAAGCTCACTTGAGGATTCTGAGTAAGTAACTGCACTGTGAACAGGGAAAAGTCTTCCACGACAAAATGAAATCAACTAATGCAAGCTAGAACAAATGTATTTGTGCAATGTGGAAATCCCCGAATGCAACTTTTCAGTGATATTTAGATAAAAGGACATTTCAGCACCAGGAAGTAGCTTTCTTTCTTTTTGCTTTCCTGTCCACAGATCCCACTTAGTTGCAGATAAGCTTGTAAGTTACAAAATTTCTTCTTAATCCTTCCCCACTATGAAATTTCAGCAAACTCAAATAATCTAAAAACCTAATTTTACCTCTTTAATGTATTTGAGTACTTTTTACACGAAACTGCAATTTAGGCCACTTAGTTCTTTGTGCAAATTAAAACTATTTGTCTATATTCACAACGGACATACAATTAGCATTCTTCTTAACGAGATATTGTTTTAATTTCAATTGTCATTGGAGTATTTTTATTCCTTTAGTGTGTTTCTATGAGCACAAAAATACGCACACCCAGAGGTGGAAGTGAGCATTTGTAAAACATGTCTGTTAGCTAAAAAGGAAAAAGCACAGCTCTGTTTCACTTTGCAGAACAGCTTGTATCAAGTCGAACACAGCCCAGTGCCATGGAAAATGCTGAGTTTTGCTACAGGGCAGTTTGAAGTCCAACCCTCTCAGCCTCCTCCGTCACTTTACCAGCAGAAACTGCAACGGCTTACAAATGCTCTTTACTCCAAATTAACCTTTATCCTCTTCACAAGAAACATGCTAGGCACTTTGTGGTAAAGTTTCCCGTGACGGGATGACTTCTGTGCTCGTGACCTGGGGTTCTCACACTGCCTACACAGACATGGAAACGCCCATGAGAACAAGGGACACATTTTCTGTTGAGGAGTTCGGACTGGAAACACTTCTCTGAATTTGATGGCCCTTTCAACACCTTCCCAACACCTGCCTCTCCTAGAGCAGTCTTTCATCATAACCATGAAGCTAACAAGGCAGAAGTGCACTGCTCTAGCTGGAAAAAACAAAGAGCTTAACTCCCTCTCTGAGCTCCTCCTGCTGCAAGAAAGAGTGAGGCAGGGAAACAAAGGCAGGGAAAAAAACCCAGTGGAGCAAAACAAACAAACAAACCCACAAAAAAACCCAACCACCCCGCCAAAACACAAAAAAAGAAAAAAAAAACCCCAAACCAACCAAACACAAAAAAACCCAAAAACCAAACAAAAACCCCAAAAACAAGGCAAACAAACAAAAACCCAAACCAACCAAACAAACAAACAAAAAAACCCAAGCCCCCCAAAAACCCAAAAACCCAAGCCCCCCAAAAACTCCCAACAAAACAAAAACCACAAACAAGTCCAAACCCCAACACTTTATGACCTGAAATGGAGATGAACCAGACACACATAACATTTGCTAAAGACTTCATACTGCTGTTGATTACAGATCAATGGCATTAAGATATTCTCCCTCATACAGGCAATGAGAGGGGTACCACACACAAGACAGAGGGATAAAAGCACTGACAGCAGATCTGTCATCAGAAGTTTTGGTCAAGTTTGGATGACAACTAAATGCCTAGGGAACTATCTGACCTATCTGCCTATAATATTCATCTACTCCACAGACTATTGTAGCACTAATTAGTTAGTGTATACTGGTCAAAACAACCCAGGAATCACAGTGTACTGATAGCACTGTTCTCTAGGCGTGTGATGGGATCTGACAGTCTGCTCTGAAATCACTGAGCTTCACCTGTGCAACGGGACCGCACCTCAGAGTCACAGTTGAAACTTTATTTTCCTCACACTGCATTTTCCCACATGGAAGGAATGACCCGTTAGGTCACAGGCACACAAAAAAAATCTCCCAAGCACTCCTCATTTCCACATGGCATTGTTCTGACTCGCTGTGATTCCTACACTTACTGTCTTAAATGTTTATACAAATGAAAAATATACAACAGCACCCAAAGACAAACCAACAATGCATGAGTTCTTTCTCTAATATATGGGTTTTCAATAAGATATAACTAACTGACTCAGGATTTGAAACAGTGTCAAGTATTTAGAAAATTAAAAATAAATGTTAGTGTAGGAGTAGTATTCCACAAAGGTTATTACTAAGATTTAGGCAGCATAGCAAAACTGTCTTAAGGAGTCTTAAGCTACTAATGCAAATCTGCTGATGCATATTTCTCCATCAACATTTGTTTTGTACTCCTGAACTGTGTTTTGTGCATGTATTTCTGATCAATGTAACTGTTTTTCTCACACAGTGCATGCCTAGACTATGCCTAATGGCTACAATACTGGATATCTTTTCAAATAATTTTTTTTGTGTTATTCCAGTATCTGATTCCTTTGTGCTACTTTCATTTCTTCTGTTTCTTCTTCCTGGAAAATAAAATTATTTGTTTGCTTACACTGACCTTTCTAAATCAATGGGAGAGAAGGTGCTGCAGGCCAAGATCCTGACTGCATGGCTCTTTCCTGCATTTCTTTCTCGAGTCACGTGAACAAGTGGTGGGATGCTGGCAGTTTGCAAGCATAAGCATCTAACTCCACGGAGGCCAACAAGAGTCTATGCTTCCCACCACTGTTCCCATTTCAACGCCTCGGTGGAACAGCTGTCCCAGTGAAAGGAATCCTTTCTAATGCCTGTACTACCCTGTGGGTAAACAGTAAGATCACCCTGTAACATAGAATGGAGGGGGTGTGCGGCTTTGGTTTCCTGCCAATTTCTCAAAATAGTTTCCTTGACAAGTTACAGGAGGCCTGTCACTAGTGGTGCCCCCCAAGGTTCAATACTGGGCCCACTACTGTGTAACTTATTCATCGAGGGTTTGGATGAAGGGGCAGATGCCTCCTTATCAAGTTCTAGTGACACAAAGCTGAGAGAAGTGGATGATACCACAGAGTGCTGTGCAGCCCTTTGGAAAGACCTCAACAGGTTGGAGAGATGGGCAGAGAAGAACCATCTGAAATTCAACAAAAGCAAGCGCAGAGTCCTGCACCTGGTGAGGAACAACCCTGGGCACCAGCACAGGCTGGGGGCTGACCTGCTGGAAAGCAGCTCTGCAGAGAAGGCCAGAGGGTCCTGGTGGACAACAAGCTGTCCGTAAGAAAGCAGTGTATCCTTGGGGCCAAGAAGGTCAGTGGAGTCCTGTGCACCATCAGAAAGAGCACTGGCAGCAGGTCGAGGGACGTAATCCTGCCTCTCTGCTCAGCCCTGGTGAGGTCACATCTGGAGTGCTCTTCTGCCTTCCTCAGTGCCAGAGAGACATGGAGCTCCTGGAGCAGGCCCAGGGAGGGCAATAAAGGTGATTAAGAGACTGGAACATCTCTCTTACGAGGAAAGGCTGAGAAGGCTGGGCCTGTTTAGCCTCGAGAAGAGAGTCAGAGGGGACCTCATCAATTTATACAAGCATCTGAAGGGAGGGTGTGAAGAGGATGGAGCCAGGCCCTTCTCGGTGGTGCCAAGCAATAGAACAAGAACAGGTAGAAACTGATGCACAGGAAGTTCCACCTGAATATGAGGAAAGACTTCTTTACTGTTCGGGTGACGGAGCACTGGAACAGATTGTCCAGAGCGGTTGTGGAGTCTCCCTCGCTGGGGATATTCAAGAACATCCTGGACACAATCCTGTGCCGTGTGCTCTGGGATGACCCTGCTTGAGCAGGAGGTTGGACCAGATGACCCACTGTGGTCCCTTCTAATTTGACCCATTCTGTGACTGTGTAATTAACTTGTAGCAGAGCAACTGAAACCCAACCATGTAGGAATCATGACATGAATTGATGATCATCAATCACTTTAAAACATACTGGAATAATATTTGGAATATATTGAAATTGGCTGTATTTGGCTGCTAAATTAAAAAAGCCTAAATCAGTAGCACAAAACTGGAATCAATAAAGAACACAGCCTACAAAGGAAATAGGTAAGTGGCTTGCCTGTCTTTGAAGTGTCATAAGAGGAAATCAGACCAAATGTCACTGACATATTTCTATGAATTTTATTACAAATCAGTATCTAAGATCAACAGCTTTCTATTAGAATACCATATTTCAACAATTGTTCCCTACTTGTGAAAATTCCTGTATGGTTTCCCAGCTTTGACTATCAGCCTTACCAAAATACTATATTCATTGTTGAGCAAAAGAACTATTATAGAAAATAATAGCTGGATATCATGATGTTAGCGTTGAGACAGAAATGACAAAAAGTAAAGTTTGGTAAGAGTATCAAAAGGTATTTCTACTACTCTGATGGTTTTCATGTGCAAAATGAGCAAAAATATGAACACCTTAGGGTAAATAAAAATGTTTCAGGTACTTATATCAGAGGTTCATGTCTCCTCTCTCCAACATATTATGGATTAAAATGCTCCATTCATACAGAGAAGGTAGCAAGTACTTGTGTAGCTGCAGTATGTGTTGTGCAACACTTTATTCCACTATAACATTCTTTCCTTTCACTCTCAGCCAGATGTAATAAACATTTCAGTCCAAAATTCCAAGAATTTAAAGAAAATTAAGACTCCTATAGAGTATGGCCATATGGATTTCTGGAGTACAGGGCTTTAAAAAACAATTTTCAAGTAACTGTAACCACAATTCACTGGTTGGTTTTCAGCAGCTAGTACTGATCAATCTTTAGAACTGACGCAGTTTAGTGGCCTTCAAAAATTTATTTAAAAAAATAACTGCTATAGGGATGATAGCAACAATCATAAAAAATATATAAATGGTATGCAAAGACAAGGGGAGTATATTAATGCTGAGTTCATTGCAGCACTCAGTGATTAAAAATATGAACTTAAATGTCAGAGTGTTGTCAATTCTCCAAGCACTTACATGACTTCTAAAACTGTTATGTTACTACAGGCCAAGTTTACCTGAATCTCACTTATTTTAAAAGCAAATTTTGCATGAATACAAAAAAGCCTGAAAATGTGAAGGATGTATCCCAAATTACTTTCCTTTCTTAAGTTCATGACTAACTCACTCTCATGACTGATATATTTGACTCCCAATTTTTGCACGTTAAGGCAAGCCGCAGTGACGCCGACTTTTGCTAACTTCTGTTGCCTCCCACCACACTTTATCAGAAATTCATAAGCATGCTGCCTACCTCAGCAGTGAAACCTCCACAGCAAGGCAGGAGAAATGATCACTTTGTCCACAGCCACCTGTCTTGCTCTTCAGGCCCAGATGAGAGCAGGTAGCTGCATTTCAGCCACACCGCATTTACAGTCCATCACCTCATCAAAGCCACTTTCAGCAACAGGTTAAACTAAGATACTGAACTGCATCACAGTATGGGCATGTGTTCCTACATCCTCTGTTTCTGCTGGAGAGGCTGTACCTTCCAGTCAAAGGGTGGGACCAAAAGCTGGATACAAAGACTGGGTCAGAGCAAAAAGCTTAATCAAGCCTGGAGTCTTTTCTGAGAGCTAGAGACTGAGAAAAACAATATAATGAGCAGCACTGGTATTCTGTGCAGCATCGCCATGTTTGCACTCCCACTTCAACTGACAAGCACTCTGAGAACTTCTGAGCCGGGCATCACACCCAGACCTCCGTATTTAAGGTCTGGAGGTAACATGACAGACAATGTGTCACCAGTGTCCCTCGCTGGCCCTTGAAGCTCTGTTACGCTGTAGCCCTGTAGTGTAGGTACTGCACTGCCATCACCAGTGACTGGCCAGAAGCCTTGCAGCAGGGCTTGCAAACACTGAGAACTTAGGCTTTTCAGGCTTGCTTTGTTTGAACTTTTGTTGACCTGCCACCTGCAACTTTGTTTTTGCCTGCAATTAAACTTGGTTCAGCTGTGACAACAATTTTTCCAACTGCATGGACGTCTGTGGCTGATTTGTTTTTATTTTTGTTTACATTTGCATGGTACCATCATCATTTTACAACTCAACACAATGACATAGTGTAGAAAAATACAGGCCTGGTATGATAGCAGAGGCCCTCAGACTTGGAAACATAGCATGGAGTAGAAGTATAGGATAAAAAGAGAGAGGGTACAGAGCTGGCACTTGGAGGCACTGTGGCTATAGCTCACTCACGGTCACTTAAAGAACTGCAGACTGAAAGCTGCACAAAATTGGTTTTAGAGTGATCAAGTGTATGTATGGTATTACATACAGCAAATCTGGACATAACTCAGAGCTGCAGATCAACGAAAAAAGATAGTTAGAAGCTTGTCAGCAAATATAAAAATGATCCCAAGTGGACCCTAGAGTGGAGAAGAAGAAACTACCAGCATGAAAATCATATTCCTCAGATAATCAGATCCTCCAGTACCTGAAGTCCTTTGGATGCTGACAACTGCTGAAATACCTCCACATACCCACTATCAGATGAAACCACCTTACAGTCCAGAGGAGGAGGAAAAAAGGTGAGCATTACAGCAAGATAAAGGCAGACACTTTATGTTTTCAATGAATTTAACTGTGTTGTTACTTGTTGAGACTTTCCCCTATACAGAAGCATTATTTCTTTTCCAGTAATTACTGGATCCAGTCAAGTAATGATTCCTGGATCAGGCTGTAATGACTTTTAATTATAATAACTGGATAGATATAGATATAGATATAGATATAGATATAGATATAGATATAGATATAACTGGAGATATAGATGTATATATATATGCAACAACTACTTGTCCTTAGATATAATGTGGGTTTCATCTTTGCACTTATATAGTAAAAGATTCTGAGTATAACAGCACATACGTGGAATTTTGTGCCATTCTTCACTGTTTACATGTACCAGCAGATGCTGCGGTCCCGTGCTTTATGAGATAATTTCTTCAACAGCTAGGAGCACTAATTTTACTGTTTCCAGCCTTTTCAGGTTCTGTAGATCTCATCTCTGCATCCTCATTTAGAGAGTTTTTACAGACTGAAGATGCAAGAATGAGAGCTAGCCATAAGAGGCTAGTTAGGACAGTTTGTGATCATTTGGATAACTTCCATGTTACAAGCACAATAAATTTGCTTCCACTGAAAACATAACACGATTGTCTGCCCACAGAGATACCACTGTGAATCACAGACATCACTGTAATACATCTTTGTCAAGTAAGTTTTTTGAAACAGCAAATGTCACAAAACTTCTTAACTGTTAGAAGTGAAATAAGCTAGAACTGCTTGACAAAACTAAATGGGACATTATTAAACTCAGTTATCAATAGCTTTCTATCTTTTCTGATTTGAAAACGCCTTGAAAATTTTCCAGTGGAAGAACAAGCTAATTTAAAGCTACTGATCGTGGGTTGTATTCCTCAGTCACTTCCCACCAACTTTATTTGCATAGTTCATGGACAATTTAAAACCATCAACTTAAACATTCCAAGAACTAAACAGCTGTTTCCATCTGCTCAGAATTACACAAAATATTCACCTAACATTCTAAATTTTTCCATGTTTGGTCTCAATTTAGAAGCAAATTTGTATTTGGAAAGTGTGAGCAAATGTCTTTCTGGGTATTTTCCAGTTCTGAAAAGGGAAAGTCTATTAATAACTTTCTTTATGCAATTAAGAAAGAAAAAAAAAAGAAAGCAATCTTTTTTCAATGATGCAATCTTTGTTCAACCAAGAAAACAAAAACAAAGTGTAACTGAAACCCTACAGGGCAAATAGTTCTTTATAAAGTATAAAGTTACAAATAATTTGTACATTTGCTAATTCAAACAAAAGTGAGTTAGAAAAAAAATGAGAGCCTGGCATTACCTATGTGGGAGAAGTCAGGGACCAGTGGCTGAAATGCAGGAAGAGTAGCCTCAGCCTTTTAATGCTGAAGCAACAAGAGTGTCGAAGCCCTGTGAAAACCCAGCTACTAAAAGGTGATGCAGAAGAAGTGGTATTAGTGTGCATCCAACAAGGACTTTGTTAATTCTTCCACTCTGAATATCTCTGTGGCTAAGTACCTTAGGAGAGGTGGCTCTGGGGTAATACAGACCAGATTTTAAGAAGAACTCTACAGGCAACGAGCTACCAAATCTCATCCTTATTTTAGCTATAAAACTATCTGAGTGCTAGAGAACGTCAGGTATGCAGCCTCAGTTCACAATAAAGACTGTGAAAGTCACAAAAATACTGTCCTCTATACTTCATTTACACTCCACAAGTTATTATATGACCTAAGCCCCATAAACTGTTTATCTAATTTAAATGATTGGTACTGTAAACTACAATCTTACAAATGGATGAATGTTTTCAAAGATCCAGAGGGATTGAGAAGGTATAAAAGTTTGACTGTACAATCAGGTAGAAGATGCAAAAGTTAACATATTTATTAACATTTGCATAAAAGCATATATCATGAAACTGCCACTGTATCTGCCTTTTATAACTGCAGATAAAATTAGATTGCCTGGGAGTGGGCAACAGCAGCATCCAAATAATTAGAGTTAAAACATATTCCATTTTTCTCCCCAATGACAGTCCCCAGGCCCATCCTGCATAGGCAAGAATAGAATTTGCAAGCACTTATCCAAATGGATTTTCCTAATGCGTTCTGTCACGTTATACAAGGACTCCTTAACCTGCCAAAATTACAACTCAGAATGCAGGATTCAACAGGGCAAAATACACTGTGAATTTCTCCTCAGTTCTAGGAAACCAGTGACCATGTGGTAATTGCTCTGTTTTTCAGGCAGTTTTACAAACCAAAATCCTTTCAGTTCTTATGTTCAGATTTTCCTTTTTGATCACTAATATGGAAACTGACCTCAGGACAAAAGATATCTTACTCCTTTAGTACTAAATTACTTCAAAGCCAAAACATTAAGTTACAATATGCCAGTGTCATCTCTGTTGTGATGGATGCAGCTGGACACAGAAGAGATCTTTCCTGTTCTGTGAGGCTCCTATTTAGCAAACTGATTTAGTCTAGTCTAATGAAAGATGTTTTGTAATGGATGCCAAGTACTTATTGGTACTTATTGGTGCTCCTGGGGAAGGGGAAAAAGGACAGTTTTTAAACAAGACCCACAAGAGCGGCACCAGATGACTGGAGCTGTGCTGGGACAGTTACAAGCTGCTTTAAGACTAGAAGAAAAATCACGAGACATTTTTTGTCTGCACTTGCCTTTTCCCTTCACTGCATAGCAAGATATCCAAACCCTCAATTACAGACTGGAGTCTCTAACAAGCTGGAGTACAACCAAGTGCATTTCTCCAACTCCTAAAGTTGAATAAATATCAACAAATTCATAGTAAAACACAATCAACTGAAACCACTCCTTCTCAGTGCTCTGGGGGTCTGTTTCGTCCTTGGTATCCATAACCACTGCTCCCCAGCTTGACTTTTGCTCCCAGCAGAGCTTCCTTAAAAAAACAGTCCTCAGTAACTTTTTCTTTCAATTTTTTCCTCCTTCCATATCAAATACTATCTGAAAGCATTTATCTCCCATCTTTCATCCTCAAAGAAATAGAAGAGCTTGTGTGGCAGGGTTGACTTCATAACTATTACTTAACCCATCAAAGCAAACGGGTTACCACATATAACCCATTGTTTGAGGATAAAATGCACCAACAGGCACCACACAAAACAATGCTGATTTGTCATACTTTGAGTCCAAAATAGAAAAAGCTTTTCTTCTGGTAGTATATTTTTTTCAAAGCTGATTCATGGAGAAATATCAGGAAATTACTGAAGTTTTTTATTATCATTAAAGTAATTCAGAAACTAAACGCTACTTTTCAAGCTATTGATAAGTGCCAAATGTCTTAAATGTTTACAAAAGACCTTTTTTCAGAATTTCTCTTCAACAGCCATTTAAGCACACTGGTAAAGAACTCATCCTTGAACTAGCAAAGAGCTCATCTGTTTGACAGTGCATCATTGTTGCCTTCGAACATTTTGTATTATCCCCTACCTTAATGTTAAAAATATTTTAAATGCCCTTAAACCCTAATTTCTATTTTTACCTAGTTCGTATTTCTGTGGCCTATGAACTACAAAACAGTAACAAAATAAAGCAGTGATAACTTTTTTCAGTAACAATGGAAACGTCAGAATCACTATGTTGATAAATAATTGCAATTCTACACCAAGTTTAAACCTTGTTAGACTGGCATGTGAAGATACTCATAACTCTTCTGCTAAAAGGCTCAAAAATATAATGAAAAAATTTCAGAGCAGCAAACGGAACTATTTATACATTTATATAAACAATTAGAAAGTAAGACCTTTTTTTCCCAATAACAGTGGATAGTGGATTTTGCTGCAAAATATGATACTGCACAAAACAGATTGCAGTCTGATTGTTTACCATCTTTTCTGTATTTCCACTACCAACAGATTACTACCATGGCATTTCAACCACTAATTTGATGTCCTTCAACTCGTCTTTTACCTCTTCTTTCCTAAAGCTGTTACTTTATTCCTGTAAGGAAGCTGTTAACATTTTTTTCCTTTCTTAAAGGTTATTAAATCTCCTTCATAGTAGAATTATAGATTTCCTGTAATAACCTGGGCTCATGCATTAAAAAAAACCAGAATACATGGAGACTTCCAGTTATTTAAGAAATAAAGCAGTTAAAAAATACTTTAATGGAGTGTTTTCCTTTAGTTTCTGTGTCAGTTTAGCTAGGGAAAAAATTTCCCTTCTCTCTAAACTGAAGGCAAAGTCTTTACTCTGCACCTCAAACCAAAATGAAAGCCTTTAAAAAAGGAAAATCAAAGGTAGCTCGCACTGGCAGCTTTGCCTCCCACCACCCATAAAAATCATAGTTGGTGCCTTACGGGTTTAGTTTATAAAGTCAGGTCTTGTTCATCTAGTGTTAACAGTCTTCACTGAACACTAAGGGACCTGCCGTGTTTATTAGGTAGAGTCTGGGTCACCTTATAGGATGGGATTAACAAACATTAAGAGTGCCAGCTGAATAACATGAAAAACACTTCAAGGTGCAGATCTACAAGTTTCTGACATTTCACAGAATCATTGGAATAGGTTGGAAAAGACTGCTAAGAATAGGCTGGAAAAGTCTACTAAGATCGAGTCCAATCACTAACCTAGCAGTGCCAAGTCCACCACTCAACCACATCCCTCAAGTGCCACATCAACATGTCTTTTAAATACCTCCAGGGATGGTGACTCAACCACCTCTCTGGGCTGTTTGTTCCAGTGCTTGACAACCCTTTCAGTGAAGAAATTTTTCCAATATCCAGTCTAAACCTCCCATGGCACAACTTGAGGCTGTTTACTCTTGTCCTGTCACTCCTTACTTGGGAGGAGAGGCCAACCCCCACCTAGCCACAGCCTCCTCTCAAGTGGTTGTAGAGAGTGGTAAGATTCCTGACCCTCCTTTTCTCCAGGCTAAACAACCCCAGCTCTGTCAGCTGCTTCTCGTGGGACTTGTGCTTCAGACCCTTCACCAGCTCCACTGCCCTTCTCTGGACCCATTCCAGCACCTCAGTGCTCCTCCTGAACTGAGGGGCCCAGAATTAGACACAGGATTTGAGGTGTGGCCTCACCACCGCCAAGTACAGAGGGACAATCCCTGCCCTGGTCCTGCTGGCCACACTATTGCCGATACAGGCCAGGGTGCCACTGGCTTTCTTGGCCACCTGGGCACACACTGGCTCATGTTCAGCAGCTGCTGACCAGCACCCCCAGGTCCTTTTCCACTGGAAGCTTCCCAGCCACTCTGTTCCCAGCCTGCAGCACTGCCTGGGGTTGCTGTGACCCAAGTGCAGGCACCTGGCACTTCACCTTGTTGAACCTCAGACTTCTGGCCTTGGCCCATCAATCCCACTATCCCAAGATGCTTCCAGGACACTATACCAAAACCATATATGTACACAGCTGGAGTTTCCTCCACACAACTGTTTTTCTCTACACACGCACTTTGAATGTTTGACGGTATTTGGCAGCTGCCTGGGACAGCTCCAAAAATCACCTTGTCTCAGACCACATGAGATTTGACTGAAGGAAAGTCTCCAGAGTGAACATGCACAACCATAAGTGAAAATGCCTCCACTTAGAAACACCAGATCAAAAGTCCCACTAAAAATAGCTTGGCATTAATAGCCGAACAGCACTTTTTTTCTTCTTTTTCTTTCTTTGTTCATGTAAAATGGACAGAAGTACCACTTCCGACAGCTTATTATTAAAATGTTGTCAAAGATAGCATGCTCTTACAAGGGCCTGCGCTATAATACAGCTTTCAGACTATCTTATCTTTGCATTCTAGACATTTCTGGGGTTAAAATTTAGCAGGAACTGCATTAAGCGTAAGGTGTTTTTAATACAGAAATTACAGAACGATCTTGAACATAATTATTCCACAAGGAATATATTCTTGTTTCAAAACAGAATCAACATAAGCGCATTTCAAGAATAAATTATCTCTGTCATGCTTGACTACAAACCCCCAAAATACCTTGGCAAAATTTATTTTTAGTTTTCATAGCATATATTTTATCCTAACAGCAAACATACTGATAAAAATATCATGACGGAATATGCAAATAAGTTGGAACAACCTTCTCTGTTGTACTGCACACAGTTCAGCAGAGATAGAGTTCACATAGATCCCATTTTATTGTATAAAAATATTTAGGTTATTACTGTTTAAGAATCTGTGTGAACAAAGCATGAGGACAGCATTTACCTCGATTAAACACAGTGCTATGGAAAGGTTAAGCAAGGTGCACAGTCTCTGGATGGGATTCACTGAACTATATTGAAGTTAAGCAATATAGGCAACTAGATAGAACTGTGTAGGGAGGGATAGGAATTTTCAAAAGGTCATTTTTTCTGACTTTCAAACAGCTATCTTAAGAGACTATGAAACAAGATTAAATTTGCATTCCAACATCTCATGTTTAGTAATGATCTACAACAGTAGATTGAGCTTATTTGATCCACCACCATCCCCCTCACCTCTCATTCCCTCCCCACACACAAAGCATCTGGGTTTGCTGGAAATTTTTCTGTTTCTTTTTCTTCCCCAATATGACTGTGAGATGCCTTTTTCCTGAAATTTAGAGGTGGGTTCCCTTGGACCTTATAATCTTTTCTTTTCCAGAAACATCTTCAAGTGATGTTGTTACAGCTTTTCTGGGCATCCTTGTAAGTGACAGCCATGTAGGCCTGAGATGCTCCAAGTGTTGTCTCTCAGGAAGAGGCTTAGACAGATTTTCAAAATAAACCCCCAGTTTACTAGCCAGAAAAACATGACTTGGAGCTAAATAAAACCTAGAATACAGGGGGAAAAAAGCCATATCTAAACTGGGACAGATTCTAAATCTAAGGTAGTTGACCATGACTCTAATAAAAAATAAACCTGAAAAAGCCCTGACACATTTTCTCACTTATCTTCCCAGTCCTCCCCTCCTTGTCATCCCTCCTCTTGGACTGTCATTCAAAGCACTCTGTTTCCAACAGAACAACCCCCTTCCAAACTACTGACAATTCGGTCCATAAACAGAGTGGCAACTTTCCAAGTAAGGACTATGAGATCATCATACAACTGTTTTTACCACAGAACAATAACAACTTAGTACTACTATACAATTATTAATTAGGAAGCAGAAGAAAAAAAAAAAGAGAAGCCATACTACTCTCTCCTGATATTCTTCTAGGCACTTAAAAACCTCAAAATCCCAGGCTGAGCACTTATTAATAAACAAATAACTAGAGAACTAAACATAGTGCTGCCAGAAATACATTAAAAATGTTTCTAGCTGTGATATTTTCCTCCTGCTATTTTATGAGGATTTCTGGTAAAGAGCAACCTGATCAATATCTTAATAGCTGACAAAGCCAATCAGAGCAACTAAGGATTTGCAACAGAGCAGAAAGCACATTACTCACCCTTGCTCAAAGGGTTCAGCTCCTTTTTGAACCCAGTATTGGGACAAAGCAGCATCCAGGCAAAGGGCAGCTCTTCACTAACATACAGTTTTGAGTTTCAGTGCTTATCAAACTAAGGAGCTATCTGGGGCAAGGGCTGTCACTGACTGTAAATGCTGCACCCATCATTTGTCACTACAGGCACATCAGGGATCTACAACCAAATTTTCACTTCAGAGCAAGCTTTTCTCTCAGTGGTCATGAGTTTGCTATCCAGCAGTCAGCTTCTAAATGTATCTTTGTCACAGGCTAAACTTAACATGCCTTTGTCCAGCCCTACAAATTCACTCAAAGCCTGATTTATCACACAGCTCTCCCTGTGCAGTGCAGGGGAACTGCAGGGCAATACAGCAGACAGAAAGCATCACACTCTACAGGAGTGATCAAAAAGCACAAGCTGCCAAACAGCCTAAGTCCAAGGAGTCCAAGCAATCATTGCCCTCCATAAATCTTTAAGCTCGTCCCTAACTGTACATCAAGCATTCTCCTACTGACTACTGTCATATATTATGCAATTATCACCACACATTCTACATTGGTTAAATATTTTATCTACCTGCTAGGTGCACACACAAATTCAATTAATAAGCCGTATATTCAGTTCACATCACCTCTAAATCACACAAGCAGACACTTCTGTTTTGGTATCATAAACTTCCTACAATACCTACAATACTGTTACACGTAGACCTGCACTAGTCCTCTGATGGTCTGCAGACATTCTGCTTGTTGGCTATCACCTAGCTGATATCAGCCACATTTCAAAGCTCCCCATGACTCCAGCAGCAGAGTTGCAGCAATTACATTTCCCATTTTACAGTCTTCCTGAGATATCCAACACAGCTGTCTCAGACTCCTCTTGGAACATAAGTACTTTAATCTTCACTGTAGCTTTTCACAGAATGGTTTGGGTTGGAAGGGATCTTAAAGACCAAATAGTTACAACACCCCTGCCATAGGCAAGGACACCTTCCAGTAGATCAGGTTGTTCAGAGCACCATCCATCCTGGCCTGGAACACTTCCAGGGATGGGGCATCCACGGCTTCTCTGAGCAACCTGTTCCAACGTCTTGCCACCCATGCTGTAAAAAATTACTTCTTCATATCTAATCTAAATGTACCCTCTTTCAATTTTCTCTGCCTCTCTTACTGAGGTGAAGTTTCTCAGATACTGCAAGAAGTGTTGCACACTTATTCCAGATCAGGTCCCAGCCCAGATGCACCCAGCTGAGATGCCCTCCCTCAACTGGAAATACCTCTTTCGACACTTCCCTGTACCCCATACATCATTTTCATGATGGTGTCAAACTGACAGACTAAAGACAAACTTGAACCCACTTACCCTCATATAGGCCTTTCTCCTTCAAAGTCTTCCATTGCTGAACTCCCTCTTCATAGGAAAAGTTGTTGCATTACTTCCTAAGCTGAGGCTGTAGCACCATCCAGTTTCAGGCATTCAGCACTGATGCCAGAGTCAGGTGCCCAGGCTCTGTTAACAGTCAAGACAGAAAGCAGGAGTTGGGTGCCTAATTAAAAATCTGCCTCTTTCCACTGATTACATAAGAGCTCAGACTGTCATACTGCTAATTTTGACATCAAGGTTAAACTGGGTAAGTGAATTCATGACAATGTGTGGCCTGACACTTTACTGGGTTGAATTCCATCCCTTTAGTCTTATCTAATTGTCCAATTAATTGTATAGTCATTCCACCTAAAACTGCACACTAGAAATTAACGTCCTCCTCCCGTCTGCAAGTTTCAACAGCTTGCTTTCAATACAGCATGCCAACAATATCAACCCCAGAAAAAAACAAAGCAAAACATACAGAAAAGCCTCAAGAAAACTAAACAAGTCAGCACCCTGAGATTAATCACATATATCTATCTCCTTCTATCTCTCCTGTGCCAGTTCTTTGGGTGCGTTTACACGCACACACCTAATCTTCCTCCACCTTGAATGATAATTTTGATGCAGCACCATGTTAAATGGCTCAGTAGAATCCAGAGAGACCAGATCTAGCCCATTTATTTTTCTAGAAAACCTACTTTCTTATTAAAAAAAGATACTAGGCCAGTTTGTCATGACCTATCTTAGCAAAATAGATTGTTTCATCCTCCCTCCACTCAGCTCCCATGTCTTTAATTATTCATCCCTTAAAAAAATTTTTGAGGTTATTAGGGTCAAATTAACAAGCCTGAAGTTGCCTAGATCACATTTTCCATATATATAAAATTCGATAGTATGAGTAATAAAAATTCTCTAAAAAATCCTAGTAATGGATCTATATTTCAATCACATATAAAAAAAGGTACCTTTAAGAAATTCCCAATTTGGAAACTCCCAATGGACAAACTTAAAAAGTCATTCTGACAGAAAGTCTGATTGGTTTTAAAATGTGAGAGATGCAAAAACTGGATGCTTCCTCTCAGAAATGTAAAATCATGAGTAAAATACTCAAGACCTTCTGAAAGCTCCTGAGACCACAAAAACACAGGATATAGCTAAAGCCCTTGTTTAACTTTATATGTGTTGGACTCAATGATCTTGGGGGTCTTTTCCAGTCTTAATGATTCTATGGGAAATCCCAGTGCAAATCTGAAATGTTTGCAGGATTCTGTTACACAAGCCTCTGACAGTTGCACTGTACCTTAAACCCTCATTATTCAGTACAATTTCTTATATTCACAAACTGTTGAATACATTCATGTAGACTTTTCAATTACTTGGGTCACTCAAGCATGCAACATCTGGACACATTTCTGTTACAAGGCATGATGATTTTCTTGATAATATTCAAAGGCTTTTTAAAAGAATAAATACACTACTCATTTCAAGAAAACTGTTCAATATGCTGTAAGAAAATGGTTTTTGTTTTTCTTCCTCTTCTTGTTGTTTTAGCATTTTGGTATCTCTACCAGCTTGACATACAAATGCAAAAAAAAAGCCTTAAAAGCACAAAACACTTCCTTAGCCTGCAATTTTAAGCTCTTTTTCTGACCCACATTTGCATTTCTCTGCTTTGAGCTGAAAGTAATCGTCTTGTTAAAAGGTGATACTTGTATATCACTTCAGACAAATTTGGCCTGAATTTTAATACACTTACTTATTGATTCATTCATCAAACAGCAAAAGTGTGAGTTGTGTATCTTGGTGCTTCAGAAGTAGGTTTGTAGCTTTCTGCACACGTCACACAATAGTCAAAATATGCAAGCAGTTAAGATTTCTTCTGAATATCACGGCTAAAAATGTCTAGTTGGGCTAAATTAATAGCTATGGGGCATCCAATAGGAGGGGTAGAAGTGGGAGGGGAGGCACCAATCTCTTCTCTTTGGTGACCAGTGACAGGATTCCAAGGGAATGGCATGAAGCTGTGTTGGCAAGGTTAGGCTGGATATTAGGCAAAGGTTCTTCACCCAGAGGGTGGTTGGGCATCAGAACAGGCTCTCCAGGGGAGTGGTCACAGCACCAGCCTGAAAAAGTTCAAGAAGCATTTGGACAATACCCTCAGGTACATGGTGGGATTCTTGGGGCTGCCCTGTGCAGGACCAAGAGTTGGACTTGATGATCCTCCTTCCAGCTCAGGAGATTCTATGATCAAATAAATTCTGGTTCAGCAAGGCAACTCACCTTAGGGGCAGCACATGAGCAGATGCGTAACTATAAGCTTCAGTTCCACTGAAGCAAACAGAAAAGTTAAAATTTCTCCTGGTGCAGTTTTAAGACTGACCTGACTTTTTGGGGGACCTCAAATCACTGACAATTGCTCCTGACTTTAGCAAGGGCTGCAGATCCTCAGTGTCTACAAAGGACTTTTATTGAGATGTCTGACTTCAGATTAAAGATATGAATTGGAAAATTTTCCCTGCCCTCCCCAAAGTTATGAGAAATCCTGCACTAAAGTTAAAAATAACTGCTTTTTATTCTTCAGAGAGCAGCATGCTAGCAATGCCTCAGTCTGAAGCAATCTGCAGATTTTTTGTCTTTTATTGCAGTGCTTCACGATACTGCAGTCCATATGCATGGAGACCATACGGAGCATTTGGAAGAGTTTGTACTGCACAGTCCAGACCTTTAGATGTGTGGAAGTCTGTACCTGAGGACCTACACAGTCACTTTCTATGTTATCTTCCTAGCTACATGGAAAATACTAATGGAAGTAGGAAATGATCTGTATGCAGCGTTTCCAAGAATGAAAGTAGCGTGGTAGGCAGCTGGTTTTGAAGGCTGATTTAGATGGTTCAGATTAAGTATTAATTCTCTCAGTATGTTTTAGTGAAACAAGTATAACTGAAACCCTCATTATTATTCTGTGGTCGTTCATCTATGTATCTCCCAAGGATAACACTGAGATTATTAACAATTATGTACCAGACATTTTGTAATTCAAACACTGTAATAGCTTTATAATTAAAATGCAAACACAGGAGTAAAATTAGTGTTATTGAACTGAATGCAAGCTTGGACAGGATAAAGTTCCAAACACTTTAAAGGGTTTGCTGTAAGAGTAGCATTTAATTCCAGAAAAAGCTTAATTTTTGTGCTTGTACAGAACATACTATAGACAAAATATCTGTAAAAAGAGACAGAAGTCATAAGAAAGAACCAAAGTAATACCCACAGATCATTGTCATTTCCAGATACTTAAAACATTTGAAATTCTGCCTCTGTCTTCTCCCTATGTGCCCTCTTCAGCTGTTCTCATTAGCTATGTGACATCATGTCCTCTTGCTCTTCCTTCTTTCCCTCTCCCTGCATTCAGGCTCTGTTCAACATCATTATGCCTTCATGGAACATATTATTCAAACTCAGTTCTTCATCTCTCTCTTCACTGTTAAAAGTCATGGTTAGCTCTGTATACTACAGCCAGGAGTCAGAAAACCCCCTAATGGAATACAGACTATTACAGAAAGGCCAAGTGCCACACATTATGCAATAACTGCACATGTAGTTATTGCAATTATACATGCCACTTCGGCATGGGGCATGAATTGATCTAGCATTAACAAGAGGATGAACGTTATATTCTAAGAAACAGGATCACTGCAGCTTTAACACAGCCACAGAGTCACACATGGCCTGCTCTGAATTTATACTTTACAAACTGGCAAGAAGGAAAAAGGAACAAACTAGCAAATGCTGGTGGTTTTTATTAAAAAATCCACAAACTGTAAAAGCAGATAGTAAACTTGCAGTAAAAGCTAACAACAACAATCATAAAGCAGCTTGCTGTGCTTATATTAACATGATCACCTCTCCTTAGTCAGTCACCTGTGCTTTGTCCACTCATCATCTATACCAGTATGTACTTTAGCAGGGCATATTTTCTAGAGATGTCACCCAGAGAACTGACTAAGAGAAAGCTATGACTGTTACTTAAAAAGGATGACATAACCTGTCTTACACACATATTAAGGAGCCTCAGTCAAAAAAATTATGTGGAGCTTTACATATGCAACACAGAGTTTGACTCCTAATAAATAAACCGCTAAATCTACATCAGTGACAAGAAAGTATGCAACAAAATACCAAGCAAGCAGGCAAACAGAAGTGGTGGCCTTCTCTTTTCCTTCTCTCCAATTTTCTCTCCAGACCTACTCTAACACAAAGCTTCAAGCAGGTAGTGCAGTCTGACAAAATATGGAGTGGGTTGCACAAACAGGGCCATATTTGAGAAACACTTAATTAGGATGATATGCTGTCCCTGTAGGGGAGCCCCAAATGCTGGTTTTTAGCTCTATTGTTATGGATTTCTTTGCAAGTGTGGAGACAGACCCCACAGGGGAGAAGTCATAACTGTCTTGGGGCAGAATGACAATTCTTTTTTAATTTCTTCAGCAAGAAGCAGCACTGAATTGGATGGAGATGAAGGATTGCCTCAGGCATTTCTTTTCCAATGCAGACAATGATTAATAAAAGAAAGAAAGATGGTATGAATGAGTAGTATTACTGCAATTCCTTTTAAGTCACAATATAGATACAGGGTCTGGCGATGCTAATTTGCTGCTGGCAACTTTACTCCGGCCTTCTTGGGATGGAGAAAGATCTGTAAGTGCATGCCTGACTCCCAAGCTGTTCTTCACTGAACAGTTCAAGATGGTGAAAGGAAAAAAATTACGCATAAGCCCCTAGAGCACCCTGTTGTGCACTCTATTCCATTCTGCCCCAATTAAATAACCGAGTCCATTGTATCGACCATTTGCTTTAATTTCAGATGTAGGCACAATCATGGCAGCACACCTCTCTAGACTTTTCAGTAATTGATTCTCAGTCTGCATTAAGACACACATTTGACACAAGAAAAGCAATGCTGCGGGAGAAAGTGCATCTGCTGACTTTGCTTGATCTTAAGAACGAATTTGATCTCCCTTAGCAGGAGCAGGGGAATAACATCTCTGAGAAGTCAATACTGTTCACCATTGACTCTGCTCCACCATTCATTATTTGCTGAACTCTGTAAAAGGGCACTGAGGGCACTACATAAGGGACAAGGACACTGAGGTCCACCCTCAATTTCTGCATGCAGCCATAAGCATCACATTTGACCAAAAGCATCCTGTTTCATCTCTCTCTACCTCTTATACCCAGACCAGCAAAACCTCCTGCCTCTACCAGAAGACTCACTTTATTAGTCTGCTTCATACTGCCTAGCAGTTCAGGCCACATCCCCCATCTCATCAGCACACGTGGCCCAGCTTCTCTTACTCTCCGGAATACGAGAAGCAGCTGGTCAGCTCAACATACAGCTGCTCTGCACACAGGAAGCAAGAGGAGTCCTACGACTGAACTTTGCTTGGAAACGAGTGGCCAAGAGTCTTCTCCCTTCTGCTAACAGGAAACCCACCAGGACACAGGTTTTTCTTTCAGGGCCTAGTAATGTGACCATCAGCCTGTGCACCCTGCCACACCACAGGACATAAAATAGCTCTTTCACTGTGGAGAAGCAAATACTTGACAAAGGTTTGTGAAGTGCCCAACAGGGTTCACTTCTCATCCTGAAGGATACTGCTGTATGCTACAGCAATGCTCAGTGACAGGCAGATCTGCCTTCTTCCATCTCAGGATGTTTAAGGAGAAAAACCAAGGAATGACTGGTTTGTTCCTATGGTAGAAACAGGTGACAAATATTGGCCTTTCAGCATAGGCTGTGCTTTAAATTTCACAGACTTCCAGAAACACATAATTTGTTCAAATACAAACATATCACACTGTCACTAGCTATTGAACTACCTCACCTTCTGTGGACAATGCACCTAAATAAGAACAGAAAATCTCTGGCCGATATAATGAACTACCCACAATACAAACCATAGGGTAAAAGCATGCCACTGGTACCAGAACATAGGATCTTGTCAGCGCTTCATTATTTCCCAGGCTGAGGGTCCTTCAGATTTGTCTGCCTCTAATTTATAATGATTCTTTGAACTCTTGTATTCAGTGTCAACAGATCATCACACATTACAGTAGTAATCAGTAAATTTATCTTACCTTACTCCACCTTTCACAAATGAAATTCAGCATGTGTATCCAGTTCTTTTTTTAATGAAGTCTGAAAGACACAAAAAGGACAAATTACTTCTAACTGAATCTTTTTTTTTTTGGGGGGGGTGGGGAGGGTGGTAAGTAATAAATATAGGGACAAAACCCCTCTAAAAACCTGTGAAAAAATGCAGACTGCTAACATTTTATAACATAGCTTCTCTACCATTTGAAACAAAATTTTTCATTCAGTTTCACACCTTCACACCTCTTTATTTACAGTCAGAATTACAGAACAAAGCCATTAACTGCATAACTGGGAAGTAGCAAAACTCTGTGGATCAAACTATTTAAATAACTGTGGATCAAACTATTTATCTTAAGGTCAAAACACAAGCTTTTCAACTAGTATGCTTTCCAGTATGATTTTTAACCTGAAATATTTGCCATTTTGCTTCAACAGAGCATGTTAGAAATCTTTGAATGTGGTACCACAAAACTGTGGCAAGTCAACAGGTTCCAGTGTGGGGAAGATGCTTCTCTATCAAAATGCACAGATGGGGCAAACATATAAATATATACAGTAAGATTAAGAAAAGTAAATCTTTAATTCACAAAAAAATGCACTGATCAGTCATAAGCAAAGCACTCCTCAAAACATTAAATTCAGGGAAGATTCATACATAAAGCAGTGTTCAAATTTGTGATGCAGTAATCAAGATGCAATTCATCTGTTTACAGCAAAACTAACAAAGGAGAACCAGGACTGAAGTAAAAGAAAGAAGTTAAAGAGTACTAAGATAAAACAGCACACTACAGACTAACAAGAACTTCTGCTACCAATTGGGAGCTTATCAGTTGAAAAAAACCAAGAAGAAAGAAGACCTTCGAGTGAGATAAGAGAGCCACAAAAAGGGAGGTACTGCACTAGGGTGTACCGGCCAATGCGCTCTTGTTGCTACAAGAAGCAGCAATGAAACTAAGTTAGAACACTTGCTACAATAAGCTGAACCCCGGCCAGCTCAGTCCGCGGCATGTAGAGAAAGGCTTGTGCGGACAAGGAAGAAGCACTTTCTGCAAAAACACTGTTAAACTCAGCAAAGTGGAAGCTGAGATGAGTTACAATTTGCTCTTCAGAAATACACGACAAGGGCTTTCACGACTGCGGTGAAAAAAGTGTTAAGATAAACAGGAAGTAAACAAAGTTACAAAGCTACCCTGACTAATGGCAATGAAGAAAGATAGTTTAGCCAAGGATAACCTTGTTTCCCATATAATAGGAGTGTTATGCCACTGTTAAAATTAGACTTAACAACTCAGGAAACTCCATCCAGCCCTGTGCTTTCATGGACTCATCAGCAAAGCATCTAAAATTTATTACAAAATTATACCTCTTCATAAAAGTGGCCTGTAAAACAGCTCAGGTTTTGTTCTCTTTTCACTGTCCAAGGTGAAGGCAGAACAAACTTGAGGTTCACGTCTACGACTGTCAGTTCAGATGAGAAGTTACAAAGCATTTAAGTAACCCTGGCTTTTTGTCCTCCATGAGGACAGAGACATCTAACGTTATATGGAGCTCTTTTCAGGGTAAGTGTGATATGCAAGTTTTCAGAAAAAAAAGTAATATACTATTTAAAATCATTTTTATTTTGGCAAATTCAGTTGCAAAGTTCCAATTTAATATTCTTTATAACTTCAACTCTATTTATTATGGTTATTTTTTTCTTTTTCCACTCTAAAAGCAGGGCAAGTACTGTGAGAGCTCCCAGATACCATGAAAGCTACTCCCAAGTCAAGTCATTGCCAGTCACAGTCACAAGATTAAGGGCTGATACCATGGATCTACTACATTATAATCATGTAATATACTGTACCCTCATTCACCTTCAGGACATCTAATATAAATACTTAAACCTGGTCAGTTATTATTCGTTCCATTTAAATGAAGAAATTAAAATGGCAGAGATGATAAAGGAATCTAAAAATTCTATTTACAACACTCTGACAAAAACCAGATTAGTTCTATGGTGAAAGGCAAATCCTTTTCGACTTTTGTGGCTTAGCTCATGTATCTGTAAAACAGAGGCTATGCAACCCAGTAACTACATCGAGCTTCTCTGCTGCCAAGTTATATTCGTAACTTGTTCACTACCTTCAGGAAGTCACACCCATCTTGCAAAGCAACACTGAGATTAGTGATGTGTTTTAAAATCAGCCCATCAGTAAGATTTTTAAAAAAATATTGCAACTTCTGCAGAGAAGGCAAGACCTAGCTACCAATCTCTCTGCAAGTTCTGACCTCCCGCAGATGTCCTCCCACTCTGCACCCCCTTCTGAAAGCAGCTTTGGGTTTTCAACTACATTTCTAGAGTCCATCTTTAAGGTCTCCTCTTTGACACAACCACGGTTTTTCAATGCACTCCAGTTCTGTTGCGCTTTGGTACCTGGTTAAGAACCATCGAAGTGCAGCTTTAGCTATAACAACTAAACTGAAGACCAGCAGCATATGCCCAGGTATTACATTCCTGGAGATGCCATAGGCACTTGCAAACGAACGATTCTAACTGGGCACCAATTCAAGCCACCCTTTTTCACCCTACACTGTAAAGCTTTTAAATTATATTGCCCTGTAATAGCAGTAAAACCATAGCAGAGTGTGGTAATGTACTACTGTAGACCAAAGGACCATCTTCTTGACATGTTCTGCTTTCCGTCTCTGGCCTTTTGCATTAAGACATCTTAATGACAGTAAAAAAGATTCTATTAAAGACTGAAGCATGGTTTTCCCTAATTGCTTAATTAAAACCATACAGAAATTGTTTTGCAATTGACTGATGATGGCAGTTCAAACCTTAGAGCTTGCTGCCAGATTTTAAAAGCCATTCAGATCCTTCACTGTAAGGAAATTATATATAGTGAGGCTTTTTTTCTCCCCAGTCACTTATACTTGCATCCAGGGTTACTACACGAACTGAGAACACCAGTTCTCAATTAAATCTGTCACACTATTATTCCAAAGTACTGCAGGAAGTGAAGCATATGACAGTATTTCCACAGAAAAACATCAGTGTGATAAAAATAACATAAAAATAACAGGGAGTATACATGCTCCCAAGTGGAAATCCCTCACTTTCTCCTCCATGTTCCCTTCTTTCTGACTCACTGGATAGCCGCTAAATCATTCCAGGAAGGAAGGCACAACTAACACTTTTCCTTGCAATTAAATGTGGTGTCAACACCTCTGAAGGTACCTGCAACCCATGACACCAGGTGTGATTTTGTCTATTAGTTAAACAGGGAAAAACCGCTACTTAGACTGGAGGCTAGCCTTGATAGCTTTTGTCCAGGTACAGGCCAACAGATGTGCTATTTCCTTGAGAGCTGTGCCAATCTAAACTATTGTCTCCCACTGCTTGTCCTCAATTTTCCCCTCCTTCTGTCTGTCAGCAAAATGGCACATGTTCGTATAATCTAAACTTCTTGTAAAAAAAAATCCAAGCACACCACATCAAAAGCAAACAAAAACATGACTCCACCACCCCACCCCACTTCTCCCCAGAATACTTGGACAGAAAAAAAGCAAAACAGAAAGGTACAAAGCAAAACCAAAGCTAACAGGATCAGGATGGGGAAGAACTGTTTGCTGCTTATACTGGCAATTTTAAGGAGCAAGAACCTCTGCAGTGGACAAGAAGCTGAGGATGAACCACGTGACAGCAGAGCTGCAAACTCTCATTCAAAGCAAGTTGTTAGATCCAGTGTAGCTCAGAAGATACTTCCTGTAAACATATTTTAAAGGCTTAAGGTTCCAATAATCAGCCTACAAACACAGGCAGCATATTTTTTTACCTAGCAGACAGAAGGTAGAATATACTGTGTGTCCTGCTGTGCTCTGCCTGATCTCCTTTGCTTTGTGGCAAATAAAATACTGCATCTCTGAACTCTTTTGCAACTACATATGATTTCCTGAACTCTTTCTTCATTCTCCATTTTGAAATACCAGTTTACAGGAACAGAAGAACATAAAGAAGATAAACTCACTTCATTCTGAGCAAATCATTATTGTGATCAACGTGGCACCTCTTTTTGCAGTACTTAAGACAAGATGCTATCACTATTACATCAAAATATACCTTCCAGAAAAAGAGGAAACTTGTCTTGTCTTCATCTGACCTCCCCAGAATTATTTCAGAACTGCTTGCATTATGTATGTAACCTGTACTGTGTACATTATGTACACAACGTTAAAATTTTATCCATTCTCAGCTCCTGGTTGTGAAGAAATAAAACACACATCTGCAACTCTATCACTTGGATGTAGCAGTGCTGTAGCATTCCTAATGCTAGGCCGTGTTCCTGAATGAGTCACAACTTCACAATGTGAATGAGTCGGGCAGAAACACAGGTAGAATTTACCTTGCTCTGCACCTGATTTTTATTGAAAGAAAATCATAGCACACAGCAATACCTCCCCAGGTTGAACACACACAAAGTCAGAACCCAGAGCATTAGGTCCATTCCTCAACATTGTCAAATACACACCTTCCCAAAGTCTGTCTAGATAAAGAGTGCAGTCCTGCAAAATGGGAAGCCAGGAAGAGAAGACTACAAAAGACAGTCTCAAGGTCAAACTGGTTTGCACAAGTGGATCCTGAATTTCATATTCTATTTTACATACTAAAGAGAAGACGAGGTTTCATTTCGCAAGCATCTGCTACGTGTTTATGCAGAAAAGATGAGGTGACACTCAGGACCATGGTGCACCAACTGTGAACAGTTTTGTAATAGTATTGACAGTAAATGTTTGGTGTCCAGTATCTCAAATTCTTACTCTCTTCTTTCATTTATTCTATCATTGTCACAGTAAAACACATTTTACTTAGCTACCAAATGCCCACAATGCCTCTCTCTTTTTATCATGGGAGGCAATGTTTTCAAGCCAGGTAATATCCCAATGTAAAACTAAACACCCAAGGAACAATGGCTGGAAATTATCTTCATGCAGTGTAACCAATTGATAATTTTCTGAAGATATTCAGTTTTACACAAATTCCCAAGATACTGAGACATTAAGATGGGTTTTCCTTACTGCACTGACCTTGTGATGTTCATTTTATGAGCCCCCAAATGCAGCTTGAAAGCTCATGTAAATGGGAACACTGGGTACTCCAGCCATGAAACATGCACCACAATATGGAGAAATCTAGGCTGCATTACTAACTTTTCATATAAATAGTCACGTTTACTCTGAAAGCTGTTTTCTCAGAAATATGAATCAGGGAAAAAATGAATGCGGGAAAAAAGCGCAGGTTCTAGGGAAGTTCGGAAAGATGTCATACTTTCAAAAAATAAATACTGCACACTGTAACATTGTTCATGAGCTACCACAGCCCTCCCAAATGCCTATTTGACACATACCTTCTTACCAATCTTTTAGACATCTCCAAATGTTGCTAACGACAATAAAGCACTGTGCTAGGAAGAAACAGCTCTTCCCATTTATCCTGGATGCCTTGCTCATGACCAGAAGGGGGATCAAATCTTCACACAAATTGAGTCCAATTACTAGAGTTCTTGTCTCCTACTTATCACAAATGTAACACCAGCTAAGCAGATCTTCCCTGGTAAATGTTCTGTCCTCCACTTGTCTTTCTGCTAAATTTTACATAAAATTGCTATTTAAAGACACCCTTGGTATTTAAAGAGACAATTCTTACCTGTGCCAATTTTTTTCTAGCCCTCAATAAAATCTTACCAGTGGCCCCTTGTGACATTTTGATTTTCCATGAAATTAAAGACTATGGTGATGTTTACATACCTGAAATATAAATGCCACTAACAAGCACAGAAAATAACATGCAGTTCTTCTTGAGCTATTAGGAAATATTTGCATCCCACAAAAAAGGCAAAGCATTTACAAGGAAGTCAAAATTGAGATGTGGGTGTTGAAGCCAAACCCCTCCCTTCCTTAGTTCACACACACACATAGACACTGGCAGCCTTCCCTCACTTCCACACAAAAAAGGTTTCCTTCACACTCTCACTGAGCCAATGGAAGTTTATCCTTCCATGTGCCCAACCAGGCCCCCCCCTCACTGCTCTCTGTACCCTGAAGGTGCTCATCTCTTTCCACTATCCCCATGCACTCTGCCTCTCTCACTAGCATAAGAGTAGTCACTTTTCCATGCAACTTTTCTGTGTAAAATCAGTGTCGTGTAGAAATATCAGCATTATAATTTCATGTTCTCATCAGAATCTACAAAGCTATGGGACAACGATGAGAAATCTTTCTTATGTAGGCAGAACCACAAAGGCCACATTCTTCCTATTACTCACTACCTCCTGTTTACCAAAACACAAGTGAAAGCCATCTATTTCTCTCAGGAATAGAGAATAATTTAAGTAACTTTTCCCAGATACCTACATTTGAGAGAGAGTTTATGACAGAAAGAGCTCACTCTAGCCAGCTCAGCTGCATGCATTTTTATGTCATGTATTTAGAGCCATGATGCTAATATTTAGTGATAGTAATACTTGTGACACAATCCTTTTCATACCAATTCACCATACTATCATACAGAGCTCAAAAGAGCTCTTCTTCCAAGTTTTCCTGAAATAACAGAGGACACTGTCAATATGGTCTTATTTATTTCATGTCCTTGTATGTGCATTATACAAATCAACATTTTACCATTTTGCTCCATATGTCCTCAGGAGAAGCCCTCCCAATTGCTTGACAGAAATAACACTGGAGCCAGGAAAAAAAAACCTTATGCTGTAAAGTCAGACCACTTGTGTCTATTTCTGAAATGAGACAGAAGAAATCTTTTATAGCGGTTTGTGTTTCAGGAATCTGGGACTTATAATACATTCACCTATCACACACAGGAAACCTGATAAAATTACTGGCATTTAGTGCAATCCAGAATATTGCAGTGCTGTCTTTTTTTTTTTTAAACAGCATATTTACTGCCCAAATAACTTGCATGCTCTGTTATTCACCTCTGCCTGTAGCTGCTTTGCCATCTGGCACTATCAGGTATTTATCTAAAAAGTAAATTTAAATTAAGGATCATGAACCCACTCCCTTTACACTGTGTTTCACCTGAACATAGAAGGTCAATTCAGAAGTTATATGAGACGTCAAAGCTACCAATTAGCTGCTGTTTATTTAAGCTCACACAGCAGTCAAAGGTACTCTGCTGCTTTTAAAGGCAAAGCAATTTGAAATGAAAACTGAGCTAATCCCAGATTTCTGCATCCCTATAAAATACAAGGAGAATTCTGCACAGAAATAACATGCCATCATAATCCGGGCCATAACCTCATTTAACCACAGCAAAATAAACTACCCTCATCCTTACACTGGCTCTGACTCTGGAGGGGGACTGTAGTCATGAAGCCAAGTGGAAACTCCGACCCTGAAGGCAAATGAAAGGACCATCATTGTTAGAGTATAGGCTGTACCCTTCACTCTTTATTTAAACTAGCACAAGCTTCAAAATACACAAAGGTTTAAAAAGACAAAAAATGAGACTGTGACTTCTTCTGTGTGATGCAAAAGCTCGTGCAACACAATGAGGTGGGAGCCCCTCTAACAGTTCAGGCCTTCCAGGGCAAACAGGACATGTTCACTGTCTCCCTCTGCGTCCCCCCGCTTGAGCTGCTCCAGGATTTAGTGAAGAGCTTTTCAGGACACATTATAAACAAAGATTTAACGGCTCTTTCCCCCTCCTCTTTAAAAACAAGGCAACAAATCTAATACCTACAAGAAAACTTCAGAAAACAGGAAAAGGGACCAAGGAGATGCCCTTTAGATGCTTACACATCAACACCCCAAAAATAACTGACATAAAAACTGTCACCTCTAAAAATTACACAAATAAAAAGAAGAGTTCTCTGACAAACAAGACGGTTCAGTATTGCAAATGATGCTATTCATACTGCTCACATGCCAGGGTTTTATTCCAATATAACTCCAGTTTACATGGGCTTATTTCAAACGTGCAAAAAAAGAAACAAAAACTTGTAAAAAAAGCCCAACTCATACAAACTTTTTCCCTCCCTCCATTTCAAATTCCTATTTGAAAGTAGAAATGCTGTGCTGTTCTGTGACAAGCATGTACTACACAAACACCAATATGCTGCATTTTCATATACTGCAGAGTCCTTTTTTGGGAAGTTTAAAGTCGAACAGCGTATCATCACAGAAAACACGGCAACCATTTTTTCTGGGGAAAATATATAAGTCCTTATTCAGTGCATAAACCATCTTTTACTCTGTGTAAAAGCTTCTGATACAGCAGTGGTCCAGTTCGGGTTGATCATTAGCTAAAACTGTAATACAGTAAAAAATTATCATTCATATTAAACATGACTCACATAAATTAATTGCAATGACAGCATCGGATTTCCCCAAGTTCTTTATCAGGCAAGGCTAGTTATAAATCATTACTGATGCAGCTTTTGTGTAAAATAGGAGAGTAACTGCTTCCTCCCACTAAAGAAATTTTTGGAGAAATGCTTTATTTTCTCTAGGGCCCTCATTTCTCCACCTACTACCCACAGCAACAGCTTTCTTTCCTGCAGTCATTTCCCGCTGTCATGGCAGGGAGAGGTAGAACATGCCCAAGGATGATGCCACTGTCTGTTTTGAAACTTCTGCTCAAGGACTGAGAGAGCAGAACATGTAAGAGATCAGAGTTAACCCAGCAGCACTGCTCCCCGACTGCCTGGAAGGCTGACTAAAGGGCTCAGAGTAATACAGTTAGAGCATGGCCACAAAAGAAGCCACGAAAAAAGCAGGAGGTTTTACGAAGGAAGAAACAGACAAAGGACAGCTGAACACCCCACCTGTTGTTTGCAACACAAGCAGCACAAGGAGCAAAAGGGAAGTGCTAAATTACATCAGCTTTGTGGCTTTGTGCCACTGTGCACTGAAGGCTTTCCTAGGTAGAAAACCTAGCAGGGGGAGAGAATCCACATCAGAGCAGCTGAAGTGAGAATCAAAAAGGGGGCTTACATTTCAGCAGAACGTTCACAAAAGCTTTAGAGGAGGCAAAAATAACAAAGCATGGCTCTGCAGCAATGCAAAGACAAGAAAAACAGCTGTGATATCCTGTAGGTTAGGAACAGGAGGGGAGAACAGAGATCTGGGATCTTCTGTTTGGGTTTACAGAAAAGAAAGGCCAAGGAGATCATGAATTCTCAAAATTCAAGTTCTACTAAAAGTACCAGTTAAATAATCCCAATAGTTTCTGCCACTTGTTAGCTTTGCAGCCTAATGCAAAGCCAACTTAAGGTAATAAACCCCAACTTTCAGGGTGCCTAGAGAGCATACTTTGACAAACCCTATTTTAGCAAACCCAAAATCCCTGCATAGAAGGATCAAATGCAGCTGGTTCCTTTGCACTTAACACAGATATGTTCACTTTCCTGCAGAAATCTCTCCTACCTTGGATCTTTATGTTTTCAGTTGTAACTTGCTAATATATCCCAAAGAAGGCATGCAATTATTGACATGGTATCACAACAATCAGTACTAGAATAGCATTAGTTCTTCCCAGAAGCTCTCCAACTCACATAGAGCTAACTGTCTAGCTATCTTGCAAGACTGGACTTTATGTTCTTTTTTTCAGCTGACATTCTTTTTCACTTAGTGACATCCCTGTGGCAGACAGAGGGACACAGCAGGCAGCACGAGGACAATATGAATCAGAGGGAGTTCTCTCTGGTGGTCAGCTCTTGCACAAATAGGATGTCTATGTACAAATAGGATGGAGAGGATCTCCAGGTTTTTAGATGTTTCAGGGGCTGTCATCCTGTTTTCTAGATGTTAATCATGTTCTTGAAATGTCTTTTGAAAACATTAACTGTAACGTTAATTATTTAACTGCATCCACAATGCATTATAATAAAGAAATTATGTAAACTAAACTGAAGATAATTGAGTTTTATTATAATAAATTATCTGTTGTGACATAATACAGAACTCGTATCTAAATGCATACTTAATGGCAATCATGAAGGAAAACACAGTTCCGACACAATCTTAAAAAACAGTAATTCAGATCCAAATCAGTGGAAAAATTAAGACTGTAAAGAATGTTTTATTTCTACTTTTTTGGATTTGGGAGGAGGAGGAGGAGACCGTCATGTGCCAGAACTTTGTTAGTGAACAGTCCCAAAACCAACCCTAACACTGTTTAAACTAGTTTGCATTTATAATGCTGTAACATGAGAAATGTTAATTTAATATCAGAAACATAAGTCATTAAAATTAGTCAACAAAATTTTTCCTCTGGGAGTTGGGCATCCATGACTGACATGGTTTTAAAAGCACCTCTCATACTGTAGTTTTCCAAGTTGGATGTCACCAGAAGTATAAAGATACTACAAATGCACTAACAGAACTTACTTTCCATTTTATTAAGAAAACTAATCTATTTTAAATGAGAGAGTAACACCAAATCTGGTTAAGTCACAGCAATGAAAACACTGCACATCAGCAAATGCTATAAACTAGCAAACAGAAGAAGAACTAAAGTATGCTGTCATTTTTAAATGCTATTACTACAGCACTGTATTTCTTCGAGAGAAGATGACAATGGTCCCTTTTATGTAAATTCTACAAGGAAATGAGTGGTAATTTCCAGTACCTGAAAGTAACCTAGTAAACGATCAGGTTTTGAAGATACCCTCCTTCTCTCATTCTCAAAACAAACACAAGTGATCTGGCTCCCTTATTACTGAAAGCAGCTGCCAACCTCCCTGTAAGATGCACTTTAAAAGGACACTGTGTGCAAATCCAAAATAAATGGGGAAAAAAAAGAGGAGAAAAGAAAGAAAGAAATGAAGATAAATTCACCGCTGCTTGCGGTGAATTTATCACCAGAATCCCTAGCTTAAAAAAAAAAAAAAAAAAAAGCTCTTGTGGGGAATACGGGAAATGCTCAAGACTCAGTGGATTCTACATGAGCATAATAAGTGATACCAGTCTAACCTACATTAAAATTATAGCACTAAAGTGAGTAAAACGGCAGTAAAGCCACCACGAACAAATGTTATACCGACTCTGCATATGTCCACACTAACTAGAATACGTCTCATTTTTTGCAGGTAACTGTCAGAACAGGACATATATATACACATATGTGCTTTTAGTGGCACAAGATGAAAATCAACCCAATATCTGGAAGTACCATTTATAGTATTTGAAGAAACTGTTTACATCCAGGCATTGCACGGATCACATGCACTGTCCCAGCTGAATGCTGAAGGCAAAACACAGTGACTCTAAAAGTAAACAATTATTTTGCTCCTTCTAATGCAACTGCTTTTTTTATTCTATTAACACAGAAATTCAGTAAGCAAGAACTAGAGAACTGCAGCAGTCTCCAAAGAAGAGAGAGCTGCTTAAAAACTACTTGTTTTCCTTGCCCTACCATCTAGCAGCACTGTTTCTTCAAAAGAGGTCTTCTGTCCTTAACATGGCTGCCATGCCTTACATAACATCAATGAATGAGAAAGTAGTTATTTTGCTTCCTAGGATGCACACTGCCCATTAGCCATATGATTCTCCATATGGCACAGCAAACAGCCCAGACAAAGCTGTGCAGTAACACAGCTACAAAGATCAGCATCCTCTGAGAATAACAGCAACAGAAATTCAGACCTCACAAGCTCCAAATTCCCTTTTGTACATACATAAATAAATATGCATTCTTACCTTAAGAAAACAATACTACTAATAATAGCAGTGCTCAGTAGAGCCTCCTCTGTTTCATCTGTGCTCGTAAAAAAAAATCTTGGTGCAACTGTCTGCTGCAGCAGGTAATCAATAATATAACCTGTTTCTTCTGTTGCCAGAGCTGCTCCATCTGAACGCTAGCTAACGTGAACACTGTCAGTGTGAGTCATACCAGTGACTCAGAGCAGATGCAGAGCTGCAGGAGGAGTTTAAAGTTTCAATGCTTCCTCTCGCTCCAGCTCCCTGTCACATGGGCACTCACTGCCTGCCCATGTCTCTGCGTGCCTGCACACTGCCCCAGCTTGTTCTTTTAGCAGAAGTTGGATTTTATCCTCTGCATAATCTTGGAGAATCGTGTGGTTTTGGTTTGTTTGTTTGTTTGGGGGTTGGGTTCTTTTCCCCCAGAATAGCAATTCTGCTTCTTCACTGCAAATATATTTATTGTGAATGCAAAAGCTTGCTCTGCAGACCAAGTTCATACCATGGTATGTCAGGTGATGCCTGTGGGCTCACAAATCTCATCAAGACTAGGGGCAGAACTCAAAAAACCCAGGAAAGACTATAAAATGAAAGTATTCAGTCTGGGCAATATCCATTTATTCGTGACGACGTCATAGCAAAGTGTCTCTGATTTCATTAAGTACTCTGGGCATGGCAAATTTGGTCTCAAATGCAGTGAGATGAAAGAACTGTAGGAAGGACTGTAGGAAGGGATGTTCATGAGCAGAAATGCTGTGTGCCTGACACCAGTTTAGCAGGGAAAAGAGCCTATAGGAAAAGAGAATAGCTGCATCATAAACAGGAACAGTGCATTTGGGTTTAGAGTTAAGTTCTGGCAGCCTCCCCCACAGTTATCCATCTCACTAGGCACTGATAACCTAGTCAAAGAAGCATTTTGATCAGGTATTTATTTCTCAGGCCTGCCAGACTCCCCACCACAAAAAAGTGAGAACAGGCATCATGAAGCCAAAGTTAGGCACTTAATGTTGGACACTGTTGATATGCAATGCTGCACTGATCCCACTTGTTTCTGAAAGGCACATTATACTAAGCAGTTGCAGTATTTAACAGATTCAGCCTTCAAAAGAGGCAAATGAAGCCATCTAGTACTGAGCCATCAGGTTAAGCACATAGAAACAAATTATGGTGGGATGATTCAAGCAAATATTGTCAAAAGAAGCTGCTGGCTGAAGGGAACAATGCCATTAAAATATGTAGACCTGCTTACCAGCCACTCATATAAACATCCCAGATAGTCTGGGGAAAAAACACTTGGTTTATGTCAAAGCATTTACAGCTGAACATCTTTCCTCATACTTAGCAAATGTCCAGTTGGCTATCACCCAGATAAACAGATTTGTGTTGAGATTTCTCATGGAAAGGCTAATATCAAAGCATGACTTTCATGGGTCTGTGTGTTTCGTCATTTTAAAGAATTCCTTCTTTTTCAAAGCCCAGTCAAATGAAAGGTACCCCTGCCCATTCAATCCAAGTATGTGCACAGTACTCTTCAGTATCTGGTTGTTAAAACTGCTGAACAAACTTTGTACTACTGATGGCGAATGTTTACTCCATGTACCTCAAAGCAGCCAAGAACACTGCCTTGGCAGGGATCAAGAGATGAGAAGTAATCAAGCTGAGTAAAACAATCCTTGAAGCACGGTCACGGAGACAGCATAAACAAGGCGGGTAAAGAATAGCTGGTGTCTATGAAGATACACTGAATTAAACTCTTTCCCCTAAAACCATTAGTATTCTATCACTTGGAAAATCCCATGTTGAATCCCGTCCTTTTCCCCCATTTACTAATGACATTGAATCTTTGCTCCTGTCAAGCTTCCAAGGCTTTATTTTCATGTTTTAAATGCTTGAATAGGCAAGAGAATGGTAAGAACCACAGCACATCAGGGAAAAAAACCCAAAACACAAAAATCACAACAGCAGCAACAAAAAAACAAACCAAGAGAGAGATTTTAATCAGGAAAACTAAGATGGTCCAAATGGCATCTATGACACAGGCAGAGAAGAAGACAAAACTGGATGATACGTCTCATGTCTGGGGGTTTGGAGGATGGTTGTTTGCTTGCTTTTGGGAGGTGGGGAGTTGTGGTTTTTTTGTTTGTCTGCTTTAAAATATATGGCACGCAATTGTGTATCTACATTCAATTTTGTGCTGCTGTCCAGCTAAGAGCGAAGATTTGGATCAAAGCTGACTCAAAGAAAAGTGCTGTTAAAGGCCTCAAAGAGATAAAGCACACCAAGAGCGAACACCCACTGTGTAAAATGCATATGCTTGCCTTAGCTGCAAAAGACCTCATCTACAAATCAGATGTGATTTAGCTGCTGTAGGCAGCAGTTTCCTGTTGTTTCATTGATCAGTCTTTTTTGCTGGACCTTTTGCACTAGAAAGGGATTGGGTCAGGGGTTGAAAAGTGGGAAAACCTGAAGCTTCTTACCCCAACAGAAGTAAATGTACACAGATGTGGATGAAATCTGGACCAGAAATTTAGCACAGCCTGCTGAACTAAACACTGCTACAAGAGATTCTGTACTAAGAGGCAGTGCAGACTATTATACACTCTTTAAGGTCTACAGATAATATTTTTTCCCTTTTCACCCTTAGGTAACAAGCAAACAAAGGCTTTTCTGTAATACCTATTCAACATGGTACTAGGCTCAAGAATCTTGTTCCTCCTCCTCACCTCCCTGTCTCTAGGAATTAAGTTTGTTTGGAATTTTTTTAAAAGTCATCATTAAGCCAGCGATAGTGGAAATGGTTTCCCACAGCCTATTCCAAATTGTCAGATTTCTTATTAACCTGCTTTCTCATGAAAGCTCAGATTGTCCTTATCAAGAACATGAACCTCTACTCCTGTTTCTGAGCCTTATTCTTCCTAGGTTATACTGTCTGGGAGCGGGGGTGGGGAGGGAATGGAAACAAATTTTAAAAAGCATTCATTTTCTTCAAGGACAGACCTGGCTCCTGATGCAGAAGAGCAACAGAAGCAGATTGAGGACCACTGCCAATATCCACAGTGCCTCCTTCCACCCTCACCCTCCTAGCTTTCCAGTCATCTTTCCAACAGCTACAGTCTCTGCTGCATCCTAATGTTTTATAATCTTGTTTTTCTGAGCCTGTGGAAAGGTAGGAGTTCAGAGATTCTAATTTTTGAGGAGCACTGACACACATTTTCAAGATGAAAAGCAGAGCTAATTTCCTGACCAGGCTCATACTTCCTTTATCATTGATACAGGCATTACAATACTTTCCAAAGTACCAGTGAGCAGCCGCACATGGAAGTGAGCACTATGCACACACAGAGAAGACACCCACTGCAAAAGGAGCACGCAAGAGAAGCAGTAAAATTACATATAGGCAAAAAGTTGAGAAGATAAATATTTTTTGCATTATCTTACAAACGCAGCTAACTGACTTGACACACGTCCACAGCAAAGCAAAATGCAGAAACTAGATCTCTGTGTCTTGCTCACTAGACTGTCAGACATCTCTGTTGGTGCATCTCACTAGCAGATTCCTTTCTTCCATCTAATTACCTTTCATGGGTATTTTGATATGCCATGACAAAAGCACTGTTTGCTTCTCAGGAAAATTAAGACTCCTGCTGGGAAAAGTGTCAGAACCAGAATCTTTACCCTGCACAGACATCGAACAGAGGAAGCCACACATGGAAGCAGATCTTTAGTAATAGGGTATGGGGGGAGGGGAGAGGATGATGCACTTACCACTGTTATCTCAAGGTTTCTGAAGATAAGTAACAGGACACATTGTAGCAGTTGAACTTTTTACCTTCATCATCATCCACCAGTCGGTAGCATCTTGCAGTCCTCTCTAAAAAGCAGTTAGCAAAGCAACCCACAAGAGGCTGTGGGAAACCATTTCCACCACACAAGTACATCTCTTCACTGAGACCACCTCCTCAAGTTACTGCTATAGCTATGACCCACGTAAAATGTACTTTTTTATTACTCCCTAACAATCCAGAGCTACACAGACTGCACTGGGAAGAGACAACGAAGTGACAAGCTGTCAGTGAAACAGCACATGCAGATCGTGGAGGGAAGTACTTCTGCAAATCCAGTGAAAATGCAAAAGACAACCTAAATGCCCATTTCCTCTTTATTGTCTGTTCTCAGCAGATGAAACAACAAACTGCAGAGACTAAGATGAGAGAAATCAGCCAAAACAAGACAAGGACAATGTATCTCATAGCAACAAAGATGTACTGACCAGATGAGAGACTGGTTTACAGACACTGCTGTGGCTCCTGCATATACAGACAACGATACATAGCAAAGGCTTGCTTGGGTAAGAAGGACTCTCCAGATTGCACTTGATGTCAGCATAGTGTCAGCTGATCTTTTGGCAGCCAGCCTGCTCGCATCTATCCACTTCTGCTCTCCTCTTCTCTCTAATGCTAACATCTGCCCATGTTTTGCACTGACAGAAAAGGTCAGCAAGACCCTAATGACACATTAAACCTGATAATCAAGCAATGCACCATTTGTAACTGCTGTGTGACTGCTCTCATTCCCCTTATATTCAGAACTCTGCTTTTTCCTAAAAAAACCCCAAAACAGGCCAAGTGCAGAAGAAGCTGTAGTCTCAAATATTCATACATGCCATAGAGTTCAGTTTGGATATCAGAGAAAGCATGTCAGAACACACCTGGTCTCCCCAGGCTTCCAAGAAGATTAAAATTTGTTCTATCAATATAGACACAAATTTCTTATTCCAAACAATCTATACAATGCACAACTACCCCTCTGTTACAAACCAGCATGCCCATTTTCTGCACTCATACAATCACTTTAATTGAATATTGACCTGTGAATCCTAAGAAAAGAGACACCCAAACCCAGACATAAACTCATTTTGAGGCAAGCATGTATGACTTAAACATCACAGTTCTTCACAGTGTCTAACAAAACTCTATACTCTGATGGATATTCTCTAAATCCACTAATTTTGCTCATTCAATATACTCTATACATTTTCAAACTGCAGTTCTTCCTGTTGTCTTCACAATGCAGGACTTGAAGATCTCATGCTAGTGACCTATGACTGGTAGGTTCTTCAAATGCCTCAGAAAGAACAATTGTCAGTGCTGGAGAAAGTGGATGCAAAGACTTACTGTTTTCCCAGTACCAGCTGCTGCACTGGGCAAACCAAATCAAAACCCTCTAAGACTGAATGCAAAGCTGGACATTTTTGATGACTATTCCTGCAGCATTTGTTACGAAATTTACTCCTCATTTGCACAAAGAGTGAGCAGCTATAATGCGAGATTTCTGTGGTTGCACAACAGATTTCTAAAGCTTTGTCTTGTCTTCCCAACTCATCTGTAGCCCTTTGCAAGTTAACCGGTCCCTATTTTCAGCAGGGAAATCATCTTTCAATAGGTTCCTAATTAGTAAGGCCATGAAAAATAACTGCTTATCTAGACATGTTTACAGGCCTCATTCTCTTATTCCTACTTTTGGCATTCTGTGCCTCTATTGTGCCAAAAAAAAAAAAAATCCTGCTCTTAGTACAGTATAATACAGCACTTCACAAAATGCTAAGAGGGTCCCCAAATATAAGTTGATCAGTAAAAATCTAACAAAATGAAATGCCATGGGGTTAAACCATTTTTCTTCTCTCTCAAAATTCTTTATTTCCTCTTTCGAAATACATTAGAAAAAAATCCAGTCATAAAGAGTCATCTGGAAGCTCACAACTTTTAAGTCATTATGTATTTGTGGGGCACTGTAAATTATTCTCCAGATTAATGCCACCAAATAATCAATGGGACCACTCAAAGACTAAGGTACCGTACATGTTGAATTGTGCATCCAGCGGGAGCCCAAGGTGGAAAAGCTTATTAAAAGTGTTGATAATGGAAGTGTTTCTTTCATGATTAATCTAAATTTTGACATTCAGAACTTAATTGACTTGAGATCATTTGGGATTTTTCCTAAAATTAGGTCACAGAAGAAGCTCACTAAAAGTAGCACTGCGGTGTTTCTAATGGGATTTCAAAAAATCTTTGTGTCAAAGGCTACATGTCTTATTCTAAGAACAGTCAACTCCAAACCAGCAAACCTACAGAGACAGTAAAAGTAGGCAAGTAATAATGATTAAAAAAAACAATAGATTCAGAATCTCCTTATTAAATAAACCATTTTCCTTTCCAGCAGGTACATGAAAATACAGACTCTCCCAAAGAGACCCACCAGTTATGACATCTTTTTCCACGCATCTGTTGGAAGAATAGGTGATATATCAGTGCTGTGATGGGTTCCTGGTTTTCTTTTCAATGAGTTTCACTTGTTTATGTATAAACCATAAGCATGCATTAATATATTGCTGTATGTTTAGATTATTTTCACTTTCTAGTAGAGTAAAAGATCTCTGGCATGGGATGGCATGGTGACTAAGGTGAGACCAAAGATTACAGATGTTTGCATCATACAGTGTTTTGGGAAAAGACTTTGGGTCCTTGAATTTTATGTTAACATACAACCTCTTGTTTATAGTTAAACTGCACCAATCTAAACTGGTAAGATTACTGGCATCATCTTTTTATATTATCAAGACGATAAAAGGAGTATTTTCTATCAACCTGCTCTCTCCCACTTCCACCTTCTTCTAATTCTGTGATGTACTTCAGCTGTTTGGAATTGATGGCTGCTCCTGAACCTGCCTGATGATGGTCACAGCCCACAGGTCCTGCCACTCCACACCCCTGGGAGCTGCAGCTGTCCTTTCCAGCCTGGCTGGGCCACAGAACCAAGGCTTCCTTCACACAGAGATTAGTTTGGTGAAAAGCACAGGTCTGTTGGCAGGCATTTTGCATCTGAAACAAAGTGAGGATAGAGAAAAATCATGCACCTGGAGATGAGGTCACGTTATCCTCATTACCTGTTCTCTAGATCACCTCAGAGCTTTTCACCCAAACGAGAGGACGGCTGGTTTTCCTTTCCCCAGTTCATTTTGGGGTTTTCTGGGGGGGAAGATGTGGGTCTGGATGGCTATATTTTGTTGGTTTGGTTTTTTTTTTCAAATCAAGAATGAAGCAGATTGAGTCTGAGGCTCAGAGGCACAAGTTTCTAGGGCCCACCTCATTTAGCTCGTAATGATTTTATTCATTACTTGCCTGACATTATGCAAAGAGTCTTGGGAACTGAATCTTAAGCTCTAATTAGTGCATTTAATATTGTACAAGCTTTCTTTAGGGTATTATTAAGTAATTCTGGGATAATGCTTAGTTTTGGAAGGAAGATATCCATTTATCTCCCATCCAAATCTTGTGAGGTTGACTCTAGTCAATGCAGAAGTCTTCAAAGAACTATTTAATAAATGACGGTTACATTCCTAGAAAGGTGCACTCCAAACTACATTCACTTTTGCAAGTTGAGGATTTCAAAAACTCATCAAATCATTTTAGAGAAGACTTACAGAAAAAACCTGGCTATAAACACAAAACCACCAGTACAAGTCAGCAAGAGCCATAAAGACATGTAGTATAAAAATACTTCATCAATTGCTATATATTTCAATATAGCATTAATTCTCTGTTAATTTCTCTTGGGAAAAACCATTCTAGTAATCCTCCATGCAAGGCCTTCTGAAATAGACTACAGTATATTAATATTTGCTGATTATATGAACAGTGAACAGAGATAGCAAGCTGAGCGAAGAAGCAGAACACAGAGTATGGAAACTACGTGATCCACACCCATAACTGTAGAAGAACTCTTAAAATACACAGGCAGTAATTCAGTGTTACAGCTGTAGTTAAGATGAAAAAGGAAACAGAAACATTAAAATTAAAGACAAGTAAAAGCTATCCTCACATTAAACTAGTTTCAGAAGTATGGGTGTCTCTTTTTTTTACAGTGGGTCTAAAATAGGGTAAGATTTAAGTAGCATCTGTTTTGGGCAGAGTTTCTAAATAACCTGCCTTAAACCTAATTTGTGAGGCTAAAACCACACAAATACTGGCTAAACACTATTTCAAAAGGACTTGATGCTTTGTCAGCTTTATATAAATAAGCTTAAAATTTACTTTTATAGACTATAATAGGTAGTCAACACAAGCCTTTTTCTTGTACAAAAATGGAGCATATTTCTTCTACCTGCTCTTTCCCCCCAAGCTCCTCCTCCCAAAAAATAACTGATTGCAGGTTTAAAAATATAATTAAAACATGCGTGAGCCTTTTTACAGATAGTAACAAACTCTGCATTAAACTGGTAGCAATCAGCATCTATATAAGAGAGTAAAAAGGAAATAATAATTTTTTACTCACATAGAAAAGAATTCCACACAGGAAAGCAACATATTTTTGGTATCTTACTTCTGATCTTTTAGTTTGTTTGCTTTTAAGAGAAGCCTTTTCAGGTCTATTACTCCAATGTGCAAACTCCTGTAATTTAGGTACTAAAAAGATGAAATAGAGTAGTAGACTTAAGTTTTTCATTGACAAATGTCCCATTAAGGAAAAAAAAAAAAGGAAAAGAAAAAGTGGGAACTTAAAACACTTCATTAAAGAAGCAAATCTATTTATTCCTCCAACAGATGCAGCCTGCTAACCAGGAATACCGGAATATTTAAGAACAGAAGCTAAAAAGTCATGCCTTAAAATTCTGCAAGGCCTCTCATCGCTTTTAGGTTGAAAATGACTACAACTCATGCTACCCCATACATGCAATGTGGAGGATGAATAGACTACAACAAGAATGTCCAGGAGAGTCAGAAAACGCACTGTATTCTCTACTTTCTCAGCAAGAAGATGGGAAGAGTGCGATTCAGAGCACCTAAGATAAGCAGGAGATACGTTGCTGACTTAAGATTCTGTCAGGAATCACCACTATAAAGGCAATTGCTTCCCTTTAAAACCACAGAGGGGATGAAGTCTGCTGGTGTTAATATGCCCCAATCAGGCCTACCAACAAACAAAAAATTCTGCAGAAGATATACAGAAATTCTGCAGTGGCTTAAGTCAAATAGCTATCCAGAAAAAGCAGAGCTCAAAATAGAACATAGATGGGAAGAATCTCTGATGAGGTTTTTTTCAAGATAATATAGGAAACCAAGGAAATGTTGGAGCTGGGGAATCAAGACTCTCAGTAAGGCAAAGATCAATGTTACTATCAACAGGATACAAGTTCCAGTTAAAACACCAACCTGAGATCAGTTCTCAGCATACGGTCTTGAAATGAGAGAAGTTAGTAGCACTGTGGTGGCTCACTAATGGGGCAAACTGGTTTAGAGAAGAGGAAATGGAGAAGTGATGGCAGAAGTGCACAGCAAGTCATCTTAGGGGAAAGTGTGGTAGGGCAGGAAAAACAGCACAGTTAACTGATGGAGAAAGATGCAAAGACATGGATTCAGTACAGGAGGAATTCAGGCAGAGACAGGCATGCATTTCCCCAGGCAAGAGTGAGCTGACTGATTGACAGGCTGCTCAGAACAAAGGGAAAGAGATGCCTGGGGAAGCTGTGACAGTAAAGGGAGAGAGAAGAGACAAAACGACCTGGGAAAAGATCATCAGGAAAGTTTCAAAGAAGTATTATTTGGCAACAAAAACAATGCTTGCTAATTCTTTGGGGAAAAAGACCCAAACTTTTCCAGCTGTGTCTCTCGTTTTGAATGTAGGCAGAAGAGTTTTAAGGCTGTACATAAAACTTTGCTGTAGTTAACTCTGCTTCTTGACAGCAGCAAGGCCTTTTCTACTGAAATAGCTGTCTGAAGAGCCATGAAGACCTCTATAGGTTTCAATCTGGAAGAAGGTCCAATGGCATTTTCTGATGAACATATCATTCCCTGAAAGTTTGAGTCTGACTGTCAGGAACCCAAGTGAGGCACTAAACCAATAACGTTCTACTTAGTCAGAGGCTTCAAAAGTCACTCCCTTCCTTATTCAAGAGGACTAACCATTTACCACGAGGCAACAAATTCTTACATCAAAGCAAGTGCTACTTCACATGAAGTATTTAAGGTCTGCTTAGCCTCTTGAATGCAATAAAGGCAATAATACTGACTAAAGGGAAAGCAATAGCATGCAAGTTTCCAGTGCTTCAATCAGAAACTCCTGGCTGGGCATTAAGCAGTCCTCAAACGTTTGCTCCGAAGCTGCAATATGGAGCTATGCAAGTCCTCCAGGATTTCTGAGCATGCTGGAGCACGGTTACACAGAACACATGACAGGCTGAACTTGGATGCTGTTTTGGACCACCCATCCCTGAAACTCCTGGTCTTTTGGCTCACGACAGAAATACTCCTTTATTGCCAGTACAGCTTTCTCCAAGTACTGCTTTGCTGATTGGCACTAGTGCCATTTTTCAGAATTGTATGGCACTGACAAAAAAGCCAACAGGAAGAAAAATATCAGTACCTCCAGAAGAACTGCTATGCAGAGCCTCCACAGGATATTCTACTGCATGGGCTTCAGGCCTGGAAAGGTACCATGGCAGGTGTGGCCTCTAATACTGCAGAAGCCACACAGAAAAAGGAAAAATGATACTGCAAGTTTATGATACTCTGCAACACCCTGAAATTTATAACACAGCCACCTGAAGCAGTCAGCTTTTATTGTTCTCTTTAAGTCCACACACTAGTTTTTGTACTTTGAGCAGCTACTTAGTACAGGGTCTTCTTCAAGAGCTGGATGTCAAATACAGGAGGAAAGGATAACTAACAGGATTGCTTTTTTACATCTTGCAAGTTTAGGGGGCTGCTCATCCTTTTTCCTCCCAAATCTGCTACTCTTCAGTTTTCTCTAAGTACAAAGAGCAGTGAAGGAAGATGTGAAAAAGGTAGATAAATAGAAGGCAGTACTATGGTACTCCAGTCTCAGCCTAGTTTCTAAAAACTAGAGACATTAACAGCTGAAGTACAGGACAAATCTGGCTTAAATGCAGCACTGTGGAGAATATCAGCACCAGCAGAATGAAAAACTGTCTTTAGCTCATATAACACTCCACATATCCCAATTTGTGTACCAAAGCAGACCAGCCCTAGTTTTTCAAAATAGCCTAAAATTAATCCCAGCAAGACAAGAGCCACTGGATAGCATCCTTAGTATTCAATTTGGAAGAGCACTAAGAGCAGCTGGTGCAGAGCAGCATGTCTCCAAGCTAATCTCTAAACTGTTATCAAGTCCCAGAGTGCTCCTACTATCATCTGCAAGCACAAAAATGAGACAGTTCGGGAAATTACTGTTAGTCCTTTTTCTCTTCCCTCAGCCTCTCAAGCCTGAAAGCCAACAACTCTAATAAGAAAGAAAAAGAAAAAAAAAAAAAAGACAAAATCATTTTTAAGTAATTAGACTGGTAGGTCTTATTTTAGACAGAGATTACCCAGTTAAACTGGGTAAAAATATTCCATCTCCTAGATATTTTTTAACCTGTTGCCTGTTTGAACAAACAAAATATAATCTATTTTTGCACTATACAATGGTCATGGATACTAAAGAATGAGACTTATACACTTGGGACTAATTAAAGGTAATGTCAACACTTATAAACACATGCACGATAATCAAGCACTTACCTTTCTTTTCAGGTGAAAACACAAAATTAGTCAGCTAGTTTTTCTAGATGTTTTGCTCTATTTTGTCAAGTCTGTCTGCTTTGTCACCCTTCAAATTATTAAAACAGTGCTGCCACAAAGTCATTCAGAGCAAGTTATCTGCTTGAAAAATATCCCTATAGATAGGTGTAATTTTTAAAAGTTAAAGCAGAACAGTTTTTTCCTGGCATTCTTTTAATCAATGTAAAATTTGTGCCAAAGAAGTAACTCTTGTATTTATGAGAAAGCCTTTAATATATTTTTCAAAAAATGTCACTTAGAACACAAAGCTACATAGACACTCAAACTTGAATCTCTTTAGGTTAAGTTCAGCAAACAGTTTAAGAGAGCAGCACAGAGGTACAGGCCTACCCATCTTACTGCATATACTCATCCACATCTGGCTCAATTCTGCACGGAGAGACTGAAGATCAAACCAAGGAAAGGCATGTTTGCAAAGAAAATTAAGGCAGAAAACCACCTTAGGATGAAACTACTGCAAGAAGCATTACATAGACAAGATATACCCTCTGCCATTATGCTGCCCCAAGGCTGGGGCAGAGTCAAGTTTTAAAGCACCTATGGACGTACATAGTGTATCGGGGATTATAAACTGTGTGATATCAGTGCTTTCCTCAAATGCCCAATTGCTAACATTGCAAGACTAGGCAAAAGTCTCAGATCTGACTCCTAAAATTAAGTTACCATCACTGCAAATCTCTACTCTTCTGTGATTTAGCAGAGGGAATTTTGAAGACCCAAACCACAGAAGTTCAACTGCAAGAACGCTATTAGAAGGACCTCCACCTCAGGGTTATTTGAAACCTCATCAATGTTTACACCTAGCTTAAACAGTGAGTTTTGACCACTGGCAGCAAGGTAGCTGCACCCAATCACAGTCACTTGGACTGGAATACTGCAGAAATATTTAGACCAGGTTCATGTAGCAAAAGGAAGGATGCCTGTTGGCACAGAACACAAAAAAGTAAGCTGGTTCCCTCCATAAGGGCCATGCTTTTCTCTCAAAAGAATGGCACCAATGTGAGACTTCCCTCTAAAAAGACAAAGGCGTCTTCTGTCCATTGCTACATTACAGGGTACTCTCTACTCAGTTATGCCTGCCCTATGCCTCTGTAGCTATACATCCACAAGCAAAGCAGCAAAGCCACCTCCCCTTCTCCCTCTAGTAATTCCCTTCAATTTGTTTTTAAAAAATGCTCAACAATAAAGTAGTTTTCCCTATGGTTATAGGTAATTTCTTTAACAGAAGTTATTTACAAAAACACTGACTCCAGTCAGATAACTTCCTGTTCTGCAAGTAACTTGTACTAGCGCCGGTACAACTTAGCACAAGAAAGACACTAAGACTCCACTTAAAGCTGTTTTCAATATGCAGGATTGGGTGACAAACAGGAAGAAGTCAGTTTCCCAAGGCGTGAGTTTTGTGCCTCTGAGCACAGGAAGAGCAGAAAGCCAACACACATTATCAGTCATGAGTGTCTCAGATGTCTTGTGCAAACCTGTCCCCTTTAGAACTAAAACTGCTAGGAAGCACTGATCAATAACTATATTTAACTCTGAATTGCTTCACTTTGTGTAAGGCTGAAGTAATCCATCTGGCAATGAATAAAAAAAAGTCAGGGAATCTGTGGGGACACAAGGCACATCCAAAGGAGAGATCAGCAAAACCTAACACATCTGTGATTCACGTTTCTGGGGTTTTTTGACAGGTATAAGCAAAAGTGACAGCAAAACTGGAGAACCTCTACTCTAAAATGTAAACTACTTGAGAAATCCTTCTTAGCAACTGTTTCCTTGTTTCATGCTTAATACAGAAAACCACTTCAAGTATTCTAGTGACACAATTAAAAGCACTAAGAAAACTAAAGTCTTTAACTTAGCAGAGACCTCAGTTTCCTCTGGCTAAATCTGTTGCCTTCAAATAGCAATCCCCTAGTCCCAAATGAAATCTGTTGGTGCTTTAGACCTCATCTTGCCTCTGGCTCACACCTGTTATCCCCATGACCCTTCAGCAGAATGAATTCATGCCACTAATAGGTCATATAATTTTTTACCTCTTTGCTACAAGACATTCTAACATGCCTACCTGTAGAGGACCCAGCAAGTCAGTTCAAGCCAGACTGGTGTTGGTTATACCAGTAAAACCTGCAGAAAAAACAATCTAAGCCAGCCCTTCACTCCCATCCTACTTCCAACAGCAGGCTCACATCTCTCAGTGTGCAGACAACTGGGCTGAAGCCCAGACAAATATGAGTACACTTACAAAAGCCTCTACAAAAACAGTAGTGCTGATGCAAGCAAGCACATCCTGTTCCAGCTCATTTACAGCAGTTACCTAGAAAACTCTTAACTTTGCTTAAACTATGTTTAATTGCATTAATCATTTCTCAGTTCCAAAGGTTTGCAAAGTAGAAAGGAAACAACAAAGTTAAAGCTGTGCTTTTCTGTTCCTCAAAGAAACAACAGGCAGCCACCTGAACTCCCACCTGCAAGAGCTAAACCTTTCACATTTTGTTGATGAACCAGAACATGACACCATTCATTTAAAAGGAATTACTTGTTTCATCTAACACTAAAGAGGTATTAGTTCTAGTAGTATTTCTGTTTTCTGTATATTGCTTCTTACCTTTCCTCATGTCAGCTTGTCCTACTTCTCCTGCTACAAAAATGTACAGACGTTTTTTTCTTTCTACGATTCTATGATCTATCTCCAGCCTGGACGATTTCCACAAAAGTAAAGGTTTGATCCAACACCCACTGATGTCAGAGGAAGAGACAAGTCAGACCATAAAGAGAGGAAAATAGCCAGAATGTAAAAGGTCTGTTCTGACCAATTTAGTGTCCAGCTTTAGCAGTTTTTAATGACACCAAGAAGTGCCAAGAACAGACTCCCTCAGCTGGAGTCCTGGCAGGTATCATAAGCAGAGATGATGGGTTTGTGCAGTCTCCATTCTCTGTGTACTTATCATCATGAACTCCATTTGCACACTGCAACCTATTTATGCTCTTGCTATAGAACAGAACTTGAAATTCTTTTTTTTTAAAGGGAAAACCCCTCCCCAAACCTCAGAAAAATATTACACCTTTTCATCTTATCTTCCGTTACCTACAGAAGTTTCTGCTGATCGTAGTTACCTGAATACACACCCTGTGCAGCCAAATTTAAGAGCTTCTGTGTATATGGAACTTACTTGCATATGTAAGTTTGCATATTTGCAAATGTTTCTCACCTACAGATACGTAGACAAACACCTTTTTCTGCACAGAAAACCATCTACAGACATCTCACTTACCTCTCTGTGCCCATAGCCAAAAAAATAATAAATGTACGTTCAAATAATTGTATCTTAAGCAAATCTGTCATTACTAGGTCAAATTCAAAGAGGAAAGTGGCCAATAGGTCGAAAGAAAAAACCACAATATTTTGATTGGCCTTTCCATTGTTTTTGGAGAGCTCCTGAATAACATACTGTATAAGAGACAGCTACCAATTGTTCTCTGTTTCACTAAAATTAAAAGCCAATTTCAAGGGTAGCAACAACTCTGTCCAGCAAACAAATTATCATAATAACTTACCATCACAAGTTGTTTCTGTTTTTAGACTTTGTTTTCCTTGAGCAATAAGAAACACTGATTTTAATGTCTCAAGGATTAAGAAAACTCTCCATCTCAAAGCCTGCCTTCAGCCTGCACGGGAAAGAACACATACTTTTTTCCAAAGCAACATCGTTATTGATTGCACTGTAACAATCAGCAACTGCAATGTATTTCACATCTCTCTGGGTTCTGTCCACCCACGGCCACTCACTCACCCCTTCTACCAGCGATTCCTTGCACAAAACCAGTGACAACAAAGGAAAGCAAAGCCTGCAGATTCTAAACCAGCTGGTAACTTGTACCAAAACATAAACAAAACCACCCCAAAACCCGAAGAACTATTTGTGAAGTTTCTGCTTATACTGTTTCTTGGAACATTCTAAAAGGACTGGAACTCTCAGCAGTCAACAGCCACATTTAGCCTTTTATGTCACCCTCCTATGAGTCGTGCTGCATTCTTCCCCCACGATGCAAGCAGCCATAAATAGATGTGGGAATCCAAAAATATGAAATTAATTTTATGGGATTTGTTTTCTTTACTTAAAAAGGGATGATGTGGAAAGAAAGAAAAAAAAATAAAATCATACAGTGCAATACATTTAATTACATTTAGAATTGTCTAGGGAAAAGAGTGATCTGAGCAAATTTAGCACCTAAAATGAAATCCAGAGTTTTACAGCACACCAAAATAAAAACACACAGAAATACAGAACTTTCCCAAAGTCAGAGTACAGCCTACTTTATGCAGAAATTATCATTGTATACAACAGACATCACTGTCAAGTCTGATTAATAGATATCATAGTTCTTCCCTTCTTTTTGATCTACAGCCCCTCAGAACTGAAAAGAATTTGACTAGCTTATAGGTGATGTTGCCTTGGTCTGAAGTGATTTGCTTTTCTTTCATCAAGAAAACATCCCACAGTCAAATATATCTCACCAAAATGTATTTTTATAGAGACCCCAGAAATAGAATATTTTTCTTGAATACTTATTTATCACTAACTATAAAGTCAAAGAAAATCTGAAAATGCTACCAGAAAAATGAGGATTCAGGAAATTTCTAAAAAATCTGTGAAAATGGTAACTTAAATAATGAAATGTCTTCAGAAAAATATTTTCTTCACAAAATATAAATAAGCATCCTGCCATACTTATTGTACATTTGTTTGTCTTACAATTATAAATTTGAGGAACGAAAACCAAAAAAACCCCAGAGCTTCTTATATCTACTTTTGAAGAAAGCCCCAGAGAGAAAGATTTCCATCTTGAGATCTCCAAATATTTCTACTCTCCAACACATTTTGACTCAACAATTAGTGATTTTAGAGAGTGCATACTACATAGATGATTTTTACTAAAATAACACAAGCAAAATACCAGTGAAATTTCATTTATATGAGGTATGTTAGAAAACAGAATTGATAATACCCATATCACCAATTAAATTTCTAGCATTGCTGCAATGTTAGCTGAGAAAACAATTTTTTCCAAAATCTGGAGTATAAAATTGCTAAAGAATTTGGCAAGTGTATGATAGCACAGGTATCACTGGAACTTTCATTCAGTGAAATATTGATATTTCATTAGTATTGATCTTGAAGCTTTGGCATAGAAATGTAAAATTCTTTTTCTAACAGTACATCTGTTAGTTATCAGAAGAGTGAAACATTGAACAAATATCCTAGAAAATACATGTCTGCATGCAGAAAAGTTACCACTATTCAAAGTTTCCAGAAAAAATTCAATGTGAAAAATAAGTGATGCATCATTGCCGCTGAAAGTAAAATTATTATTCTATCCTTTCTCTTACAACTTCAGTATAAGTCCAGAAGAAAATGTACAGAATTTTTTTTCATGACAGTGTTTTCAAATAGAATTAAACATTGCAAATTTCACTTTCCTGTTTCTAGTTTAGTGAGCAGGAATGACTGTTTTAAAAGCCAAAGCAATCAGTCCAAGTAGAAGACACATGCTTCACGTTCTTCGAACACAGCTCCTAATCTGAATAAAGGAAAAAGTTTTATCACTTTGCACAGTTAAACCTGTACATTTATGAAACATTTTTGGACAGGAGCTTTGAAAATTGTCTTTCTAATATTGGTATGAAACCAAGGTGATCTAAACAAAGAGGCCTTTTTTCTCTATAGGCAAGTTTTTTAATTAAAAATGGGTCTTCCAGTTCACGGCCTGCAGTGTGAAGGGAAACACACTGCTGTTGCTCAAGGTTTATATGTTCTTTAAGACTTAATTCCTCTGAGCTGTCAAAACACAACCTCTCAGCAGTTCAAACCTTCAACCAAAAGAAAAAGATGACATTCACAAACACATTGGAGATCACAAGGCAGACCTAGCTAGCATCAGAGCTGGCACAAAAGCCTTTCTGGAATGGACCATTGTCTTACAGAGTTAATAGCCAGCCTGAAAACAACAACATCCCCTGAGATGCTCATTATGGAGATAACACTGCAGGTGTGAAAGTCCTCCTGAGTGAGCATTTCTATTCTGCTTTAGTATCAAGCAGTTCTGCTGTGCCCTGTGGCTATGGCCCTGCACTGCCCTGGTACCTGCTTGTGCTGTCAGTGGCAGGGAGGGGCTCTCCACTTGGAGCCGGCAGCATCTTGCATTGCCTCAGTGCACAAACAGCCCTTGCCCTTTCCCTCCTGTTCTTGGCAAGGGAGGAACAGGGAGGATGAAGGTCCCCCACACTGACCCCTACATCTGAAATGTATGTGCACACGCAGTCCGTGGTAACCTGTGCGGCAGCTTGTTCAGCTGGTGTTAGTGGGACCACAGGGTTGTGCAATTACCACCCCACCAGGATGATGGGCTAAGTCACTGCTCTGCCCTCGGCTCCAGTCCAACAACAGGAAAACAGCTCCCACTGAATTATAACTTGTCTTCAGCAGAGAGCATGGTAGTCCAGATCCCAGCTACAAGGTACTATGTTGAGCAAGTTACATGAGAAGTTTCTTCTCCTACATGTCCAGAAACATAAAAATGGCTCTACCTATGCTACACCACAGCAGTTCCCGTATTTCCCTGTCCTGGCCCACTTGTGTTGGTAAAAACTATCTTTTACAATCACATCTAGATAACCACCGCTAATGACTCACTGAAGCACATTAGTAATCTGGGATTTATGCCATCTTTTTTCAGTCAAGACTGATCAAAGTGATTTGGCAATTCTGCAAACATAATTCAGCATCTCTGGCACTGTTTAGAAAACTGTGATCACAGCATCACATGTATTAAGACAGGTGGTCATTTGCAAAATTGCATGCTGATGCATCCAAAGAACATATATTCAGCCAGCCATTTGAACTGTGGGTGAAAAAGATGGGTAGGAAAAGAAGAAGATAAGATCCAAGAGGGTATGATTAAGCAAATACTCTGTTCTAGAGAGGATAAAACTCAGCCTTAAAAATAGACACTCTATGCAAAACTCAAGTGTTGCATTTTACATTAACAACAAATTAAAAACTAAGACTTGTACAAAAATACAGACAACTGGTTTTGATACAACACACCTTCTTACATTAATTATTTAAATATATTATTAAATTGCAACAGTGTTTCTCCCCCACACCTCCTCTTTCCTCTCAACTTTGCCTGAAATCTGTTCTCCAATGACAGGAGAAAACCCACTTTGCTTCAAGCATTCTTCTGGTACCAAGAAAGGGAAGCAGGGTATCGAGTTAATTAAGAGCATGATATTAAAAGCTGTGTTATCAGCAAAGCGAAGGTGCAGACAGCAGCAGATTTTCTGTGACTCTTTCTGAGAGAACTTGTCTCCACTTCCATCTGAAAGCCAACATCTAGTGCTCTGAACATGGAAATTCAGTTAAAGCCTGGAGGTCAAACAGCAAGAGATTTTAGATTCAAGCAGATGTAAGAGAGAAATTCCAGCTCCAACAGGTAGGGACTACTGCTGCTACATGGGGCTATGCTTATGTTTGGAGGATTTTCACACACATAGTTGTTAGCAAATCATTTCCAGAGGAAAAATAGGCCCGTCAGCCTGATAGTGCAAACAAATGACAGTATCACATTTCCAAAGCATTCCAGTGTGTTGCATGTCCCTCTCATCACCCACCACCATGTTTTCCAGTAAAAATCATCTTTATGGGGACATCACAGAGGTCTCACTCCAGCTTAAGGGCCCTCCTTTTCAGAGAGGAGACTGCTTGCCTCCTACTCATCTTACCAAGTTCACTCATCATGTCTGTCATTTCAAGGATTTCCACACTGATCATTACTGCCAGGAACACCCCTCTTGAGCCTAAACTCGACCTTCGTTTCCACTCTTGCTAGCACCCAATGCTGAGTGTTGCAGAGGAATTCAGTATCTGATAAATGCAATGTCATACACACTCACCAGTACCAAATTATCACCTTCAAATGTGAATGTGACAGAAGGTCTCTGGGAAGGGACTTTTTTTAGCATTTGAAGCACACAGACACAGAATAACAGGTCTGAACAGCATATGGCAGGGTTTCTTTGTGTAAAAATCAGACAGAAAAGAGCAGGACATGTGCCTGAAAGGCAACATGGAAAATGGCTTTAGCTGGGCTAAAAAGAAAAAGAGAAGAGTTATCAACTCTGCTGGTAGGTACTTTGGTAAATATAAGCACATTCTATATACACATAGAGGTGCAGTTGATTTTTTCTCCCAGAAAACTTTACTCAATCTTATTGAAGAATATTCAAATGAATGCCCAAAAACATGTAAAACAACCCAACAAAACTACCCAATGATAATAAGGAAACATGTAGCTTTATCTTCCTTTTCAACCTTCCTTTCAACCTACCCCCCCATTACCTTACGCACAGCACCTGCTCTCAGCCGTGTGCACATCATTTAGGAGAAAACCAGATCTACACCCAGATTATTTCCAACCACACATAGCACAACAGGAGAGCACAAATATATCCTCCACCATTTTATCATTCCACTCTCATCAGCAAACAATAATCTCACATAAATGCAAGACTCTATATCCTAGGTTAAAATATACATGTATTCAAGTATTCTATTACCACCAGCTGTGGGCCATTAGCTGTTATCGCCTGCTAATGACCCACCCCTGATAACAGACAATGGGCCATCAAGAAACCCCCACATGACTCATGGACTTATCTCATCCTACTGTGAGATGCTCCACCCAGGAGGGAGGAGCCAAGCATTCCCACCTGGATATAACTTGCCCTCAGAACTATCTAACTTAGCCCTGTCTACTGAATTACCAGCGGACAAAGCTACCACTGGACTTTCATCTGGAGACCTTCCGTAGGATCATCACTCCAACTGAGCTACTTCATCTGGACTGCTACCACCACTCTAACAGGGTGTCAGATCCTGACTTGTGATCTCCCACTGGTTTGTTTTCAAACCAACACACTCTATTACAAAGTATCTCCACTAAAGAGAGCAAACAAAAAAGAAAGCCAAACTTTTCTCTACAGTTACCCACCTGCACAATGCATTTAAACACTGTTAACCAAACCCTTCCTACACACACATCCATTCACCTTGTAAAAGGGTACAATAGCTGTTCAAAAGCAAACAGGGAGGCAAGTCATGGGATAGGGAAGGGGACTGACTTCCATTTGACAGCTTGGGAAGGCTTACCCTTTGGGAAGGTCAGGAAGCAGACAGAGGCTGACTAGAATCACCTCTCATGCTGCCTAGTCTCCAGAAGGATAGAATTGTTTATTACATGCGGGATATTACTTAATTTTGGTTCAGTAGGAAACAAAAAAAACCCCTTTATATCCTATATGCCATGGTACTCAGAGCCACCTGACAGAAAGGATTACAAGCCAACATTTTAGCAACGTATCAACTTCCAGCTTCAACACAAACTTCCAGCTACAAGCGTTTCACCTCAACAAACAGCCTAACCAAGCACCCTGTCAGAAGTAAAACGCTGTTCATTTGGACCAAAAGAGTAGGAAGTGGCATGTATCTTGCAGCTGATGGAAACAGGAAAGATGAGACCGAGAATTCAGAGTTTCCGACAATATAACAAACCATTACCTTGGTGTCAATGTCTTGTTGAAGACATAGTCAACTTTCAACCATAGTTTTATTTTTAAGTCATCTTTCTTCCTCTCTGGAAATTAATTACATTTGCATACTTCTTTCTACCCGCAGGGTAGCCATTAAAGAAGTTTTCATATTAGTAATAATCGTCACTAAAATCACAGTAGCTGAGAGTATTTTAGGATAACCATGCAAACTGAAATATTATTTCTATATGCATCAGCTCGAATTAATGGTTTTCTTTGATTTCGGTATCTATAGCAGTCAACATGGGAACCTCGTGCTTTACTTCTAAGTCTACTTTCTTCCTTTTATAATTTAGCATGCTGATTTTGAAAGTAGAGCAAATTCTTATCACTTAAAAATTCTACACAGCCTCTGTACTGGACCTTCTAATTCACACAGTACCTTGAAGGTACTCCTTTCAAGCATTACTTCAGTATTTTGAAAATTTATTGTGCAGAGTGCTGCTTCTCCTTTCATTTTCTTTCTGAGAAATGCAAATCTCCCAACTTCTAAACTTTTGCGTACTTTCACTTTCTGACTGCTAATTCTGTTAACGCACTAGTACCAAAATTCCCTCAGAGTTCATAGTTCCCCTTCCTTTTCTTTTTTTTTTCTTTTTTAGAGGGTTGTTTTGGTATTTTTTTACTTTTTCAAGTCTTCCTTCTTGCAGTTCTTTATGTTCTCCTGATCTTCAATCACAGTTCTAGAGTGTCTTCCATTATCTCCTTCCCAGCAGTATCATCAAAATGACAGATAAATTATATTTTCCCTATCTTCTCCATAAACTAATGTCAAGGTCTTTTAAAGTCTGTGTGCCTAGAACTCATATATAATCCTGTCAACCTTTCACAGGCAGCCATGCCTCTCAACTTGGGCTCTGCAAGTACCCTTTCTGTTCAGGTTTATATCTCTTGCCACCTTCACGGCTTCCCTGTTTCAACTGATCTAAATTCTAGTCTAATCCCAATCTGGAATCATAACTGCAGCAATGAGGAAAAAGGGGCCATTGAAAAAAATCCCCTTTGCCTTCTACATATAGAAGTAACACTCATATTTTCCTTTTTTTTTTATTCCCAAGGTCTTGCAACATTTTAGGTAAATTGAAGCTCTCATCTTTCCAGAGCCACACAGCCATTACCCTCCTTAGAGGGTGTCTTCATGGACTCTCTAACCTGGATGCTAAAAACAAACAAACAAACAAGGTTCAAGTGGAAACTCCTGGGATGAACTATCCTGTTCATATACACACAGCAGTGGAGAGGACTGTGTTGTTTGCCTGCTTTCTTCACACAGCAGCAGATGCCTCAGGAGCAAACACATTCTGGAGATTGTAGCATTTCAGCCCTAAACAGGAGATGTTCAAAGCAACCCCGCATTGCTACAGCAAGATGGTAATACAATGGCACTCTGCTGGTTCCAAGAGTTAAGAACTAACATTTTACTTTCCAAGCTGTAGAACCCTGAGTTAACTCTGAGGTAAGGGAAATGAGGGGGAAAACATGCTTTTGTCCCTTCAGGGCAACAGGACAGAAACAGAACAAGGAGGAAACTTAAGAGAACCACAGAAATAAAGAATTTCTATTCCTATGCCAGGTCTATCTGAGACATGACATTTACATAACAAAACACTGGGAGTTTTCACTGCTCTTCCTGAGAGGGGAAATCTCTCTAGAAAAACACTGATCCTCACAATTCATTCCCCGACTATTGATGCCCCAAGTACCTGCTTTCTGCTAGGACTGGAAAGCAGTATTTTCAGAACAGCTCTCAAAGTCTCCCTGTGCTTAGCAGCCAGTCTAACTGCTGAGCTGTTTCTCCAACAGCATCTCTTCTCCCAGGGCAATATTATCCTTCTGGGAAGTAACAGACATTATGCACTCACTGAAAAGCAGCACAATACATACACCAAGAGCAAACAGTGGCCCTGTGATGACTTCTATTGGCTTTATTTACCTCTCACCAGTCCATTTTTAGCAGCATGCTCATTTTACCTATGAGATTTTAATACAATTGCTCAGTTCACATCCAAGTCTGCAGGGTGCTGAAGATCCGTTTCCGAGAGCACCTGGACACTTGTTGCTCTGCTGTAATGGGGCTACCTATGTTATACAACAGAACTGCTAAATATTTTACATAGGCACGTTCATTCAATAAATTAATGAGATTTAGTCTGAAATCTTCTCAAAATTGCATAGAGCGCACACATCCAAAGCTCTCATTGCAAACTCTCTGTAGGAGCTTTCACACAGATTTCTTGACTGACTGTATTTCGCTGTGTTTTCTTTTTGTAGAGTATATAATCTTCTGGTCATAAAGGATTGCTTGCTTCCAGCTTGAAAGCCTCTTGGGAACACAGAACTGTAACCTGCCATTCATATATTAAGTCCAGAACATTTCAGAACACCATGATACAGAAATCACAAAGTAAGAACCGATATAGAATTAAGAGGGCTTGTTTCCACATCCACGTCTAGATCAGTGAAGCTGTAAATCCATAGCTCATGTTGGATGTCTGTGTCTCTAGCACTGCTACCATAGCCACTAGTATTTCTAGCAGAAATACCGTTCTTACTGATACTTCTTGGAAAGAGTAATTTCACTAAAATATAGACTGGGTCAAACTAACAGGAACACGTATTCTTGGGTAATCTGTTCTTGCCAAAAGAAACATATTGTAGAAAAGATTCAATCAGAGCATACGTAGTTTTCTCAAGTCCTACAAATTTTGTAAGATGAAGCCTGTCTATTACTTGAATTAAAAAACCCTAAGTAATGCTGACAACTTAGATGGCAGCAACCATACATTTTGGGTTATTGCTCAACAAATGTTTTCTCACAGTTGTTTGAGAAAAGATACATTGCTTGGGAAGAGAAACAGTTTTGCTATACAGCAAAGCAAAGATGCACTTCAACATTTCTACTACTCTTACCAAAAGGGGAAGAGAAGGAAAATCTCTGTTTTACAGTGAAAGCAGTTCCTTGTTAACAAAAGACTTCCCCTATTTTTCTAATGGCCAAGTAATTTAAATCCCATCACTAGTCCCACACTATTTTAAAAACCTCTTATATGCCACTGCATGTCAAACATTACGCTGCCATGCCACTGAACGACAGCCAAGGTACACGGGCTCCCATGAAGTGAATGAACAGTTTGTAAAGCATTTCCTAATTGTTCAGCAAGAGAGGAGCAATCAGAAGGTGGGACCAGTAACATCTCTACCTGTAACTATGCCCGCTCAACACCACTTCTTAAAAGACTATTCTTTTCATTTGCTTACATTTTTCCAAAGTGTGTGCCCAGAAATTTTTCATGCTGAGTGTTTGTCTCAGACTGGTTTTTAAAGAACAATCATCCGTTTCAGCTCAAACAGTTCAGCTACTACCAAGAGTAAGATCTAAAGAAGAAATGTTTTGCATAACATGAAAAAAAAACAAAACCAACTGTCAAGTCTTTCTATTCTAATCCTTCAAAAAGTCACAGTAAACACAGATCCAGTAGGGGTTAATTCACAACTAAAATCTCCAGAGATGCCAAAAGAATGAGTACTCTTGATTTCCACAGGTAAAATAGCTGCACATGCAGTGCCTTACAGGCACCCTGAGGGGTTCAGAAGACAGTTCCTTATAATAATCATTGATCAGTTTGGCTGAATATTGAACTTGGCCAACAGAACCTGTATTTCTGTGACAAGCCTTCAGGATAAAGAAAGAAGTATCACATTCAAAAACATAGGTAAAAATGGCCAAACCAAAGGAACAGAAGTAACTGAAGAGCAATACTGGCAAGTTGTCAGAAGACCAGGACTGATGTCTGGAGGTAGAACTAAGGTCAGAAACAACTTGGCTGAGAGGAATCATTGCAGTAAAGAACTGGGAAATTGCCAAGAACGGGAAGACCAAAGAGATGGGACAAGTAGCATAAGGAGGACAACCAAGGAGAGCAGTCTAAACTGGTGCAAGGAGGCTGGGAACCTTCTCTGGGAGAGATCGTGGAAAGGGAGAGATGCTGGACACAGATTTCAAGGGAGAACCAGCCAGCTTCTGCAAAAAGAATAAAGTACCAACTAGCTTGGGTGTCCAACTCAAGACAATTCAACTTTGGAAGTATACCGCCTTTTACATAATATATGCAGTAATAGATGGGAGGGCTTAGCTGTTCTATGAAACTGAAACCAGATCTTAAATCAGGCACACAAAAACTGAGAGATATTGTACCAAACAATGGCAAAACGAAAATTTTAAAAGACTTGCCTTGAACCACACAAACTCTGGGGAGTGGTAGGGTTGTGTCACAGGCCTCTGGAAGGATGCAGCTCTCAATTAAAAAAACAACTTTGTCCTCCTCTTCCTTTAATCTCCTGCTTTGATCGCTGTACAACTTCCAATTTCTGCAACAAATTAAGCTGTTACACTCACTGATGGTCTTTACTGGACAGTTCATCCCCAGATTAGACCCTTCCTGCACACTAAACACAACAAGAGAAAAGCAAATCATCTAACTAAGATTTAGCACAATTGGAATCCACGAGGCCAAACTGCGGTTACATGGATTGCTCTTTTAAGACAGCTGTTTGGACAGCAGTGTAGGTCATTTGCAGTTTAAAATTCATACCTACAACTGTCATGTTTATATGGAGCAGCATTGCTTTCCATTCAGCAGGGAACCAGTTCCAAACACTTCTCCCAGTCTCAGAAATAATGATGGATGGTCCACCCACACTTTGGGAGTAGAAGTTATGATCACTAGAAAAGCTCGAGGACCATGTTCATCCATGTTCATAGAAATACGTGACCAGACAACAAAGCAAGTTAGTGAGTCCACAGGGAGTTAAGTGTCACAGGCCAAAAGCTTCCAGCTTCTAGCTGTAATGCCAACTTTTAAACATAGATATATATATATATACATACAAGACTTTTCTACTGATATTATCACCTACTGGTATCATGTTAATTGTTGCTGTAACTGTCTGTGTGATACCGTACAATTTTGAACTTTGAAAAGTGACCCATAAAACCTGGAAGGGATAAGATAGCCATGAGATAATTTTCTTGTCCAGATAATGTACATTCTCAAAAATGGAAACGCTGAGAAATGCTCTACAGACTTCTGGACCTGGACAGGAAGACTTATCCCAGATTTTACATTTTATGTGTAGCATCTTCCACAACACAATACCTGAGAACCCTTTTTTAAAGAAATTACACAATGTTCAATACATTTTAATATTTACAGAACTGTTACCAGAATTAACAGTGAACTAGCACTTAGCACTTTATGGTAAAAAATGTTACAGAAAAATGGCACAAAGAGCTTGGCAAGTAGCTCTGGTGACTGAAGATATTACCACACTGCAGTTCAAGTTTACGACCTCCCAAGCAAAGTCAATGAACCAAATCAAGTGAACACTCTTCAGAAATGTCAAGCCAACAGTTTAAATTCAGCCACTGAACTTTGCACTAAAGTTGCTGAAGCATAGGGACACATTTCGTTCCACCTGCCCTGCTGTGGGAGGCAGTAGTTTCCAACCTAAAGAATGTAAAAAGTAGCTACGGGATTGAAGGAATTGTTAGGGGCAAGACAAAATGCAGGTGGGTAAGAGGAAAAACTAAAAAAATTAAAATCTTTAGAGATTTTTAGAGATCAATACCTACTGTATTCAGCGCAACACAAAAAAACCCCCTCATAAGTTGGCTTTTGAAAAGAGCACTATGAAAAATTAGAGGTTTAGCAAACTATGAAAAATTATTCCCTTAGCACTGGTCATCACAGAGACTATGTACAAAAAGAGCTGGAAAAAGAACAGAAGAGACTCCAAGCAGGCCAAGTATTTTTAAAATTCCTGATACAAAGCCATTTCATTCTGAAGTCTTATCATAACCCTTAAAGACTGGACAATTGTTTAAAAATTCTTCTTAAGTCTGAAGCCAAACTTCAGACTGCCAAGGGTTAAGACCTGAAGCAAACACAAACCGGAATTACAGAAAAGTGCAATGCCTAACCTTAGCAGCAAACCCAGCACTGCATTTCGACACAATGCATTTAACGACAGAGAATCAGTGGAAGAACAAATTCTCAGCAAATCTCTGTGCCTCCACTGATAGCTGTAATTTCCACCTTAAAGACTTGTTCTACTCATGGCAAGGAGAAATTCCAGGCATCAAATTCTTTCTAATCACATTTCATTTTGCTGGAAGGAAGTTAGAGAAAACTCAGAGATACAACAGGGTAAAGCCAGGTAAAGTAGTTTTTCAAGCACAGAGTTAATCTGGACTTGTTAGCCTTGTATAAAAGGAGGGAACTGAGCATGTGCAGAGGCATTCCCAGGAACTGATTATAGTTGCAGGATTCTGCACAGTTTGCAACATTGCAGTAAGGGTACCTTAGTAATAAGCTGCCCCAAGGAATTGAAGTGTGCTGTTTCCAAAGATTTGCAGTATCTGTACATATATGCTTCCTATAATTAGTCATATGGTGGCAAGAACAATTATTCTTCTAAAAGTTTAGATGCATGGTAAAACGTATTATTTTGTTAAGGAAGACTAAAATACCCATGCTTGTGAGAGCTGATGACCCCAACAGCTCTAAAATGTCTTACCTAGCAATGGGAGTTAGCAGCATACAAACCTTGTACCAGGCCTTAGTCTGCAGGTTCTCGCTCAGTGACACAGCCCCACTTGCTTCCCATACGCTCAGATTCAGGATGCATCTGCCAGGGAAGTCCAGCTATAAAGACCAGCCCCTGCTTTTGCATCCTCCCCAAGCACACCCCAGCTAGAGCTACAGGTTTGGAATACTTACAGATTTTTTCACAAATTACAACTCCAAAGTGCTCCACTGGCAAATGCTACGAAACTTTGATGTGGAGCAGAATGGATGAAGTTTTCTATCACTATCTGTCCTCCTTCCTGTACTCTCTTATCCTCTACACTCATTTCCCTTCACATCCCTCCTCTATATCCACATTCCTTTTCTCCTGTGCTACTCCTTTTCACCTCACTCAGTTACCTCCTTCACAAGATTTGTTCTGTCTGCAACAAACTGGAAGAACACAGCTGTATTTAGAGAGAAGCGACTCACCCACAACAGGCTTCTCTGTGAGCACACCCGAGCAGCAGATGCACAAACAAGATGCAGGCATTTGTGAGATATACAAGCACATCGAAGGGCTCATACTTGCATGAGTGGGGCAGGTCTAAACGTAACAGCTCAAGAATGCCAATTCTTTTTGAAAATATCCTTCTGGTTTCATACAAGGTCTAAGCAGTATCTCGCTGCTGTACGTAATGAGTACTTTTAGTCAATATTGACACACATTTACAAACCTCTGTTGCAGAGAAATCCTTGGTCACCTACTATAAGCTGGGCAGAAGGTCTCCTTCACCTAAGGTCAAGATCTCAACTTCCCTGGAAATTAGGGGGAAAACTATGTTACTCTCTTATATATCATCAAGACCGTTTTAGCTAAGTTAGGATGTACCTTGGTACTTCAATTTCCCAATTTACTATTTATTGCATATTTGGTGAAATTACCATAAATTCAAGAATTTCACACTCCATGGAAGTTCAGAAATAGTCTTCTTGCTGAGTAAATACACTTTACTGAAGGCTTCAAATGCTGTTTTCAGGAAGCGCTAACATATTTTTGTAGTACTGGCACCTGCCTTTCCTCAGCAAGACAGAAAAGTGGCTGGATCAATGGGCCGACAGAATCAAAATATCCACCTGTGTTGGCTCATGGAACATCACTAACCCCAGTTTCTGGTACAGGGATAACAGAGCAGTAACTGCCAGGAAAGCCTGGAGTGTTTGCCTTCCATTATCTCCTGCACACCTCCCTTACCGTGTACCACACAAACCACAAACACTGGCTACGATCTACCACTCCCCTGTGCAGTCAAGACACACGCCCTCCTCTTAGTCACGTCCTTAATTTACAATGTCCCTGTTATTTTCTGTACTTCACTTGATCTGCTCTTCATTCTCGACCTGCTTGGTCTTGGTTGTTCCTTGGTTTTGCCTCACATACCGCCAGTCTGTGGTGACACAGACTCACAATAAGCAAAGCTCTACAGAGAACAGAACATGGGAAGCAAAGGAAGGAGGGCAGCGGTAGCAGGAAGCGCCTGTAAAGCAGGAAAGGGAAATGCCTCCTTCTGTCTGAGAGCCAGAAGAATCAACTTCATCTGTAGTAAAGAGCTTATCGTATGAGGTAAAGCAGCAATAGGTGTGATTTAAACACATTTGAGGCTATGCCTCCCTGTCCAACAGATGTGAATGAAGTAGCTTTCTTCTTCCTAAAGCTTTCTTCTTCCAAGGTCAACAACATTTTCCAACAATGTTCCTGCAAAGGATGTCTGTTTGAGATTTAGGTAGATAATCCAACAATGGAGAGGAAATTGAGTTTGTCAGACAAGAAACAGGAAGGGAAGTGGCAAGCAGAAGCAAAGAGCGCATAAGACCGAGCTCTGAGCTGTGCTGCCTGTGTTATTTGATCTCCCATTACTCTTTAGAGAGAAGAGGTAGAGGTTTCAAACTTCATCTCCAAGCAAGGCAATTTCTCTTCACATCCAGTCAAGAAATGGGGAAGTTTTTCCAACAAAAACATCTACAAAGGGGGTCCAAGAGGTATTGTTATATTCTAATGGTGCATCTTATGCACTAGCAATCGAGCAATTAAAATTTGCTGTAGCAGAGCACAGCCCAGAAATCTGAATTAAATCTTAATAAGGAAACAAGAACTGAAAGGGGATCCTTGGCCTTCTCATTTTCCTTCCTAATTCTAACAAAATAATACAGAGGAACTGTAGGACTGAGGAACCAGAACATACAGGAAACAAAGCAGCCATTTCTCCTAGCAGTCAGGTCACTCCACAGAAGAACTTCCATTTAATACAGCATCTGTACAATCAGACTGGACTTGAACAGGTCTAAGAGATGACTAATGACATCCAACCCTCAATATATCTGAGATCTTAGTACTGAAAATTCTGCTACCTGAGAAGGAGTACAGCCTTCAGTCTCAGCTGACAGCAAGCAACACAGATGTAAGCAAGTTTCTGCAGAGGTGTCATCACTGTCTTCAGTAAGGGAGCCAAACACCCTCTGAAGATCACATGGCTCTTTTGCCACACTTTGGCAGGGTTCCTTGCTTCTCCATGGCTCCCTGCAAGCTACCACCCACTACACATTAAGTTAAAATTAGCTCATTAAAAATAAATTAAATCATAGGCAAAGTTGTCATGTATCTAGCAAAATGCATACAGCCTAGATACAGATACTTGAAAACAGCCCTGAAATCATATTGTTCTATCAACTTAGTACTGCAGCAGAGAACAGTGAGTAAAAGAGGTCACATCCACTTCAAACTTTGAAAGTGCCAGAACTTCTAAATTTAAGAACACTGAATGTCAAGTTCCTGCCAAAAATACATATCCCCCCCCAACATTTGCTCCCACCTAACATTTGCATAGAGAGTCAAAGAGACTTGTAAAAAACCTGGCAAGATGCTGCATTCTCAGAGTTCCTAGAAGCAAGGCAGCCCACTGAAGATCTTCAGAAGCAGGAAGAAAAACTTAATAAGCTTTTAATTAAGAGCTTTTGTGAAAAGCATTAGCACACATTAGTGAGAAACTGCAAAGTAATCTTGTTTTCAGCACAAAAGTGTTTTTTAGAGTTTGAGGGCAGAGACAAAGATGAGCCTCTGCCTTTGTCGCTTAAGAAGTAACCCAGCAAGACCTTCCCAGCTGGGTCTCTACTGCTAGTGTAGACAAGCTCAAAACCAGAGGCTTCTGCAGAAGGATGATATCGGCCTGGGGATGGAGAGCTTCTGTCAACACAGTGCTGGACCACGCAGGCAAAAGCCCCTCTAGTATCTCTGCAGTCCAAGCTGGGCTCTGATCAGCATACATTGACTTTACTCATGGTACGGGGGGAATGTATGCCACTGGGGATAAAGCTTCAAGTTCATTCTTAACGCTGCTCCGCCAAACCCACATAAGACGGATGATGGTGCATCAGTACTGCAAAGGCATTTCTACCGTATTTCACAACCATATTCCAGCTCAATAAACGGGCAAAAATCTGAAATATGCACCAAACTAAACATACAATCTGCTTCCTTTTAAGGCTTCTCTACATGGGAAAGGAAACATGAAACCCGGCCTGTGATAAATTAGGGGAGGTTAAACATCATCCCTGTATTCGATGTCTCGCTCCCGCGTCCCCCCCGGAGGCGGCTGTTTACGCGCTGTACCATCCACGCACGCTGTTTACACGCACCCACCGCCGCAGCCCGGCACGGCTCGGGACGAGCCGCAGTGAGCGCCGAGCGCGCACCGACAGAGCCGGCAGCGCTGCCG